>OY744551.1:18353345-18388345 GCA_963556195.1 Sepiola atlantica | reverse complement strand
CCTGACGAAGTACGTGTGGGTACCCTGTGACCGTACGAAGTATGTGTAAGTACCCTGCGACCGCACGAAGTATGTGTGGGTACCCTGCGACCGCACGAAGTATGTATGGGTACCCTGCGACCGCACGAAGTATGTATAGGTACCCTGCGACCGCACGAAGTATTTGTGGGTACCCTGCTGCCTGACGAAGTATGTGTGGGTACCCTGCGACCGGACGAAGTATGTATAGGTACCCTGCGACCGCACGAAGTATGTGTGGGTACCCTGCGACCGGACGAAGTATGTATAGGTACCCTGTGACCGGACGAAGTATGTGTGGGTACCCTGCGACCGGACGAAGTATGTGTGGGTACCCTGTGACCGCACGAAGTATGTGTAGGTACCCTGTGACCGGACGAAGTATGTATAGGTACCCTGCGACCGCACGAAGTATGTGTGGGTACCCTGCTGCCTGACGAAGTATGTGTGGGTACCCTGCGACCGCACGAAGAATTTGTAGGTACCCTGCGACCAAACGAAGTATGTATAGGTACCCTGCGACCGCACGAAGTATGTGTGGGTACCCTGCTGCCTGACGAAGTATGTGTGGGTACCCTGCGACCGCACGAAGAATTTGTGGGTACCCTGCGACCAAACAAAGTATGTATAGGTACCCTGCGACCGCACGAAGTATTTGTGGGTACCCTGCTGCCTGACGAAGTATGTGTGAGTACCCTGCGACCGTACGAAGTATGTATAGGTACCCTGCGACCGCACGAAGTATGTGTGGGTACCCTGCGACCGGACTAAGTATGTATAGGTACCCTGTGACCGGACGAAGTATGTGTGGGTACCCTGCGACCGGACGAAGTATGTGTGGGTACCCTGCGACCGGACGAAGTATGTGTGGGTACCCTGCGACCGGACGAAGTATGTGTGGGTACCCTGCTGCCTGACGAAGTATGTGTGGGTACCCTGCGACCGCACGAAGTATGTATAGGTACCCTGCGACCGGACGAAGTATGTATAGGTACCCTGCTGCCTGACGAAGTATGTGTGGGTACCCTGCGACCGGACGAAGTATGTGTAGGTACCCTGTGACCGCACGAAGTATGTGTAGGTACCCTGCGACCGCACGAAGTATGTGTGGGTACCCTGCGACCGCACGAAGTATGTGTGGGTACCCTGCTGCCTGACGAAGTATGTGTGGGTACCCTGAGACCGCACGAAGTATGTGTGGGTACCCTGCGACCGGACGAAGTATGTATAGGTACCCTGCCACCGCACGAAGTATGTGTGGGTACCCTGCGACCGCACGAAGTATGTGTGGGTACCCTGCGACCGCACGAAGAATTTGTGGGTACCCTGCGACCAAACGAAGTATGTATAAGTACCCTGCGACCGCACGAAGTATTTGTGGGTACCCTGCTGCCTGACGAAGTATGTGTGGGTACCCTGCGACCGGACGAAGTATGTGTGAGTACTCTGCGACCGGACGAAGTATGTGTGGGTACCCTGCGACCAAACGAAGTATGTGTGGGTACCCTGCGACCGCACGAAGTATGTGTGGGTACCCTGCGACCGCACGAAGTATGTGTGGGTACCCTGCGACCGGACGAAGTATGTGTGGGTACCCTGCGACCCCACGAAGTATGTGTGGGTACCCTACGACCGGACGAAGTACGTGTGGGTACCCTGTGACCGCACGAAGTATGTGTAAGTACCCTGCGACCGCACGAAGTATGCGTGGGTACCCTGCGACCTGACAAAGTACGTGTGGGTACCCTGTAACCGTACGAAGTATGTGTAAGTACCCTGCGACCACACGAAGTATGTGTGGGTACCCTGCTGCCTGACAAAGTATGTGTGGGTACCCTGCGACCGGACAAAGTATGTATAGGTGCCCTGCGACCGGACGAAGTATGTATAGGTACCCTGCGACCGCACGAAGTATGTGTGGGTACCCTGCGACCGGACGAAGTATGTATAGGTACCCTGCGACCGCACGAAGTATGTGTGGGTACCCTGCGACCGGACGAAGTATGTATAGGTACCCTGTGACCGGACGAAGTATGTGTGGGTACCCTGCGACCGGACGAAGTATGTGTGGGTACCCTGCGACCGCACGAAGAATTTGTGGGTACCCTGCGACCAAACGAAGTATGTATAGGTACCCTGCGACCGCACGAAGTATGTGTGGGTACCCTGCTGCCTGACGAAGTATGTGTGGGTACCCTGCGACCGCACGAAGAATTTGTGGGTACCCTGCGACCAAACGAAGTATGTATAGGTACCCTGCGACCGCACGAAGTATTTGTCGGTACCCTGCTGCCTGACGAAGTATGTGTGAGTACCCTGCGACCGTACGAAGTATGTATAGGTACCCTGCGACCGCACGAAGTATGTGTGGGTACCCTGCGACCGGACGAAGTATGTATATGTACCCTGTGACCGGACGAAGTATGTGTGGGTACCCTGCGACCGGACGAAGTATGTGTGGGTACCCTGCGACCGGACGAAATATGTGTGGGTACCCTGCGACCGGACGAAGTATGTGTGGGTACCCTGCTGCCTGACGAAGTATGTGTGGGTACCCTGCGACCGCACGAAGTATGTATAGGTACCCTGCGACCGGACGAAGTATGTATAGGTACCCTGCTGCCTGACGAAGTATGTGTGGGTACCCTGCAACCGGACGAAGTATGTGTAGGTACCCTGTGACCGCACGAAGTATGTGTAGGTACCCTGCGACCGCACGAAGTATGTGTGGGTACCCTGCGACCGGACGAAGTATGTGTGGGTACCCTGTGACCGCACGAAGTATGTGTAGGTACGCTGTGACCGGACGAAGTATGTATAGGTACCCTGCGACCGCACGAAGTATGTGTGGGTACCCTGCTGCCTGACGAAGTATGTGTGGGTACCCTGAGACCGCACGAAGTATGTGTGGGTACCCTGCGACCGCACGAAGTATGTGTGGGTACCCTGCGACCGCACGAAGTATGTGTGGGTACCCTGCGACCGGACGAAGTATGTGTGGGTACCCTGCGACCCCACGAAGTATGTGTGGGTACCCTACGACCGGACGAAGTACGTGTGGGTACCCTGTGACCGCACGAAGTATGTGTAAGTACCCTGCGACCGCACGAAGTATGCGTGGGTACCCTGCGACCTGACAAAGTACGTGTGGGTACCCTGTAACCGTACGAAGTATGTGTAAGTACCCTGCGACCACACGAAGTATGTGTGGGTACCCTGCGACCTGACGAAGTATGTGTAAGTACCCTGCGACCGCACGAAGTATGTGTGGGTACCCTGCTGCCTGACAAAGTATGTGTGGGTACCCTGCGACCGGACGAAGTATGTATAGGTACCCTGCGACCGGACGAAGTATGTATAGGTACCCTGCGACCGCACGAGGTATGTGTGGGTACCCTGCGACCGCACGAAGAATTTGTGGGTACCCTGCGACCAAACGAAGTATGTGTAGGTACCCTGCGACCGCACGAAGTATTTGTGGGTATCCTGCTGCCTGACGAAGTATGTGTGGGTACCCTGCGACCGGACGAAGTATGTGTGGGTACCCTGCGACCAGACGAAGTATGTGTGAGTACCCTGCGACCGGACGAAGTATGTGTTGGTACCCTGCGACCAAACAAAGTATGTGTGAGTACCCTGCGACCGGACGAAGTATGTGTGGGTACCCTGCGACCAAACGAACTATTTGTGGGTACCCTGCGACCGCACGAAGTATTTGTGGGTACTCTGCTGCCTGACGAAGTATGTGTGGGTACCCTGCGACCGTACGAAGTATGTGTGGGTACCCTGCGACCCCACGAAGTATGTGTGGGTACCCTGCTGCCTGACGAAGTATGTGTGGGTACCCTGAGACCGCACGAAGTATGTGTGGGTACCCTGCGACCGGACGAAGTATGTGTGGGTACCCTGCGACCGCACGAAGTATTTGTGGGTACCCTGCTGCCTGACGAAGTATGTGTAAGTACCCTGTGACCGTACGAAGTATGTGTAGGTACCCTGCGACCGCACGAAGTATGTGTGGGTACCCTGCTGCCTTACGAATATGTGTGGGTACCCTGCGACCGCACGAAGTATGTGTGGGTACCCTGCGACCGGACGAAGTATGTGTGGGTACCCTGCGACCCCACGAAGTATGTGTGGGTACCCTACGACCGGACGAAGTACGTGTGGGTACCCTGTGACCGCACGAAGTATGTGTAAGTACCCTGCGACCGCACGAAGTATGCGTGGGTACCCTGCGACCTGACAAAGTACGTGTGGGTACCCTGTGACCGTACGAAGTATGTGTAAGTACCCTGCGACCACACGAAGTATGTGTGGGTACCCTGCGACCTGACGAAGTATGTGTAAGTACCCTGCGACCGCACGAAGTATGTGTGGGTACCCTGCTGCCTGACAAAGTATGTGTGGGTACCCTGCGACCGGGCGAAGTATCTATAGGTACCCTGCGACCGGACGAAGTATGTATAGGTACCCTGCGACCGCACGAAGTATGTGTGGGTACCCTGCGACCGCACGAAGAATTTGTGGGTACCCTGCGACCAAACGAAGTATGTGTAGGTACCCTGCGACCGCACGAAGTATTTGTGGGTATCCTGCTGCCTGACGAAGTATGTGTGGGTACCCTGCGACCGGACGAAGTATGTGTGGGTACCCTGCGACCAGACGAAGTATGTGTGAGTACCCTGCGACCGGACGAAGTATGTGTTGGTACCCTGCGACCAAACAAAGTATGTGTGAGTACCCTGCGACCGGACGAAGTATGTGTGGGTACCCTGCGACCAAACGAACTATTTGTGGGTACCCTGCGACCGCACGAAGTATTTGTGGGTACTCTGCTGCCTGACGAAGTATGTGTGGGTACCCTGCGACCGTACGAAGTATGTGTGGGTACCCTGCGACCCCACGAAGTATGTGTGGGTACCCTGCGACCGGACGAAGTATGTGTGAGTACCCTGCGACCGCACGAAGTATGTGTGGGTACCCTGCGACCGCACCAAGTTTGTGTATGGTACCCTGTGACCGTACGAAGTATGTGTAGGTACCCTGCGACCGCACGAAGTATGTGTGGGTACCCTGCGACCGGACGAAGTATGTGTTGGTACCCTGCGACCGAACGAAGTATGTGTGAGTACCCTGCGACCGGACGAAGTATGTGTGGGTACCCTGCGACCAAACGAAGTATGTGTGAGTACCCTGCGACTGCACGAAGTATGTGTGGGTACCCTGCGACCGCACGAAGTATGTGTGGGTACCCTGCGACCGCACGAAGTATGTGTGGGTAACCTGCGACCGGACGAAGTAATGTGGGTACCCTGCGACCGGACGAAGTATGTGTGGGTACCCTGCGACCGGACGAAGTATGGGTGGGTACCCTGCGACCGGACGAAGTATGTGTGGGTACCCTGCGACCGCACGAAGTAATGTGGGTACCCTGCGACCGGACGAAGTATGTGTGGGTACCCTGCGACCGGACGAAGTATGTGTGGGTACCCTGCGACCGGACGAAGTATGTGTGGGTACCCTGCGACCGCACGAAGTATGTGTGGGTACCCTGCGACCGCACGAAATATGTATAGGTACCCTGCGACCTGACGAAGTATGTGTGGGTACCCTGCGACCGGAAAAAGTATGTGTGGGTACCGTGCGACCTGACGAAGTATGTGTGGGTACCCTGCGACCGAACGAAGTATGTGTGGGTACCCTGCGACCGCACGTAGGATGTATAGGTACCCTGCGACCGCACGAAATATGTGTGGGTACCCTGCGACCGCACGAAATATTTGTGGGTACCCTGCGACCGCACGAATATGTGTGGGTACCCTGCGACCGCACGAAGTATGTGTGGGTACCCTGCGACCGCACGAAGTATGTGTTGGTACCCTGCGACCGGACGAAGTATGTGTTGGTACCCTGCGACTGGACGAAGTATGTGTTGGTACCCTGCGACCGGACGAAGTATGTGTGGGTACCCTGCGACCTAACAAAGTATGTGTTGGTACCCTGCGACCGGACGAAGTATGTGTGAGTACCCTGCGACCGGACGAAGTATGTCTGGGTACCAAGCGACCTGACGAAGTATGTGTGGGTACCCTGCGACCTGACGAAGTATGTGTGGGTACCCTGCGACTTGACGAAGTATGTGTGGGTACCGTGCGACTTGACGAAGTATGTGTGGGTACACTTCGACATGACGAAGTATGTGTGAGTACCCTGCAACCGGACGAAGTATGTGTGGGTACCCTGCCACCGGACGAAGTATGTGTTGGTACCCTGACGTCAGAGAGTGGCAGGAAGAAATTCACTCACACTACAACCATTTTTTTCTTTTTTTCTTTTTCCCGCTCCCTCCCACACTTTCTTTCTTAATTATTAATAGACGCTAATATTCCCCCCCTCCCTATGGCCGTTCTGTTATCATGATAGGCATTCCCTCCTCCTTTCGGGGGGGGGGTGTCGGCATTCGCCGGTGTGAGCGCTTCAAGTGAAATTTGGGGGAGGGTGGGGGGGTGGTATCAGCATACACCGGTGGGACGCCTAAGGGAAAATTTGGGGGAGGGGGAGTGTCGGCATTCGCCGGTGTGAGCGCCTCAGGCCAAATCTGGGGAGGGGGAATGTCGGCATACGGTTGCTCAGGCCAATCTGGGGAGGGGAGGAGGGAAATGTCGGCATTCGGCGGTATGAGCGATCGCCTGTGGGGCGCCTGGGGCGAAATTTGGGGATGGGGCGTATTGGCATACGCCGGTGAGGCAGGCGAAATTTGGGGGAGGGGGGGTGTCAGTATTCGCCGGTGTCAGCGCCTCAGGCGAAATTTGGGGGGAGTCGTCGGTGAGACAGATCCCGACCTTGGGGGTATATCAACCGGTACTTTAGGTGAGAGGAAGTGAGCTAAAGGAAAAGGGATTAAAAAATAAAAAGATAATCTGATTTTTGATTCGACAGTGTAAGATCGACACCTATCGGATAGGACTAGATATACACTTGATCTCAAGGCAATAATGCCGAGAACAAATACTACACTTTGATATTAGCCAAAAGGCCGAGAAACATCCGAAATTCAAAAATTTAATGTGATTTAAAGGGACTATGAACAGCGGTCTATCCACTAGACACTGTTCAAATTACATTAATAAATTAACGAGTAATAATAACTATGATTTTCTTTGAACAAACATTGTATAATACTATTTAACAAGTTCTTTAATGAGTTTTGATGAGCAACAATGAATTTTAGACTCCCTAGGCCGTTTTTCTCTAATTCTGTTTAGTGTAGTATCTGTTTGGATTATGCACTCCATAATCGTCTTGGCTTCATTCCGCCGGTCTATGGAAAAACGATTCACTCGCTGACAGTCAACCGGACCACTTTCCGACAAAAGGTAGCAGTTTTTTCGTATTTTACACTACTTTTTCAACGTTAGTATGTAGTAAATTCGAAATAATCTAATGTATTTATGTACTAATCCGATAAAAATGCAGAGTCACTGTAAACATCCCATAATCCCTTGCCGGATGTACCCTGTCTTGCCCGACATTCAGCCCGGTTGTATCAGATCATCCAATAACTTCTGTCCGGATAAATCAATAACAACATAGGAATCCTACGTTATAAGTGTGTAGTGAAACAAGGGTTGCTCAATCACATCCGCACCTGTCCAATAATCCCTTGCTGGATGTACCCGGTCTTGCCCTATATTGTGTCCGGTTATATCAGGTCATAGTACTCGGCGTTGTCCGGGAAAAAAGTGCTCAATGTCCTAGATAGAGCTACTGTAGAGATAGGTTTGCATAATATCTTAACAGCATCTACGCTGAAAAGGATGGGGGGATCGATAAGAGTTATTTCAGTAGTGCTCAGGAGGCCTCTTTGATTTTCAAATACTCGGCGTTGTCCGGGAGAAAAGTGCTCAATGTCCTAGATAGAGCTACTGTAGTGATAGGTTTGGAAAATATTTTAAAGCCATCTTCGTTCCCCTTTGGACTATTTGGCAGATCAAAAGGAGGGATACCTAAGTGATTTCAGTAGTCCTCAGGAGGCCTCCTTGATTTTCAAAGTATTTGGCGTTGTCCGGGAGAAAAGTGTTCAATGTCCTTGATCGAGCTACTGTAGTGATAGGTTTGGAAAATATTTTAACGCTATCTTCGTTCCCCTTTGGACTATTTGGTAGATCAGAAGGAGAGAGGATACCTATGTGATTTCAGTAGTCCTCAGGAGGCCTCCTTGATTATCAAAGTACTCGGCGTTATCCGGGAGAAAATTGCTCAATGTCCTAGATAGAGCTACTGTAGTGATAGGTTAGGATAATATTTTAACAGCATCTACGCTGAAAAGGATGGGGGAATCGATAAGAGTTATTTAAGAAGTGCTCATGAGGCCTCCTTGATTTAAAAATTACTCGGTGTTGTCCGGGAGAAAAGTGCTCAATATCCTAGATAGAGCTACTGTAGTGATAGGTTTTGAAAATATTTTAAGGCCATCTTCGTTCCCCTTTGGACTATTTTGCAGATCAAAAGGAGGGATACCTAAGTGATTTCAGTAGTGCTCAGGAGGCCTCCTTGATTTTCAAAGTATTTGGCGTTGTCCGGGAGAAAAGTGTTCAATGTCCTTGATCGAGCTACTGTAGTGATAGGTTTGGATAATATTTTAACAGCATCTACGCTGAAAAGGATGGGGTAATCGATAAGAGTGATTTCAGTAGTGCTCAGGAGGCCTCCTTGATTTTCAAAGTACTCGGCGTTGTCCGGCAGAAAAGTGCTCAATATCCTAGATAGAGCTACTGTAGTGATAGGTTTGGAAAATATTTTAATGCCATCTTCGTTCCCCTTTGAACTATTTGGCAGATCAGAAGGAGAGAGGATACCTAAGTTATTTCAGTAGTGCTCATGAGGCCTCTTTTATTTTTAAAGTACTCGGCGTTGTCCGGGAGAAAATTTTTCAATGTCCTAGATAGAGCTACTGTAGTGATAGGTTTGGATAATATTTTAAGAGCATCTACGCTGAAAACCTATTTAGCATTCGCACCGCGACAGCAATAGGTACGTATTTAGCATTCAGCGGTGGCGATAGGAAGTATATAGCATGTGCACATGGGCGGCAATAAATACGTATATAGCATGCGCATCGGGAGTATAAAAAAAATTGGGGGGAAGGCAAAACATTTATTTTGTCTTTTATCTTTTTCATTGAAAATATTTATGTGTATGGGGGAGAATGAAAAAAAAAAATTTTCGGGGGGGGCTAAAAAAATTTTTTTTTTTTCTTTTTTAAAATAAAAATATTTCTATGTATGGGGGGAACATAACATTTTTGGGGTGTAAGGGTGGTCAAAAAATTTTCTTGTTTTTTTCCTTTAAATTAAAAATATTTCTAAGTATGTGGGAGGATAGAAAAAAAATTTTCTTGTGGGGAGGCAAAAAAATGTATTTTTTTCTGTTTGTAAATAAAAATATTTATATTTATGATAGTGACAATACATAAAGGAACACTATTTTGTTTTTCTAACACGACAGGGCCGAATAAATATAAGTTCTTACGTATGCGAACTGGGCTGGAGATTGGTACATATATAGTATGTGTACCCTTGCAGAGATAGGTAAGTATGTAGTATGCGCACCAGAGCCACGATAGGTACGAATATAGTATGCACACCGGGCCGGCGATAGGTTTATATATAGTATGTGTACCGGGGTGGCAATAGGTACTATATAGTAGTGCATAGGGGTGGCTATAGCTACGTATTTAGCATTCGCACCGGGGTTGCGATAGGTATGTATTCAGCAATCGCACCGGGGTTACGATATGTACATATTTAGTATTCGCACTGGGGCAGTGATAGGTACATATGGTGTATGAACACCTGGGCGGCAATATGTACATATTTAGCATTCATCCCTGGGCGGAGATAGGTACTTATTTAGCATTCAGCGGTGGCGATAGGTACGTATATAGCATGTGCACATGGGCGGCAATAAGTACGTGATAGGTATGTATTATGCATGCGCACTGGGGCAGCGATCGGTTCATATATAGCACGCGCACCTGGGCAGCGATAGGTACGTATATAGCACGCGCACCGGGGCGGCGAAAGGTATGTATTTAGCATTCACACCGGGGCGGCGATATGTATGTATTTAGCATTCACACCGGGGCGGCGATAGGTATGTATTTAGCATTCACACCGGGGCGGCGATAGGTATGTATTTAGCATTCACACCGGGGCGGCGATAGGTATGTATTTAGCATTCGCACCGGGGCGGCGATAGGTATGTATTTAGCATTCGCACCGGGGCGGCGATAGGTATGTATTTAGAATTCACACAAGAGCGGCAATAGGTACGTATTTAGAAATCACACTGGGGCGGCGATATGTATGTATTTAGCATTCGTACCGGGGCGGCGATATGTACGTATTTAGCTTCCACACCGGGGCGGCGATAGGTACATATTCAGAATTCACGGGTGGCGATAGCTACATATATAGCATGTACACATGGGCAGCAATAAGTATGTACATAGCATGCGCACCGGGGCGGCGATCAGTACATATATATCACGTGCACCGGGGCGGCAATAGGTACGTATATAGCACGTGCACCAGAACGGCGAAAGGTATGTATTTCGCATTCGCACCAGGGTGGTGATAGGTACGTATTTAGCATTCGCACCGGGGCGGCTATAGGTACGTATTTAGCATTCACACCAGGGCGGCTATAGGTACGTATTTAGCATTCGCATCGGGCCGGCGATAGGTACGTATTTAGCATTCGCACCAAAGTGGTGATAGGTACGTATTTAGAAATTCGCACCAATGCGGCAATATGTACATATTAATTATTCTTACTAGGGCAGCGATAGGTACTTATATAGCATGCACACCGGGGCGGCGATAGGTACTATTTAGCATTCGCACCGGGGCGGCGATAGGTACTTAAATAGTATCTGAACTGGGACAGCGATAGGTACGTATATAGTATGTGCACTGGGGCGGCGATAGGTACGTATATAGTATGCGCACTGGGGTGATGATAGATACGTATAGAGCATGAACACCGGGGTGGAGATAAGTACCTATATAGAAGGCACAGATAGAGGTGTTACTTTTTATAGAAATATATCATACTATTGCCCTGGGCAACGTAGGAGAAATGGTGGGGAAAGAACAGCTTTCGCAAAAGGCAAAATTAGAAAGTAGCGGTGAAATGCGGCGACCAGGGAAGAGAAAGGTAGAAAGATAAAGAGACGGCTATAGAGAAGGGGGGGGGGAGAAATAGAAGTTTGTATATAAAGATGTTACACACACGATTTTTCTTCAATTATATGTTTTAATGACCCCGAGCAACGCCGGGTAGCCCCGCTAGTCTCTTATATAAAGGGCAGTTGTCTGTTTGTATGTTTGTTTGTTTGTTTGTTTGTATGTCCAGTATCTCCTCAAAAACTACCCGACGACATGTCAAAAAGTTGACATCTACAGGACCGCACAAATCCCGGATGTAAAATATCTAAAAATCGCGAAAATCGATTCACTCGCTGACACTCAACCGGACCACTTTCCGACAAAAGGTAGCAGTTTTTTTCGTATTTTTCGCGAAATTTCAACGTTAATATGTAGTAAATTCGAAATTATCTAATGTATTTATGTACTAATCCGATAAAAATGCCGAGTCATTGTAAACATCCCATAATCCCTTGCCGGATGTACCCGGTCTTGCCCTAAATTGTGTCCGGTTGTATCAGATCATCCAATAACTTCTGTCCGGTTGCATCAATAACAACATAGGAATCCTACGTTAAGAGTGTGTAGTGAAACAAGGGTTGCTCAATCACATCCGCACCTGTCCCATAATCCCTTGCCGGATGTACCCGGTCTTGCTCTAAATTGTGTCCGGTTATATCAGGTCATCATGACGTCAGACAGTGGCAGATAATTTGAAAAATAATGCAAAGTGGCGGGAAGAAATTCACTCACACTACAACCTTTTAATAGACGCTAATATTCCTCCCACTCCCTTCCGTTATCATGATAGGCATTACCTCCTCCTTTCATGCCAAATTGGGGGGGGGGGGGGTGACGGCATTCGCCGGTGTGAGCGCCTATGTGCATTTATTTGCATTATTAATAGACGATAATATTCCCCCCCCTCCCTCCCTGTGGCCGTTCTGTAATCATGATAGGAATTACCTCCTCCTTTCAGGCCAAATTGGGGGGTGGGTACGGTATTCGCCGGTGTGAGCATTACCTCCTCCTTTTTTGAGAAGTGTAGGGGTAGGGTAGTATCGGTTCCGTTGTCATGATGCACTGATCCCATGCATTACCTCCTCCTTTTTTGAGAAGTGTAGATGTAGAATAGTATCTGCTCCGTTGTCATGATGTGCTCATCCCATGAATTACCTCCTCCTTTTTTGAGAAGTGTAGGGGTAGGGTCGTATCGGTTCCGTTGTCATGATGCCCTCATCCCATGCATTATCTCCTCCTTTTTTGAGAAGTGTTGAGGTAGGGTCGTATCGGTTCCGTTGTCATGATGCCCTCATCCCATGCATTATCTCCTCCTTTTTTGAGAAGTGTTGAGGTAGGGTCGTATCAGTTCCGTTGTCATGATGCCCTCATCCCATGCATTATCTCCTCCTTTTTTTAGAAGTGTTGAGGTAGGGTCGTATCGGTGAAAAATTAGGGGGCTGGAGAGATTTAGGGGTCGGGGAAAATTTTAGGGGTCAAGACTAACTTTTTAGGGGTCAGGCCAAATTTTTTTGTTTTTTTTTTGTTTTGAAGTCAAAATATTTTTCATGGTTGGAGGAGAGTGAAAAATTAGGGGGCTGGAGAGATTTAGGGGTCGGGGAAAATTTTAGGGGTCAGGACGAACTTTTTAGGGGTCAGGCCAAATTTTTTTGTTTTTTTTTGTTTTGAAGTCAAAATATTTTTCATGGTTGGAGGAGAGTGAAAAATTAGGGGGCTGGAGAGATTTAGGGGTCGGGGAAAATTTTAGGGGTCAGGACGAACTTTTTAGGGGTGGGGCCAAATTTTTTTGTTTTTTTTTGTTTTTTTTTGTTTTGAGGTCAAAATATTTCTCAGGGTTGGGGGAGAGTGAAAAATTAGGGGGCTGGAGAGATTTAGGGGTCGGGGAAAATTTTAGGGGTCAGGACGAACTTTTTAGGGGTCAGGCCAAATTTTTTTGTTTTTTTTTGTTTTGAAGTCAAAATATTTTTCATGGTTGGAGGAGAGTGAAAAATTAGGGGGCTGGAGAGATTTAGGGGTCGGGGAAAATTTTAGGGGTCAAGACGAACTTTTTAGGGGTCAGGCCAAATTTTTTTTTTTTTTTTTGTTTTGAAGTCAAAATATATCTCATGGTTGGGGGAGAGTGAAAAATTAGGGGGCTGGAGAGATTTAGGGGTCGGGGAAAATTTTAGGGGTCAGGACGAACTTTTATGGGGTCAGGCCAAATTTTTTTGTTTTGTTTTTGTTTTTTTTTGTTTTGAAGTCAAAATATTTCTCAGGGTTGGGGGAGAGTGAAAAATTAGGGGGCTGGAGAGATTTAGGGGTCGGGGAAAATTTTAGGGGTCAGGACGAACTTTTTAGGGGTCAGGCCAAATTTTTTTGTTTTTTTTTGTTTTGAAGTCAAAATATTTCTCAGGGTTGGGGGAAAGTGAAAAATTAGGGGGCTGGAGAGATTATGGGGTCGGGGAAAATTTTAGGGGTCAGGACGAACTTTTTAGGGGTCAGGCCAAATTTTTTTGTTTTTTTTTGTTTTGAAGTCAAAATATTTTTCATGGTTGGAGGAGAGTGAAAAATTAGGGGGCTGGAGAGATTTAGGGGTCGGAGAAAATTTTAGGGGTCAGGACGAACTTTTTAGGGGTCAGGCCAAATTTTTTTTTTTTTTTTTTTTTTTTTGTTTTGAAGTCAAAATATTTCTCATGGTTGGAGGAGAGTGAAAAATTAGGGGGCTGGAGAGATTTAGGGGTCGGGGAAAATTTTAGGGGTCAGGACGAACTTTTTAGGGGTGGGCCAAATTTTTTTCTTTTTTTTTGTTTTTTTTTGTTTTGAAGTCAAAATATTTCTCAGGGTTGGGGGAGAGTGAAAAATTAGGGGGCTGGAGAGATTTAGGGGTCGGGGAAAATTTTAGGGGTCAGGACGAACTTTTTAGAGGTCAGGCCAAATTTTTTTGTTTTTTTTTGTTTTGAAGTCAAAATATATCTAATGGTTGTAAGAGAGTGAAAAATTAGGGGGCTGGAGAGATTTAGGGGTCGGGGAAAATTTTAGGGGTCAGGACGAACTTTTTAGGGGTCAGGCCAAATTTTTTTGTTTTTTTTTGTTTTGAAGTCAAAATATATCTCATGGTTGGGGGAGAGTGAAAAATTAGGGGGCTGGAGAGATTTAGGGGTCGGGGAAAATTTTAGGGGTCAGGACGAACTTTTATGGGGTCAGGCCAAATTTTTTTCTTTTGTTTTTGTTTTTTTTTGTTTTGAAGTCAAAATATTTCTCAGGGTTGGGGGAGAGTGAAAAATTAGGGGGCTGTAGAGATTTAGGGGTCGGGGAAAATTTTAGGGGTCAGGACGAACTTTTTAGGGGTCAGGCCAAATTTTTTTGTTTTTTTTTGTTTTTTTTTGTTTTGAAGTCAAAATATTTCTCAGGGTTGGAGGAAAGTGAAAAATTAGGGGGCTGGAGAGATTTAGGGGTCGGGGAAAATTTTAGGGGTCAGGACGAACTTTTTAGGGGTCAGGCCAAATTTTTTTGTTTTTTTTTTGTTTTGAAGTCAAAATATTTCTCATGGTTGGAGGAGAGTGAAAAATTAGGAGGCTGGAGAGATTTAGGGATCGGGGAAATTTTTAGGGGTCAGGACGAACTTTTTAGGGGTCAGGCCAAATTTTTTTGTTTTTTTTTGTTTTGAAGTCAAAATATTTCTCAGGGTTGGGGGAGAGTGAAAAATTAGGGGGCTGGAGAGATTTAGGGGTCGGGGAAAATTTTAGGGGTCAGGACGAACTTTTTAGGGGTTAGGCCAAATTTTTTTGTTTTTTTTTGTTTTGAAGTCAAAATATATCTAATGGTTGTAAGAGAGTGAAAAATTAGGGGCTGGAGAGATTTAGGGGTCGGGGAAAATTTTAGGGGTCAGGACGAACTTTTTAGGGGTCAGGCCAAATTTTTTTGTTTTTTTTTGTTTTGAAGTCAAAATATTTTTCATGGTTGGAGGAGAGTGAAAAATTAGGGGGCTGGAGAGATTTAGGGGTCGGGGAAAATTTTAGGGGTCAGGACGAACTTTTTAGGGGTCAGGCCAAATTTTTTTGTTTTTTTTTGTTTTGAAGTCAAAATATATCTCATGGTTGGGGGAGAGTGAAAAATTAGGGGGCTGGAGAGATGTAGGGGTCGGGGAAAATTTTAGGGGTCAGGACGAACTTTTATGGGGTCAGGCCAAATTTTTTTCTTTTGTTTTTGTTTTTTTTTGTTTTGAAGTCAAAATATTTCTCAGGGTTGGGGGAGAGTGAAAAATTAGGGGGCTAGAGAGATTTAGGGGTCGGGGAAAATTTTAAGGGTCATGACGAACTTTTTAGGGGTCAGGCCAAATTTTTTTCTTTTTTTTTGTTTTGAAGTCAAAATATTTCTCATGGTTGGAGGAGAGTGAAAAATTAGGGGGCTGGAGAGATTTAAGGGTCGGGGAAAATTTTAGGGGTCAGGACGAACTTTTTAGGGGTCAGGCCAAATTTTTTTGTTTTTTTTTGTTTTGAAGTCAAAATATATCTCATGGTTGGGGGAGAGTGAAAAATTACGGGGCTGGAGAGATATACGGGTCGGGGAAAATTTTAGGGGTCAGGACGAACTTTTTAGGGGTCAGGCCAAATTTTTTTGTTTTTTTTTGTTTTGAAGTCAAAATATTTATCAGGGTTGGGGGAGAGTGAAAAATTAGGGGGCTGGAGAGATTTAGGGGTCGGGGAAAATTTTAGGGGTCAGGACGAACTTTTTAGGGGTCAGGCCAAATTTTTTTTTTTTTTTTGTTTTGAAGTCAAAATATTTCTTCATGGTTGGAGGAGAGTGAAAAATTAGGGGGCTGGAGAGATTTAGGGGTCGGGGAAAATTTTAGGGGTCAGGACGAACTTTTAAGGGGTCAGGCCAAATTTTTTTGTTTTTTTTTGTTTTGAAGTCAAAATATTTCTCAGGGTGTGGGGAGAGTGAAAAATTAGGGGGCTGGAGAGATTTAGGGGTCGGGGAAAATTTTAGGGGTCAGGACGCACTTTTTAGGGGTCAGGCCAAATTTTTTTGTTTTTTTGTGTTTTGAAGTCAAAATATACGTAATGGTTGTAAGAGAGTGAAAAATTAGGGGGCTGGAGAGATTTAGGGGTCCGGGAAAATTTTAGGGGTCAGGACGAACTTTTTAGGGGTCAGGCCAAATTTTTTTGTTTTTTTTTGTTTTGAAGTCAAAATATTTTTCATGGTTGGAGGAGAGTGAAAAATTAGGGGGCTGGAGAGATTTAGAGGTCGGGGAAAATTTTAGGGGTCAGGACGAACTTTTTAGGGGTCAGGCCAAATTTTTTGTTTTTTTTTGTTTTGAAGTCAAAATATATCTCATGGTTGGGGGAGAGTGAAAAATTAGGGGGCTGGAGAGATTTAGGGGTCGGGGAAAATTTTAGGGGTCAGGACGAACTTTTTAGGGGTCAGGCCAAATTTTTTTGTTTTTTTTTGTTTTTTGTTTTGTTTTGAAGTCAAAATATTTATCAGGGTTGGGGGAGAGTGAAAAATTAGGGGGCTGGAGAGATTTAGGGGTCGGGGAAAATTTTAGGGGTCAGGACGAACTTTTTAGGGGTCAGGCCAAATTTTTTTGTTTTTTTTTGTTTTGAAGTCAAAATATATCTCATGGTTGGGGGAGAGTGAAAAATTAGGGGGCTGGAGAGATTTAGGGGTCGGGGAAAATTTTAGGGGTCAGGACGAACTTTTTAGGGGTCAGGCCAAATTTTTTTGTTTTTTTTGGGTTTTTTTGTTTTGAAGTCAAAAAATTTCTCAGGGTTGGGGGAGAGTGAAAAATTAGGGGGCTGGAGAGATTTAGGGGACGGGGAAAATTTTAGGGGTCAGGCTAAATTTTTGAGGGTCTGCCCAAATTTAGGGGCGGCGATATGTCTGTATTTAGCTTCCACACCGGGGCGGCGATAGGTACTTATTTAGCATTCAGCAGTGGTGATAGGTACTTATATAGCATGTGCACATGGGCGGTAATAAGTACGTATATAGTATGCACACCGGGGCAGCGATCGGTTCATATATAGCACGCGCACCGGGGCGGCGATAGGTACGTATATAGCACGCGCACAGGGGCGGCGAAAGGTACATATTTAAAATTCACACCGGGCGGCGAAAGGTACATATTTAAAATTCACACCGGGGCGGCGATAGGTACGTATTTAGCATTCAAACCGGGGCAGCGATATGTACGTATTTAGCTTCCACACCGGGGCGGCGATAGGTACGTATTTAGAATTCACACCGGGGCGGCAATAGGTACGTATTTTGAATTCACACCGGGGCGGCGATAGGTATGTATTTAGCATTCGCACCGGGGCGGCGATATGTACGTATTTAGCTTCCACACCAGGGCGGCGATAGGTACGTATTCAGAATTCAGGGGTGGCGATAGCTACGTATATAGCATGTACACATGGGCAGCAATAAGTACGTACATAGCATGCGCTCTGCGGCGGCGATCAGTACATATATTGCATGCGTACCGGGGCGGCGAAAGGTATGTATTTCGCATTCGCACTGTAGTGGTGATAGGTACGTATTTAGCATTCGCACTGGGGCGGCTATAGGTACGTATTTAGCATTCGCACCAGGGCGGCTATAGGTATGTATTTAGCATTCGCACTGGGCCGGCGATAGGTACGTATTTAGCATTCACACCAAAGCGGCAATATGTACATATTAATTATTTGCACTAGGGCAGTGATAGGTACTTATGTAGCATGCACACCGGAGCGCAATTGGTATGTCTTTAGTATTCGCACTAGGGCAGCGATAGGTACTTATGTAGCATGCACACCGGGGCGCAATAGGTATGTATTTAGCATTCACACCGGGGCAACGATAGGTACTATTTAGCATTCGCAACGGGGCGGCGATAGGTACTTAAATAGTATCTGCACCGGGGCGGCGATAGGTACGTATATAGTATGTGCACTGGGGCGGCGATAGGTACGTATATAGTATGCGCACAGGGGTGATGATAGATACGTATATAGTATGAACACCGGGGTGGAGATAAGTACCTATATAGAAGGCGCAGATAGAGGTGTTACTTTTTATAGAAATATGTCATACTATTACCCTGGGCAATAGGAGAAATGGTGGGGAAGAAACAGCTTTTGCAAAAGGCAAAATTAGAAAGTAGCGGCGAAATGGGGCGACCAGGAAAGAGAAAGGTAGCAGATAAAGAGACGGCTATAGAGAGAGGGGGCGGACATAGAAGTTTGAATATAAAGATGTTACACACACGATCTTTCTTCAAATATATGTTTTTATGACCCCGAGCAACGCCGGGTAGCCCCGCTAGTCTCCTATATAAAGGGCACTTGTCTGTATGTTTGTTTGTTTGTTTGTTTGTTTGTTTGTTTGTATGTCCAGATACTCCTCCGACAGGACCCAACAAACAGTCACACGGTTGACATCATTATAACCGGCCAGCCCCGGGACGTATAATATCTCAGAACCGGAAAAAAAAATGGACTCTTCGAGGGTCGACTGAGCACTTTTCTCCAATGGGGGGGTGCCTTTTTCCTCGATTTTCAACGTTGTTTAGTACTAATTTGAGAAAAAAACAAAGAATTTGAGAAATAATGCACCGTCATGATTTTAACAGGAAATGACGTCAGAGGAAATCCCTAACGGCTCTTTTTTGAACATGAGTTTATAGTGAAGCAAGTGTTGCTTAATCACAAACGGCACTTTTTTTGAACACGAGTCCATAGTCAAGCATGGGTTGCTTACTTACTAACGGCACTTTTTTGAACATGAGTCCATAGTGATGCAAGGGTTGCTTAACTCCTAACGGCACTTTTTGATACATGCGTTTATAGTGACGCAAGTGTTGTTTAATCAATAACGGCACTTTTTTTAACATGAGTTCATAGTGAAGCAAGGGTTGCTTAATCCTAACCGCATTTTTTCTGTTGACATGATAACATCCTCCTAGGTATTACCTCCTCCTTTTTGAGAGGTGTGAAGTTAGTGCAGTATCAGTAAAATTAAAGTAATAAATAATTATGCTCCCCCACTGTTTTCACTAATATTTGTATGCTCCCCCACTGTTTTCACTAATATTTGTATGCTCCCCCATTGTTTTCACTAATATTTCTATACATATTGTATACATATTGAAAACTTGGGGTGGGTGTGGGGGGTGTAAGCATTCGCCGGTGTGAGCGGCTCAGGAGAAATTTGGGGAAGAGGGGGGGGGGTATCGGCATTCGGCGGTGGGGCGCCTCAGGCCCAATCTGGGGAGGGTGAGTGTCGGCATTCGGCGGTGGGGCGCCTCAGGCGAAATTCGAGGAGGAGTGTCGGCATTCGCCAGTATGAGCGCCTCAGGCCGAATTTGGGGGAGTGTCGGCATTCGCCGGTGTGAGCGACTCAGGCCGAATTTGGTGGAGTGTCGGCATTCGCCGGTGGTGCGCCTCAGGCCAAATTTCGAGATGGGGGATTGTCGGCATAATGCAAAGTCACGATTTTAGCAGGAAATGACGTCAGAGGAAATCCCTAACGGCACTTTTTTGAACATGAGTTTATAGTGAAGCACGGGTTGCCTTATCCCAACGAAACATAAGTTTTTATTGAAGCAACTGTTGCTTAATCCCTAACGGCATTTTTTTGAACATGAGTCCATAGTGAAGCACGGGTTGCTTAATTCCTAACGGCACTTTTTTGAACATGAATCCACAGTGAAGCCAGGGTTGCTTAATCAATAACGGCACTTTTTTGAACACGAGTTTGTAGTGAAGCCAGGGTTGCTTAATCCTAACTGCATTTCTTCTGTTGACATGATACCATCCTCCCAGGTATAACCTCCTTCTTTTTGAGAGGTGTGAAGTTAGTGTAGTATCAGTAAAATTAAAGTAATAAATAATTATGCTCCATCATTGTTTTCACTAATATTTGTATACATATTAAATAACGTCTCAATAAGTAAAGTAAGAAGAAAAATAATTATGCTCCACCACTGTTTTCACTAATATTTGTATACATATTAAATAACGTCTCAATAAGTAAAGTAAGTAGAAAAATAATTATGCTCCACCATTGTTTTCACTAATATTTGTATACATATGATATAACGTCTAAATAAGTAAAGTAAGAAGAAAAATAATTATGCTCCACCACTGTTTTCACTAAAATGTGTATACATATTAAATAACGTCTCACTATGTAAAGTAAGAAGAAATATAATTATGCTCCGCCATTGTTTTCACTAATATTTGAATACATGTTAAATAACGTCTCAATAAGTAAAGTAAAAAGAGAAATAATTATGCTCCGCCATTGTTTTCACTAATATTTGTATACATGTTAAATAACATTTTTTTGTTTTGAACTCAAAATATTTCTTAGGGTTGGGGGAGAGTTAAAAA
The DNA here is from genome assembly GCA_963556195.1 of Sepiola atlantica. NCBI lineage: Eukaryota > Metazoa > Mollusca > Cephalopoda > Sepiida > Sepiolidae > Sepiola > Sepiola atlantica. The sequence continues at coordinate 18,367,734 of OY744551.1, read as the reverse complement.
TTAGGGGGCTGGAGAGATTGAGGGCTCGGGGAAAATTTTAGGGGTCAGGCCGAACTTTTTAGGGGTCAGGCCAAATTTTTTTGTTTTTTTTTGTTTAGAACTCAAAATATTTCTCAGGGTTGGGGAGAATGAAAAAATAAGGGGCTAGAGATATTGAAGGGTCGGGGAAAATTTTAGGGGTCAGGCCGAACTTTTTAGGGGTCAGGCCAAATTTTTTTCTTTTTTTTGGTTTTGAACTCAAAATATTTCTCATGGTTCTGGGAGAGTGAAAAATTAGGGGGCTGGAGAGATTTAGGGGTCGGGGAAAATTTTAGGGATCAGTACGAACTTTTTAGGGGTCAGGCAAAATTTTTTTGTTTTTTTTTGTTTTGAAGTCAAAATATATCTCATGGTTGGGGGAGAGTGAAAAATTAGGGGGCTGGAGAGATTTAGGGGTCGGGGAAAATTTTAGGGGTCAGGACGAACTTTTAAGGGGTCATGCCAAATTTTTTTTTTTTTTTTTGTTTTTTTGTTTTGAAGTCAAAATATTTCTCAGGGTTGGAAGAGAGTGAAAAATTAGGGGGCTGGAGAGATTTAGGGGTCGGGGAAAATTTTAGGGGTCAGACCGAACTTTTTAGGGGTCAGGCCAAATTTTTTTGTTTTTTTTTGTTTTGAAGTCAAAATATTTCTCAGGGTTGGAGGAGAGTGAAAAATTAGGGGGCTGGAGAGATTTAGGGGTCGGGGAAAATTTTAGGGGTCAGGACGAACTTTTTAGGGGTCAGGCCAAATTTTTTTGTTTTTTTTTTGTTTTGAAGTCAAAATATTTCTCATGGTTGGGGGAGAGTGAAAAATTAGGGGGCTAGAGAGATGTAGGGGTCGGGGAAAATTTTAGGGGTCAGGACGAACTTTTTAGGGGTCATGCCAAATTTTTTTTTTTTTTTTTTTTTTTTTGTTTTGAAGTCAAAATATTTCTCAGGGTTGGAAGAGAGTGAAAAATTAGGGGGCTGGAGAGATTTAGGGGTCGGGGAAAATTTTAGGGGTCAGGACGAACTTTTTAGGGGTCAGGCCAAATTTTTTTGTTTTTTTTTGTTTTGAAGTCAAAATATTTCTCAGGGTTGGAGGAGAGTGAAAAATTAGGGGGCTGGAGAGATTTAGGGGTCGGTGAAAATTTTAGGGGTCAGGACGAACTTTTTAGGGGTCAGGTCAAATTTTGTTGTTTTTTTTTTGTTTTGAAGTCAAAATATTTCTCATGGTTGGGGGAGAGTGAAAAATTAGGGGGCTAGAGAGATTTAGGGGTCGGGGAAAATTTTAGGGGTCAGGACGAACTTTTTAGGGGTCAGGCCAAATTTTTTTTTTTTTTTGTTTTTTTTTGTTTTGAAGTCAAAATATTTCTCAGGGTTGGGGGAGAGTGAAAAATTAGGGGGCTGGAGAGATTTAGGGGTCGGGGAAAATTTTAGAGGCCAGGACGAACTTTTTAGGGGTCAGGCCAAATTTTTTTGTTTTTTTTTGTTTTGAAGTCAAATTATTTCTCATGGTTGAAGGAGCGTGAAAAATTAGGGGGCTGGAGAGATTTAGGGGTCGGGGAAAATTTTAGGGGTCAGGACGCACTTTATAGGGGTCAGGCCAAATTTTTTTGTTTTTTTTTTGTTTTGAAGTCAAAATATTTCTCATGGTTGGGGGAGAGTGAAAAATTAGGGGGCTGGAAAGATTTAGAGGTCGGGGAAAATTTTAGGGGTCAGGCCGAACTTTTTAGGGGTCAGGCCAAATTTTTTTCTTTTTTTTGGTTTTGAACTCAAAATATTTCTCATGGTTGGGGGAGAGTGAAAAATTAGGGGGCTGGAGAGATTTAGGGGTCGATGAAAATTTTAGGGGTCAGGACGAACTTTTTAGGTGTCAGGCCAAATTTTTTTCTTTTTTTTTGGTTTTGAACTCAAAATATTTCTCATGGTTGTGGGAGAGTGAAAAATTAGGGGGCTGGAGAGATTAAGGGGTCGGGGAAAATTTTAGGGGTCAGGACGAACTTTTTAGGGGTCAGGCAAATTTTTTTTGTTTTTTTTTGTTTTGAAGTCAAAATATATCTCATGGTTGGGGGAAGGTGAAAAATTAGGGGGCTGGAGAGATTTAGGGGTCGGGGAAAATTTTAGGGGTCAGGACGAACTTTTGAGGGGTCAAGCCAATTTTTTTTTTTTTTTTTTTTTTTTTTTTTGTTTTGACGTCAAAATATTTCTCAGGGTTGGAGGAGAGTGAAAAATTAGGGGGCTGGAGAGATTTAGGGGTCAGGGAAAATTTTAGGGGTCAGGACGAACTTTTTAGGGGTCAGGCCAAATTTTTTTGTTTTTTTTTGTTTTGAAGTCAAAATATTTCTCATGGTTGGGGGAGAGTGAAAAATTAGGGGGCTGGAAAGATTTAGAGGTCGGGGAAAATTTTAGGGGTCAGGCCGAACTTTTTAGGGGTCAGGCCAAATTTTTTTCTTTTTTTTGGTTTTGAACTCAAAATATTTCTCATGGTTGGGGGAGAGTGAAAAATTAGGGGGCTGGAGAGATTTAGGGGTCGATGAAAATTTTAGGGGTCAGGACGAACTTTTTAGGTGTCAGGCCAAATTTTTTTCTTTTTTTTTGGTTTTGAACTCAAAATATTTCTCATGGTTGGGGGAGAGTGAAAAATTAGGGGGCTAGAGAGATTAAGGGGTCGGGGAAAATTTTAGGGGTCAGGACGAACTTTTTAGGGGTCAGGCAAATTTTTTTTGTTTTTTTTTGTTTTGAAGTCAAAATATATCTCATGGTTGGGGGAGAGTGAAAAATTAGGGGGCTGGAGAGATTTAGGGGTCGGGGAAAATTTTAGGGGTCAGGACGCACTTTTTAGGGGTCAGGCCAAATTTTTTTGTTTTTTTTTGTTTTGAAGTCAAAATATATCTCATGGTTGGGGGAGAGTGAAAAATTAGGGGGCTGGAGAGATTTAGGGGTCGGGGAAAATTTTAGGGGTCAGGACGAACTTTTTAGGGGTCAGGCAAAATTTTTTTGTTTTTTTTTGTTTTGAAGTCAAAATATTTCTCATGGTTGGGGGAGAGTGAAAAATTAGGGGGCTGGAAAGATTTAGAGGTCGGGGAAACTTTTAGGAGTCAGGCCGAACTTTTTAGGGGTCAGGCCAAATTTTTTTCTTTTTTTTGGTTTTGAACTCAAAATATTTCTCATGGTTGGGGGAGAGTGAAAAATTAGGGGGCTGGAGAGATTTAGGGGTCGATGAAAATTTTAGGGGTCAGGACGCACTTTGTAGGTGTCAGGCCAAATTTTTTTCTTTTTTTTTGGTTTTGAACTCAAAATATTTCTCATGGTTGGGGGAGAGTGAAAAATTAGGGGGCTGGAGAGATTAAGGGGTCGGGGAAAATTTTAGGGGTCAGGACCAACTTTTTAGGGGTCAGGCAAATTTTTTTTGTTTTTTTTTGTTTTGAAGTCAAAATATATCTCATGGTTGGGGGAGAGTGAAAAATTAGGGGGCTGGAGAGATTTAGGGGTCGGGGAAAATTTTAGGGGTCAGGACGAACTTTTGAGGGGTCAGGCCAAATTTTTTTTGTTTTTTTTGTTTTTTTTTGTTTTGAAGTCAAAATATTTCTCAGGGTTGGAGGAGAGTGAAAAATTAGGGGGCTGGAGAGATTGAAGGGTCGGGGAAAATTTTAGGGGTCAGGACGAACTTTGTAGGGGTCAGGCCAAATTTTTTTGTTTTTTTTTGTTTTGAAGTCAAAATATTTCTCAGGGTTGGAGGAGAGTGAAAAATGAGGGGGCTGGAGAGATTTAGGGGTCGGGGAAAACTTTAGGGGTCAGGACGAACTTTTTAGGGGTCAGGTCAAATTTTTTTGTTTTTTTTTGTTTTGAAGTCAAAATATATCTCATGGTTGGAGGAGAGTGAAAATTAGGGGGCTGGAGAGATTTAGGGGTCGGGGAAAATTTTAGGGGTCAGGACGAACTTTTTAGGGGTCAGGCCAAATTTTTTTTTTGTTTTTTTTGTTTTGAAGTCAAAATATTTCTCATGGTTTGGGGAGAGTGAAAAATTAGGGGGCTGGAGAGATTTAGGGGTCGGGGAAAATTTTAGGGGTCAGGACGAACTTTTTAGGGGTCCGGCCAAATTTTTTTGTTTTTTTTTGTTTTTTTGTTGTTTTGAAGTCAAAATATTTCTCAGGGTTGGAGGAGAGTGAAAAATTAGGGGGCTGAAGAGATTTAGGGGTCGGGGAAAATTTTAGGGGTCAGGACGAACTTTTTAGGGGTCAGGCCAAATTTTTTTGTTTTTTTTTGTTTTGAAGTCAAAATATTTCTCAGGGTTGGAGGAGAGTTAAAAATTAGGATGCTGGAGAGATTAAGGGGTCGGGTAAAATTTTAAGGGGTCAGGACGAACTTTTAAGGGGTCAGGCCAATTTTTTTTGTTTTGAAGTCAAAATATTTCTCATGGTTGGGGGAGAGTGAAAAATTAGGGGGCTAGAGAGATTTAGGGGTCGGGGAAAATTTTAGGGGTCAGGCGGAACTTTTTAGGGGTCAGGCCAAGTTTTTTTGTTTTTTTTGGTTTTGAACTCAAAATATTTCTCAGGGTTGGGGGAGAGTGAAAAATTAGGGGGCTGGAGAGATTGAGGGGTCGGGGAAAATTTTAGGGGTCAGGACGAACTTTTTAGGGGTCAGGCCAAATGTTTTTGTTGTTTTTTGTTTTGAAGTCAAAGCATTTCTCATGGTTGGGGGAGAGTGAAAAATTAGAGGCTGGAGAGATTTAGGGGACGGGGAAAATTTTAGGGGTCAGGCCAAATTTTTTAGGGGCCTGCCCAAATTTAGGGGCAGCGATATGTACGTATTTAGTATCCACACCGGGGCGGCGATAGGTACTTATTTAGCATTCAGCGGTGGTGATAGGTACTTATATAGCATGTGCACATGGGCGGTAATAAGTACGTATATAGTGTGCACACCGGGGCAGTGATAGGTATGTATTTAGCATGCGCACTGAGGCAGCGATCGGTTCATATATAGCACGCGCACCAGGGCGGCGATAGGTACGTATATAGCACGCGCACAGGGGCGGCGAAAGGTACATATTCAAAATTCACACCGGGCGGCGAAAGGTACATATTTAAAATTCACACCGGGGCGGCGATAGGTACGTATTTAGCATTCACACCGGGGCGGCGATAGGTATGTATTTATAATTCACACCGGGGCAGCGATAGGTATGTATTTAGCATTCGCACCGGGGCAGCGATATGTACGTATTTAGCTTCCGCACCGGGGTGGCGATAGGTACGTATTTAGAATTCACACCGGGGCGACAATAGGTACGTATTTAGAATTCACACCGGGGCGGCGATAGGTATGTATTTAGCATTCGCACCGGGGCGGCGATATGTACGTATTTAGCTTCCACACCAGGGCGGCGATAGGTACGTATTCAGAATTCAGGGGTGGCGATAGCTACGTATATAGCATGTACACATGGGCAGCAATAAGTACGTACATAGCATGCGCTCTGCGGCGGCGATCAGTACATATATTGCAAGCGCACTGGGGCGGCGAAAGGTATGTATTTCGCATTCGCACCGTAGTGGTGATAGGTACGTATTTAGCATTCGCACTGGGGCAGCTATAGGTACGTATTTAGCATTCGCACCAGGGCGGCTATAGGTACGTGTTTAGCATTCGCACTGGGCCGGCGATAGGTACGTATTTAGCATTCACACCAAAGCGGCAATATGTACATATTAATTATTCGCACTAGGGCAGCGATAGGTACTTATGTAGCATGCACACCGGGGCGCAATAGGTATGTATTTAGCATTCACACCGGGGCAACGATAGGTACTATTTAGCATTCGCAACGGGGCGGCGATAGGTACGTATATAGTATGTGCACTGGGGCGGCGATAGGTACGTATATAGTATGCGCACCGGGGTGATGATAGATACGTATATAGTATGAACACCGGGGTGGAGATAAGTACCTATATAGAAGGCGCAGATAGAGGTGTTACTTTTTATAGAAATATGTCATACTATTACCGTGGGCAATAGGAGAAATGGTGGGGAAGAAACAGCTTTTGCAAAAGGCAAAATTAGAAAGTAGCGGCAAAATGGGGCGACCAGGAAAGAGAAAGGTAGCAGATAAAGAGACGGCTATAGAGAGAGGGGGCGGACATAGAAGTTTGAATATAAAGATGTTACACACACGATCTTTCTTCAAATATATGTTTTTATGACCCCGAGCAACGCCGGGTAGCCCCGCTAGTTAATTATAAATCTCACCCCAAGTCTTTACCTGTTTGACATTATTCCACTGACGATGGACCCAGATGGGTCAGAAAGTACTCTGGACCAACATGTAAATTACGGCAGTTTCATCAGCCAGTTCTCGTCCGAGATTAAGACTTTAATCCGGAAAATTGTAGGGATCAATACTAAAATATCCAGACAAGAGTTGTCGGTTATTTTTAATAATACGTGTCTTAAGGAAAAAATGCTGCCTCGATATATATATATATATATATATATATATATATATATATATATATATATATATATATATATATATATATATATATAAACATATATATATATATATATATGTGTGTGTGTGTGTGTGTATTTTTCGTGTATAAATGGTTGCTAAAAGATTAGTTTACAATGCGTATTATAAAAAAAATTATATATATATATATATATATATATATATTAGGAAAGACATAAATCTTTATTCAATTTAGTCTTTGAAGTGGTGTTCATTCCGTACCCAATGGGAGTGGGAGCAAATATCTTTTACGGACAAACGGATGAATTAGCGTGATTTGTATCAGAAAGAGAGAGAGAGAGAGAGAGAGAGAGAGAGAGAGAGAGAGAGAGAGAGAGAGAGAAAGAAAGAGAGAGAAACAGGCAGACTGACAGACAGACGGGGGGGGGAGCGTTTAGACATTCGTGCGTTCGGGTTTTTCGGTACAATAACACCGACATGAAAAACAACGCCATCTTATTTCTTTCTTAAATAACTACATTTTTGGGGGGCTGGCTGGGTGGGTGGAGACTCCAATAGCCATTAACCCTCAAAATGCCGGTGCATTTCAATAACAAATAAATAATTATTATTTGTGTGTGTGTTTATCTTACATTTCACTTACGAAAACATAATTCTTGCTTCGCTCTATATTATACAAGGGCACACACGTTTTCTTAAGGTAACCTGATTTTCGATGCTTCATCCAGCCAAACTTCAAAATATTGAGCGCTCGCATTTTATTTCTATTTTATGTGCAAAGACGTTATTTCATATGAACCTGAATGTGTATATTCGTGCGAACAGTAACGAAGCATATTTCTCTGTTATTTTCGACGGAGGGTGTACATTGTATAATCGTATTATAAGAGTGTACGATTATCTGAGAACTGATCCTCCAAAATTGATTGATTTAAAAGAATGTGTTATTTTTTTATGGCGGTGTTATTGTAAAGAATTTCGTGATCAATCGAGATTTTATAATCTAGAACAATTTGACCCTTTAATAAATGCATCTTTTCCAAAATTAACTCTAAATTCGGAAATTGCTGGAGTTCCTTCTACAACATGTACGCATCCGTGTTTTGTTATACATTGGATAACGACAGGTCGGAATAAATCGGAATAAATCGGAATAAATCGGAATAAATCGGAAAAAATAAAAATCATAAAGAAAAAGTAATCATAAATTTTATTTTGAAAACAAAATAAAAATCATAAAGAAAAATAATCATTAATTTTATTTTGAAAACAAAATAAAAATCATGAAGAAAAAATAACCATAAATTTTATTTTGAAAACAAAATAAAAATCATAAAAAAAAGTAATCATAAATTTTATTTTGAAAACCAAAAAAAATCATAAAAAAAAGTAATCATAAATTTTATTTTGAAAACAAAAAAAATCATAAAAAAAAGTAATCATAAATTTTATTTTGAAAACAAAAAAAAATCATAAAGAAAAAGTAATCATAAATTTTATTTTGAAAACCAAAAAAAATCATAAAGAAAAAGTAATCATAAATTTTATTTTGAAAACAAAATAAAAATCATAAAGAAAAAGTAATCATGAATTTTATTTTGAAAACAAAAAAAATCATAAAGAAAAAGTAATCATAAATTTTATTTTGAAAACAAAATAAAAATCATAAAGAAAAAGTAATCATAAATTTTATTTTGAAAACAAAAAAAATCATAAAGAAAAAGTAATCATAAATGTTATTTTGAAAATAAAATAAAAATCATAAAGAAAAAATAATCATAAATATTTGTTTGAAAACAAAAAATCATAAAGAAAAAGTAATCATAAATTTTATTTTGAAAAGAAAAAAAAATCATAAAGAAAAAGTAATCATAAATTTTATTTTGAAAAGAAATAAAAATCATAAAGAAAAAGTAATCATAAATTTTAGTTTGAAAACAAAAAAAAATCATAAACAAAAAGTCATCATGAATTTTATTTTGAAAACAAAAAAAAATCATAAAGAAAAAGTAATCATAAATTTTATTTTGAAAAGAAATAAAAATCATAAAGAAAAAGTAATCATAAATTTTAGTTTGAAAACAAAAAAAAATCATAAAGAAAAAGTAATCATGAATTTTATTTTGAAAACAAAAAAAAATCATAAAGAAAAAGTAATCATAAATTTTAGTTTGAAAACAAAATAAAAATCATAAAGAAAAAGTAATCATACATTTTATTTTGAAAACAAAAAAAATCATGAAGAAAAAGTAATCATAAATGTTATTTTGAAAACAAAATAAAAATCATAAAGAAAAAGTAATCATAAATTTTATTTTGAAACCAAAATAAAAATCATAAAGAAAAAGTAATCATTAATTTTATTTTGAAAACAAAATAAAAATCATAAAGAAAAAGTAATCATAAATTTTATTTTGAAAACAAAATAAAAATCATAAAGAAAAAGTAATCATAAATTTTATTTTGAAAACAAAAAAAATCATAAAGAAAAAGTAATCATAAATTTTATTTTGAAAACAAAATAAAAATCATGAAGAAAAAGTAATCATAAATTTTATTTTGAAAACAAAATAAAAATCATGAAGAAAAAGTAATCATAAATTTTATTTTGAAAACAAAATAAAAATCATGAAGAAAAAGTAATCATAAATTTTATTTTGAAAACAAAAAAAAATCATAAAGAAAAAGTAATCATAAATTTTATTTTGAAAACAAAAAAAAATCATAAAGAAAAATTAATCATAAATTTTATTTTGAAAACAAAAAAAAATCATAAAGAAAAAGTAATCATAAATTTTATTTTGAAAACAAAAAAAAATCATAACGAAAAAGTAATCATTAATTTTATTTTGAAAACAAAATAAAAATCATAAAGAAAAAATAATCATAAATTTTATTTTGAAAACAAAAGAAAAATCATAAACGGCGATGGGACAGGGGTTGGAACTTATAGACAATGCGGAACCTGTTAGGTTAGGGTTCGATGTGGCAACAATGTTTCATGCATGGACGGATGGTAGCTTGATAGAGATTTTGAATACGGACAAGTGTTAGAAGTCTGTCTTGCTCAGTAGAGTAAGCCCATCTTTTTTGCAGCATACGTGACAGCATCTTCTTATCTAATGCAATTCATATTGCCTGAATCACCACTTATTAAGTCTACGAAACCACTCGAGGATAAATGTTAGGTATATGAATAAATCGACAGTTGAATATCGACGAGTTTTATGAGAGGATTGAAAATCTACACATGCTACCCTCTCAAAACTACAGCCGACCCAGAAAACAGCAATTCTTACCCCTTTGTAAGAAACATTGATCAAGAAATGTGAGAACTAAAGGACAAAATAGGGGTAAGCATGGTCCACCTGTTCTTACTATGGTTCGTATTATGGTTGTTGGCTCTACTAGAGCTCATCCGCCTTTTGGCAGCTCCTGTTTTTAGTACTGCTGAGTGTTCACACTCTCACCTCAAAGGACAATCCAAAGTTTGCCCGAGGGAGAGCGGGGGCACTGGAGGATACAAAAGGAAATTCAATGAATAATATTTTCATGCACTCGTATGGTTTAAGTAGATAGGTTTATGGTCTGTTATTAAGTAGATAGGTTTATGGTCTGTTATTAAGTAGATAGGTGTATGGTCTGTTATTAAGTAGATAGGTGTATGGTCTGTTATTAAGTAGATAGGTTTATGGTCTGTTATTAAGTAGATAGGTGTATGGTCTGTTATTAAGTAGATAGGTGTATGGTCTGTTATTAAGTAGATAGGTTTATGGTCTGTTATTAAGTAGATAGGTGTATGGTCTGTTATTAAGTAGATAGGTGTATGGTCTGTTATTAAGTAGATAGGTTTATGGTCTGTTATTAAGTAGATAGGTGTATGGTCTGTTATTAAGTAGATAGGTGTATGGTCTGTTATTAAGTAGATAGGTTTATGGTCTGTTATTAAGTAGATAGGTTTATGGTTTGTTATCAAAGGCGCCCTCTTTTGGGAAGAATGCGAACAGGGTTATGTATTCTCATCCAGATTGCCTCTTTTGGTGGGAGTTTAATTTTTTTCGCATAAAAAGCCGACTTTCTGTCTAACTTTTCTCTCGTGGGGAGGCAAATAAATAGAGACAATGGCCGGCATTACCTCCTCCTTCTGAAGCTTTCTGATAGCGATAGATGTATTGCCTGCCGCCTGACTGAACACAGAACAGATACTACACTTTGATCTTAAGCCGAAGGCCCGACAGTCTTGATAACATTTTATCACGACAGAATTTTATTTATGACATTATTATTTGATTTTTGAAAAAAAATATTTTAAAAAGTGAACATCTTATATTTTTTATAATAAACGACACTATATATGTCTCAATTACTTATTTGTCTAATTTGATCTCATTTTTAAGGGGTGGAAGGTGATACTGTAGGTATAAACGACTGGACAAGTATATGATTATAGAAACTAGCGCGGCCCGTGGAAATTCCACAGTTTTATCTTTAATCTGTTTCCTATTGCTGCCGTGCTTAAAACTATTTCAATCATATGGACGTCCGGCGCGAACGCACATCCCACGATATTATTATATCATCTTTTAGCAAAACAGATACTGCACTTTGATCCTAGCTTGAAGACCAAGAAAGTATTTTAGTTCGAATTAACGTCCAACACAAGATGAAAATTGATATCTACTTCGATAAATTAAAAAAATTGCATTGCATCTTCGACGATCGGGCGATCCTATCTTTAAAAAAAGCGGTCGGGGTGATAACGAACGCACGAACATGAAATTGCCTTATCGCATTATTATACAGAAATCCATACTTACATAAAGAAATAACTATAGAAGAAAAGTCTAAATTTGGATATTTTTATAATTTAGTAATACAGGGTATTTCCACGTTATTCAGATTGCAGGGTAGTCCCAGAATTGGGAAGTCGAGGGAGAGGTTTTAAAACTCTGTGACCTAAAAAATATATGAATTAAAAAAAAAATAGTGACACCTTTTTTATAGCGGGGTTATTGTAAATAGCTACCACTGTCGGATGTAAGAGGTTTGTCATCGGTGGTTCAGATCAGACGAAAGGACAGCTTGGTTGCGCTGAATACGGTGATAAGTTTGGATTCACGGTTGATTTTAATTAGTACATCAACCATCCGAAAAAATAGGGTTAAAACGGTATTTTTCATATAAGGTTAAAATTTAGCAAAGAAATAGAAAATTCTACTGGGAGTTTAAAAAATAGAGTTAGAACTACGTATCAGGATATGGCATGACGAAGAGGAAATCTGTAATTCAACGATATGTCGTGCAAATAAACTTCAGTATGTGTTTGACTTTCCCACCAAGGTTCAGTCATAAATGTTCAACAGTCTTTGTTTTATCGCCGTTCAATGATATGTGAAGACACTTTGTCAGTCGTCTCATCAGTAGAAGTGATTCTGAATGGGCTTCACACTCGCCAGACCTTATCAGATTATCTCCAAGATAATATCTATCAAAACACTCCTCATACTATTCCTGAACTGAAGAGGGTCATCAGTGATGGATCATCATAGCCCAAATCAGGGCAGTGCCAAGAGAGGCGTGTGACGTCAGAGTTTTGATAATTTGTCACGGCGTATCCAAGTGTGTTTTCCATTGGACGATTAAAAAACAGTTGTTGGATATTGCAACTTAGTGTGGTGGGTTAGTGAAATTTAGTGTGGTGGGTTAGTGAAATTTAGTGTGGTGGGTTAGTGAAATTTAGTGTGGTGGGTTAGTGAAATTTAGTGTGGTGGGTTAGTGAAATTTAGTGTGGTGGGTTAGTGAAATTTAGTGTGGTGGGTTAGTGAAATTTAGTGTGGTGGGTTAGTGAAATTTAGTGTGGTGGGTTAGTGAAATTTAGTGGACAAGTCAGGCATCAACTGAAGTTTGTTTATAGCGAATGTGTTTAGATGCAGAAAGGTTTGGTAATTTTATTAAGGATTTCATCCGTGTCATTTGGGGGATAGGTTAGCCTGTACTTTCAACATAACTAAGAATAATCTCTAATTGTATTCAATTAAAGTGAAAAAAACGTATCGATTCATATCAATTAAACATCTTTATATATATATATATATATATATATATATATATATATATATACAGGGTGACCAAAAAAAAAAAACGGGCCCCAAATCTAATTAGGCCCCGTCTCTTAGTGTTTCGTCCGAATGAAATGAATTTTGGGGCATAACTAGTTTATTATATTCACAACATAATATCAAAACACTAGGGTATTTGGCCTTTTTTTCTCCGTTCTACAGCATATGTTCTAGATGGACTCCTTTTATCTCCGTGCATTTCTTGAGGCGCAGAACGAAGTTGTCCATGACGTTCTTACAGTCTGAATTTGGAATGGCTCTCATCTCCTCCCTGATGGCTTCCTCGAGTTCCGTGATGGTTCTGGGTTTCCTTGCGTATATTCTGTCCTTAAGATAGCCCCAAAAGAAAAAATCTGGGGGGCTTAGGTCCGGGCTATGGGGTGGCCACTCAAAATTAGTCTTGAGACTGATCACTCGGCCTCCGAAGTACTCTTTCAGCCAATCTCGCGACAGGTTTGAGGTGTGAGAACTTGCTCCGTCTTGCTGGAACCAGAACTTGCTCATAAGCGACGGGTAGATGGGCTGGAGCTTACTCTTGAAGGTTTTGAGGACTTCCACATACCGCTCCTTGGTGACTGTCACTGCTGCGCCAGATTCTTCGATGAAGATTGGTTCGATGATGCCTCTGACCGAGATTGCAGCCCACACCGTGCAATTAGTAGAGTGCAGGGGCTTGGTGGCTACTTCATTGGGTATGGAGGCACACCAGAAGACATTTGTCTTGGAGTTCGCCTTTCCGTCAAGATGGAAGTGAGCTTCATCTGAGGTCCAAAAAAAGGTTAAGGAAACCTGGTGTCTTCTCGATCTTATCGAGCATCTTGACTGTCATAGCGCTCCCCTGCTTCTTGTCTGAGGCTGTAAGGGTCTGCAGCGTCTGTATTCTGTATGGGTAAGCCCTGATATTGTTCACCAGCACTTTCCTGCAAGTCTCACGGGAGATACCGAGGGACTGACTTCGCTTACTCACAGAGCGTTTCGGACTCTCCTGGAGAGACTCTCTCACACTTTCGACCAGCTCGGCTGTCCGCTTCTTGGGACGTGCCGAGTGGCTTGGACGGTTCTCACTGGCAGCGTTGAAGTTCTCCACGGGCCCATACTTCTCGAAGTGGTCCACCCAGTTCTGAATTCTGCTTTTGAGTGGAGCCTTTTCACATCCGAACTGATGCATGAAACTGTCCTGGGTTTTCTTAAGCGAGCCTGTCTTGTAGTAAAATTTAACACTGTATTCTTTGTCCCAGCTCCCACTGAGGTCTTGGTGTACTCACGGTCGTTGATTCTTCCATGTCCTGTAAAATAAGGGCAATCGGTGAATAAATAAAGGAGATATCACATAAAGTGTACACGGGGCCCGTTTTTTTTAGTCACCCTGTTTATATATATATATATATATATATATATATATATATATATATATATATATATATATATATATATATATATAGTAGTCCAGGTAAAGTAAACATCCACAGGATAGGAACCCAAAGAATTTCATCCGGGCCTATAAAAAGTGCTCAATATAAAAAAAGAGCTTTTATATATATATGATTATTTTTATTCATACAAGCATGTCGATGTTATCGATCAACATATATCTCATCAGGAAGAATTAAAATCCGATTTTGTATATGACTTTTTAAATAAAAATAATCATACATATATATATATATATATATATATATATATAGTCATCCACATACAGACTGTTTCGCTGTTTCACAGCTCATCAGTGCAACTAGACCAGTTAGTGCCTCAAGCCGGGATCGAAACGCAACCGTTGAGTTAACCCCTACGCCATC
>OY744551.1:18340845-18348345 GCA_963556195.1 Sepiola atlantica | reverse complement strand
ACATATGTCCATTAGATGGATGTTTATGACATACGTCCATTAGATGGATGTTTATGACATATGTTCATTAGATGGATGTCCAGCAAACACGCAGACCCAACGATATTATTGCACAATCTTTTGACAAAACAGATACTTCCCTTTTATCATAGCCCGAAGGCCAAGAATAGTTCAAATTTCACGTTAGACACAAAGCGACATCAGATAAAAACTGATATCTACTTCAATAAATAAAAAATAAAAAATGTTTGCATTTCATCCTCGACGATCAAGCAATCTCTAATTTGTAACCGCAACTTATAAAATATTTCACATCTATTTCGTTTCAATTAAATTCATTGAATTTCGTATTCTCACCATAATCCGCTTCCAAACTCATATTCTACAAGGTTCGTACGTGGTTATATTTTCGTTCGTGGCGATGGTTTGTGATTCGAAACAACAATACTGATGTCGAAATGAGTAGAACCTTAATCTAGTTATTTATCTCAAAATTACAATTGTAATTTAAAAGATGTGGCACAAGGCCATTTTAGAACCTTAATCTAAATATTTAGATATGTGACTTTTCATGGCATTTGGAATTTACGAGTAAAACATCCAGACCTTCTCCCCCACCTTTCCTAGTCTCGGCATGTTTAAAAAGCCTCAGCGAATGATACAAGAAATATACATATATAAAGACGTATATATATATATATATATATATATATATATATATATATATATATATATATATATATATATATATATACACACACACACACACACATATATATAATATATATTTATATATATATATATATTTAACATGATCTTAGGAATTGAATTAATATATATATATACATACAAAAGATAACAATAAAGGTAAATATTATAGCTTTATATTATGTCGTATCGTGATAAGTCAATATTCATTAATTCATCAAATATAAAAAATGTTTTTCTTTTCCTTAATCAATGGCCGCTATAACTTTAATATTCTGTGTATTTTAATGTTTTTTTTATATTGCTTGTTTGAATATTTCATCAATAAATAAATATTGTTTTTATCTAATTTCTATTTACATCAGTCATTTCATATATATATATATATATATATATATATAAATTTATATATATATATATATATATATATATATATATATATATATATATATATATAAATATATAAAAATTTATATATATATATATATATATATATATATATATATATATATATATAGAGAGAGAGAGAGAGAGAGGTGTGGCACTTTAAGTAAGATGACAACATGCCTTCATCTACCGCGTAACCCAACACTCTAGGCCTACCCTATTAAGTGCTGTCGACAAACTACTAATATGACCGCTGAATTTGCCATTTAGACCTTAATTTACTCTCCCATTTTTAGACAATCCGTGGTAGGCACATTTGTACGCGCTCCACTACTGAGTTAAATATGACTTTCGTATCGGGGTTTTAACCATGTGGCCGGCAGACATTGTCTCTTATCATACTGATGATTGCAGTTTTGGCATAAAACACACGTTTATATGGGTTAATTTGAAAAATATTAGTTATAAATAATTATATATATATATATATATATATATATATATATACAAGCATTATTTTTGTGCTTGAAATTCGATTCCTTCGTTAATCAATCGTACTTATATACATTTAATTCATATTGTTATTATTTCTATCAATATTTATATGCAATAAATAAATGTATACATATATGTATTGCACACACACACACACACACACACGCACATATATATATATATATATATATATATATATATATATATATATATATATATATATATATATATATATATATATACGGAAAAATTGACAACGTATTTGAGAGAGAAAAAGAGTAGTGAGGAAGACTAGGGTGCCAATTCTTGATGTAGTTTAAGTTTTGGAGAATCTATGGGAGAGCGCATGAGAGAAGGGAGAGGAAAGAAAAAATAAAGAGATTAAGGATATCGTGGCCGACGTATGGGTAAGGAGTGCGATAAAGGAGAGAGAGGGGGAGGGAGAAAGCAATTCGCCATTTTTACTTTTAGATAAGAAACCTGATATGTGGTTTCCCAAATAAATACAACCTCCACAACAGATCCTGTCGGGCCTGGCGTCTTGGGCGGAAACATTGTCGGGTGTGGTCGGGTAGTCAAAGGTAGACACATCAAAAACGTTGATAAATAGATATGCTGAAAGGAAAAGACGGGGACAGACCTGCCAGACACAGAGGAACAAAAAGTCTGGTCTTCTGAGAGAATGACTAGCAAATCAAAAATAAATCAAACACTTCAATAAATTTAATGGAATTAAAATTATCAATTTCGATAAGAATTATGATACAAAGCTGTTCTGAAATGACTGCGTGCGTTTCTTTCCTCATTTCAAAAGCGTGTTCCAAAATCATCGTTACCTTTACCACAAACTAACAATGGAAGAACAATAAGCATAGACACATGTTTTTCTTTTGTGTAGACTATGTCAATGAAAGTGAATAAACTGAATTTATTTCCTATTAATGTATTACTTGTTCTTCTATTATTCTAGTGTTTTTATTTTGTTTTACTGGTCTTAAACTGAGTAACATGAAGGCAGAACATATGTTTTGTATTGCTGTAGAAATTTTTTCTCTATCGTTTGTATTTCTTGGTGACGGAATGGAAGACTTTTTGGACATCTCTAATGTAATTTTCGATCTTTTTGTTTTGTTTTTATTTGTTTCAAAATAAGAAAGTCTTTAGAAAACTGGAATACTTATCAATAATTTAATTATCGTATTATGCTCTTCAGTGCATTTATTTTCAAATATATATATATATATATATATATATATATATATATATATATATATATATATATATATACTTAAATTTATTTATAAATAAAGTAGTTATTCACAGATACGCGTTTCGCCGTTACTGCGACTCATCAGCGTGGCTGACTATTACTGGGCTCGAACCTCGATCACTATATATGTTTTTATGTAAAACACGATCATGGATGGTACTATCACCTCAATAATATGATGATATGTAAAAAACGATTATAATGGTAATATCACCTCCAGAATATGATGAAATGTAAAAAACGATTATAATGGTAATATCACCTCCAGAATATGATGATATGTAAAAAACGATCATACAAGGTAATATTACCCCCAGGATATGTTTTATGTAAAAAACGATCATACATGCTAATATCACATCTATAATATGATGATATGTAAAAAACGATTATACATGATAATATGACCTCCAGAATATGATGATATGTAAAAAACGATTATACATGGTAATATCACGTACAGAATATGATGATATGTAAGAAACGATTATACATGGTAATATCACCTCCAGAATATGATGATATGTAAAAAACGATTATACATGTTAATATTACCTCAAGGATATGTTTTTATGTAAAACACGATCATACGTGGTAATATCACCTCTATAATATGATGATGTGTAAAAAACGATTATACATGGTAATATCACCTCCAGAATATAATTATATGATAAAAACGATAATACATGGTAATATTACGTACAGAATATGATGATATGTAAAAAACGATTATACAAGGTAATATGACCTCCAGAATATGATGATGTGTAAAAAACGATTATACATGGTAATATCACCTCTATAATATGATGATGTGTAAAAAACGATTATACATGTTAATATTACCTCCAGAATATGATTATATGTAAAAAACGATTATACATGGTAATATGACCTCCAGAATATGATGATGTGTAAAAAACGATTATACAAGGTAATATGACCTCCAGAATATGATGATGTGTAAAAAACGATTATACATGGTAATATGACCTCCAGAATATGATGATGTGTAAAAAACGATTATACATGGTAATATGACCTCCAGAATATAATGTTATGTAAAAAACGATTATACATGGTAATATGACCTCCAGAATATGATGATATGTAAAAAACGATTATACATGGTAATATCAATTCCAGAATATGATGTTATGTAAAAAACGATTATACATGGTAATATAACCACCAGAATATGATATTATGTAAAAAACGATTATACATGGTAATATTACCTCCAGAATATAATGTTATATAAAAATAATTGGTAGAATTAAAATAGAACCTGAATTGAGAATATATAGGCTGGATAACCTACTATGCGAATGATTTAATTACGAGAAACTATTGATTAGTAATCGATAAATGTTCGATACGGACATTTTCGAAATTTATTTGCAGATAATTTCGCTATAATTAGTTCGAAGTGATTGGTCTTTCGGGTGTCATTTTCCATAGACATGATTTCAATTTATGGCGTTACTCTGCTGAATACCCTGGCTCCGAATACTCTATATACGATTAAAAAGTAATTGTGTTTTTGGAGTTTTCTTTTCGTACGCAAATCGTAGCATGTGATTGCTACACCAAGTCACAATGGGACAGCACCTAGATACGTCTTTTCTGCTTGAAGTCACCTCAACTAAAAACACAGAAAATCTTTAATGATTTCAAGACTTCCGTCTGCGGTCAACTCTGACTCTAAAAAGTTTCACTCAAACTTTTCCATTTAAACATTACCCTCATTATGCATAACACCTGAAATGAAAAGTCGACACAGCCATGAAATTAACACCCCCAAAGTTTATACTTTACTTTACAATGAATGAGTAAGAATGAAGGTTATAACATATTTATTATGTAAAACTCATTTATATACAATAAAAAGAGTTGTGCTATTTATTGGAGTTCGTCTCTTTGTACGCAAATAGAATCGTGTGATTGGTTTACGATGTCAGTACCCGAGTTCGAATCTCACTTATGTCTAAAAAAAATTTTTAAATTGAATACGTTTTTTTTAAATTTTAAGAACCCAACATAACAATAACATAAAACACATTACACAGATGTTTGTAAACTATATGACCTTTTTTGATAACCCGTTAAAATGTAGACATAAATAATCAATGGCATTAGTTCAAAGTGAACTATTTTTGCTTAAAAACATTTTTTTATAAAATGTGACAAAAGTTCTGAGAATCACTTTTAAGATATTAAAAAAATTAAAAAACTGACGAACAAAATACTTTTATAGAACACGTTTTAAGAGACGAATATTCTTATTTAAAAATCATTTAATTTTTTTTCTTATTAATTTCCGATTTATCGTCTTCAGGGGAAAGAGAGTCTGAATCAAATGAAAAGTTATCCGTCCATTTTTTAGTGGTAGTACTTCTTTAGCTCGATGTTGATGAAGTGGCGTCCAGAATCTTTTTTGCCGGGCGGTATAAGATCGGCAACGTTTCTTTCATATAATTTTTGTATCATTTTTTATGTTTTTTGTTAATAAAAATAATACAGAAACACATTCATCGTAGTTACTTACTCTATCATGGGAAAACGAAGTAGCGTATTTTTTCACAAAATTTCTCAAATATTTTTCTTCGTACTAATTATTATAATTAGTAGTAGTAGTAGCAGTAGTAGTAGTAGAAGTAGTAGTCGTTGTAGTAGTAGTAGTAGTAGTAGTAGTAGTAGTATAGTATGTCAATTTCTAGCTTTACCTAATTAGGTAAAGCTAGAAATTGACATACTATACTACTACTACTACTACTACTACTACTACTACAACGACTACTACTTCTACTACTACTACTACTACTACTACTAATTATAATAATAATTATTATAATACTAATAATAATCATATTTAAAAAGTTAAATTAATTGTTACGGTATTATTTGGTCCTTAAATTATTAATTGAACGAAATTGTTATACAAATTTAACTAATTTTTTAGGCAATGTTGTTTTAATCATTTATTTTTTTAAAACTATATAAAAACGATTAAAATAGTTGACTTGTTAATGAAGAAACCGAAACGCATCATGGTTGATTTAATTTTGTAATTATTTTCAATAGGATAAAAATAAGCCTTTTAGTCCTTTCCGTTATTGTTGTTTTTATTTAAGCAATGAATAATTTATGAAAAGTAAATAAAAATAATAAAGTGAAACACACATACGCAGACACACGAGTATGGGTCACACGATTTGATTGATATACATTGTAGACCTTAGTGAAGCCGGGCTAAAAATCGTTTCATCTTATTGCTAATTGAACAAAATAGAAATGAGAAACTGTCTAATATAAATGTTCGATATGAGAGTTTATATGTCTCGCCGGAAGTTGAATGACGTAATTCTACGTCACATCGACTACAAATATCAATGAATAACGACGCAGTTTATTTACTATTTCTGCTCATTTACAGTTCGTTCTGTTTTTCTTTTAATATCACTAAAACTTTATTTTGATCTCTATTCATACAAAGTTCGGTATGTGTACACATTTATACATTCATATGTGGAGTATTTACTCTAAAACTAATTAATCGATCATTCTGAATTTGTGAACATAGTTGCTCGGTGCAAGTGTGGGTAATGTGGGCTATATTTAATTTAATTTAGTTCAATGCAAAAAGAAAAAATGGAAATGGAAACCCTTCGTGAAAATTCAGATAGCTCTAACTCTTGTGAAATTTTAACAATAGATATTAATATATATGTACCAGAATAGAGTTGTTTTAAGAATATTATATGGGATTAGGGGGTCATTATATGGGCACAACCTCCCATTTAACATTTTTTGAATATCAGATTTGCATTGAATTTGCTCCATGGTCATTAGACACCAATTAATCAAGATTCTTTGAATTTCAATTTCTTCTTAAGACCTGTAAAGCGTAAACCTTAAATTTTAGACATTTTTTTCTAGTTTAATTATATAGAAAAGAGAGATTTTAATTTCATCGAAATTAATTTTAGGAATATTATACCTTTAAAATAAATAGGAATTGAGAAATTTGCACTTGATATATATATATATATATATATATATATATATATATATATATATATATATATATATATATATATATATATATATATATATTGTAAATCTCTTAATCCCCCCTTTTCAATTGGGTCTTCTTACTCTCGTTACTATAAATGTACCTTTTATTCCACAATTGATTTCAATTTTTTCTGTTTTTTCAGTTTTAAGTTAATTTTAACCAGATTCTGCATTTCAAAGGATTTCAAAGTTGCCTCCCTTTGACTGTTCGTATTCCTTTAACGGCTCACATTTATCAAATTTAAATTTAAAATTAATGTTGAATTAAGGAAAAAAAAGAAAATAAATCAGATAAAATAATAAAATTATAATAAATAGTATATAAATAAACAAATATTAATAAGATGATAAGCTTTAGCTGAATAATTATATAATTAAATTATGATATGAATAATTAATATTGATGTCCAATCAGCTTATCTTAATTCTTTTTCTGCATATCTACTTTCAATTCTCTGCGGTATTTCGTCCACAGTTGGTCCCATCAGTCCACCTTGTTTTTTTTCGACCACTCGGTCATAATTTTTTGGTCTTTTGATAATGAGAGGAACGCTCTCGAA
>OY744551.1:18320845-18335845 GCA_963556195.1 Sepiola atlantica | reverse complement strand
TAATACCTCCGATAATGCCAACGAAATGGCCCCGTTTCTGACGGACTGATTGTCGAGATCGGATTTTCGACTGATATGTATACTGCTAACGGCAGCACGTAACTGCTTCCATGGCGAATTTCACTTCTTTTTAACCACAGAAAGAGGCACTCTGGCCTCCAAAATATAGCTTGGCCAGCCTCGTCGGCATTCCCCGGTCAGGGCGCTTCACTCAGTTTCCAATAAACAAACTCAACCCAAAAAGGACAAATAAAAAACAACCGAAATCGCCCAGCTTCTGCCGGACTGATTGTCGAAATCGGATCCCCGACTGGTTGATATGCGGGGACACTTTGGTGATCGTCTCATCAGGTGTGATCCTGAATGGTATTCACATTTGTCGTAATTTTAGTCATAGACTCTGGAAAAGACTATAAACAAACAAAATTAATGGAAACATTTTTAAAAGCAAAGTCAAGGTTGATGTTGTGTCTTTTTTAGGTCATCAGAAGTTACGTGTTTTTCTTGTCAAGTCGTGTTCAGACCCGTGATAATGTTGGTACAACGGATTAAATTTCTTTCAAACGGTTTTAATCGATGTTTCATAATGAATTCATTAATAATCGTCTAATGTAATCGAAGTTTGTTAGCCCCATTGATCGTTTCAAATCCTCTCATATTATTGTTCATCATCCAACTGAAAATCCATTCATATTTTTTAAAAAGTTAATTCGCTCAAAGAAAACCCATTCCTACTGAGACGTAAGTGCCTATTCTTAATTAGGGGTCATATTTATAGGTGCGTCTTTAGTGGGGAGTTGTACAACGAGATATTTGTTCACATTACACGTGAGTTGAAAGTACTTGAAAGTCTGTCGACTTCCTCTCTACACTTGAATGTTGCGTCAGGTCGCTGGTCCATCAGTGGGAAAAGCGGCCACAAACGGAATAAACAGAAACTTTTGCTTCTATTCAATCAAACCTGTATTAATATATATCTTAATAGATGTATGTGGAAGTTTATTCGGTGCTTGTATAATAAAAAGCCGAAAAAAAGTTTTCTTTGTCTTTTAGTGTTGGAGAGGTAAATAAGGGGCAGGTAACTCTCACAACGAATTTTAAACACGATTTTCCAGTAATCAAAACTGATGGCTTTAATTAGCGTTGCACATGTGGCTACTGTGCAAGGAGAACGTCGATTAGACATAAAAGGGTTAGGGCTAGGGTTAGGATTAGGGTTAGGGTTAGGGTTAGGATTTAGGGTTAGGGTTAGAGTTAGAGTTAGAGTTAGAGTTAGAGTTAGGGTTAGGGTTTAGGGTTTAGGATTAGGGTTAGGACTAGGGTTACGGTTAGGGTTAGGGTTTAGGGTTAGGGTTAGGGTTAAGGTTAGAAAAATATTGTTCGAAAGCTAGAGTTGTTGTGAAGAGTTACCTGCCCCTTATTTACCTCTCCAACACTAAAAGACAAAAAAAATGTTTTTCGGTTTTTTATTATACAAGCACTGTTTATTCTTCAAATTATCCGAATTATATTTATATAAAAAAAACTCACTGATGCCAAAACATATTTAGCCTATATACAGGGATTGGAAAACCCCCAAACACGGTTATGGCTATGCTTCATTTGCATACTAATTTTGAAAACAGTTTCTACTAAATTGATATTCTGTATGATTCATTTGTAATTGTATTCTCTTATGTCTTATGTATACCCAATAGTTTTGTTGATATTAATATTATTATTAGTAGTAGTGATATTAGAGCAATGTAATGAAAGAAAATTATAACATTCCAAATGATAACTTCCGGTTTTATTATTTTGAAATTCATATGACAACTTTTTATTTAGTTTACGCACGGTTACATTAAAACGCACTAAAAACTTAGATCACTTTGAAATAATTGCTTAAAAAAATAAACTCTACATTTAAACACACTAAAAACTTAGATCACTTTGAAATAATTGCTTTAAAAAATAAACTCTACATATAAACGCACTAAAAACTTAGATCACTTTGAAATAATTGCTTAAAAAATATACTCTACATTTAAACGCACTAAAAACTTAGATCACTTTGAAATAATTGCTTTAAAAAATGAACTCTACATTTAAACGAACTAAAAACTTAGATCACTTTGAAATAATTTCTTTAAAATATACTCTACATTTAAACGCACTAAAAACTTAGATCACTTTGAAATAATTGCTTTAAAAAATAAACTCTACATTTAAACGCACTAAAAACTTAGATCACTTTGAAATAATTACTTTAAAAATAAACTCTACATTTAAACGCACTAAAAACTTAGATCACTTTGAAATAATTGCTTTAAAAAATAAACTCTACATTTAAACACACTAAAAACTTAGATCACTTTGAAATAATTTAAAAAAAAAATAAGCTCTACATTTAAACACACTAAAAACTTAGATCACTTTGAGATAATTGCTTTAAAAATGAACTCTACATTTAAACGCACTAAAAACTTAGATCACTTTGAAATAATTGCTTTAAAAAATAAACTCTACATTTAAACGCACTAAAAACTTAGATCACTTTGAAATAATTGCTTTAAAAAATAAACTCTACATTTAAACGCACTAAAAACAGATCACTTTGAAATAATTGCTTTAAAAAATAAACTCTACATTTAAACGCACTAAAAACAGATCACTTTGAAATAATTGCTTTAAAAAATAAACTCTACATTTAAACACACTAAAAACTTAGATCACTTTGAAATAATTGCTTTAAAAAATAAACTCTACATTTAAACGCACTAAAAACTTAGATCACTTTGAAATAATTGCTTTAAAAAATAAACTCTACATTTAAACGCACTAAAAACTTAGATCACTTTGAAATAATTGCTTTAAAAAATAAACTCTACATTGAACCCAATGACTAATAAAGCTTTTCTTTTAATAATTAAACAGATACGTTTACTTTTTAAACTAAATTTGTTGCTGTTGCTGCAATTTTAAATTGGAATTCTTTTCATTATTATGCTTATGCAAAATCAAATCCCGCGGCTTTGAATATGAAAAAGACCATATAAAGTAACGTTTCTGCATTTTGTCCGAATTAATAAAATATGACTATGTTCAAACTCAGTAAATTTCCTCAACATTGGAACATATCAAATAACACCATGACTACATCTGTTTGTTGTTTTTCTCTAAATTATAAAAATGTTAAATAAACATTTTTTCTTTGTTTTGTCGTTTAACAAAGCTAGATCAGTTGCTTCCCGTAGGGGCAGGTAGTTTTTTCTAGTATATATATAATTAAATAAATTATCAATTATTAATGGAGATTTGGTATCTGTCTGTCTAAAACAGAAACTATATTATTACTATCTTTTAATGTTCAATTCAGTTTACTATAATATTTAAAATTAACGAACTATCTTCAATGCTCAATAAAGGCGTTTAGTGTGGTATCTTTTCTGGAGTCATTCTACCATTCACCCAGGTATTACCTCCTACTTTATGGGAGAGTAGCATATGATATGTTCTGTGGTCATGATACCCTATTCCCACGCATTGTCTTTCACTTTTCGCGTAGTAGTGTAGTATCTGTTCTGTTATGATACCACTCTCTCACGCATTATACCCTCCATTGGAAAGTGATGTCGTGTAATATATGTTCGTTCGTTATGATACCATCCTTCCAGGAAGACTTTGGAAGCGGCAACGTAGTATATGTTCGTTTATCATACATGCTATCAAAAATATGCGACCAAGGTGAGGCATCTTTTTGATAGTTTTAATAATTATAGAAAAATAGCGTAATTATAATTGAATTTAATAAGAAGAGGTTAATTTTAAAAGGGAAATAATTCGCATTGATCAGATGTGAGACTTTTGGATGATTAGAGTTTTTGAAGATGATTGAACTGTCTTCTGATGAAGTACGAACGGGCTGAAATAAAGTATGGAAAAGATGCTTATATTTTTTATTCTTTTTCGGGGAGGGGCATAAAAGTGGTGCGAAACTGTTCTGTACGGTCAATTAATTGTAACCGTCCTGAGATGTGTATTCTTATATATATATATATATATATATATATATATATATATATATATATAATATTAAATTATTTATAAGCTTATTGCTTGGGAGGCGCGAATCCGATTTACAGAATCAGCATAGAATCTGCAAGAAGTCGCCCTATCCTCGCGGCCACCGGAAACTGTCAGGTGATTTAGGAAAAATAAGATCCATATGTATCTAGAAGCGGGCACAGACATAAGACTAATCGAGAGGGTTCGACGAACGTATTCGGAACTTTGCATTAGAACATTTTATATATATATATCATTATTTTAACCAGGAACATGCACTTATTACTCAACGTAATATTAGTTACGAAATCTCTTATGTAACACCTTATAAAAGCCAAATGGCGTATAGCGCCAGGCTGTATCTAATTTCATTTGTACAACGCATTTAAGTGCATAAAAAACACAAAAATTGGTTAGAATAATAGAATGGACCGCCCTGTATTTTAGGGAAACGTAATTTATAAGTTTCGCAAAACTCGTACAAAAATCAATCATGGCGGCCTCATGTGTTCATTGATTACTTATATAATTGTGTTCATTGGTTACTTATATAATTTCAATAGTGATTTTAATTATTTTCTTTTCAGAAGAAAAAGATGAAAGAAAAACGTATTTCTTTATGCAAGTAAATATTCCTTAGTTTCATTTCGTTTTTATATCATCAATTAAGAGTTACTTGACGATAGGCTAATTAAAACACTTTCAATCTTGCCAACTTTTCCTGCTTCAAATAACTTTCAAACAAACAACGTTTATTGTAGGAACAGAATCATCCACTCTATAATAACGACTGATGTGTATTTATTGATATATATATATATATATATATATATATATATATATATATATATATATATATATATATATATATATCGATTATAACTCGGTAGAATACAAAATGTATGACATAATCAATAGTGTGTTATCATGCTCCAAAATGTAAAAATCAACAACTATTTTTGCGTACATATGTTTCAGAGATTTTTTTATTGTCCATAATACCATCTTAAGAAGACACCTTTTGTATCAATTTGTTTGAGGCAAAACTAACAGCGGAATTGTTAATTGATCGCGAACACATGAAACAAAAAGTGACCTAGAAAATGCAGAAACTTTTTTCTTTTCTTCTTCTTTTCCTTTTATTGCAGGCTAAAATAATTGGATTCAAAAGTCAAATGTATATATATATATTTTTTGAAAGATATATTCATTCATCAAATAAGTGTAATTTACAAAAAGTCTTTTAATTGATACTATTTTAATAAATAATGATTAATCACTTCTAAAAAATTAGTAATTGAAGCAGTAAATTATTTTTAACTTTAGCTATGAGTGCAGAAAGAACAAAGAAAACATTTTTTTATGTTGCCGGAGAATAATGTTCATCCGATATTTTTCGAAAATAACCGTCATTAAATGCATACGTGACTAGTACACACAGCGGTTGAGCTCTGTTCGACATCAAGTCCGAACCATTGAGCTAAATTTCACATATACATTCACTTGTAGCGTGGAGATTTAGAATATTTTTTTTATATTTATATAATTGAATCCATATTTTTATCTCTTCATGATACAAAATATTTTAATCTTTGAATTTTACTTTTTAAATATATGATTATTATTATTCTTATTATTCTTATTATTCTTATTATTATTATTATTATTATTATTATTATTATTATTATTATTATTATTATTATTATTTGTACTCACGAGGAGTTATCACACAGATAATCCTCAGTGATCGCTCAATAACAACAACCGGTGATATTCCCTAGGGTTTGAGTGACAACAAGCCTCCCCAGATTTCCAGTACTCTCCACCTCTTTTCGATAATTACCGCAAATGAACTTGCGATATCGCAACAACCGTTTACCATTGATTTCTCGCTGGTGAGAACCGTTAGTCTTCTCAGGTATTTGGTGAGCAATAAGCCTCCCCAAGGTCCCAGCATTCTCCGCACTTTCCAGTGGAGGTCTGGTTTGCGCTGTCCCTCCTTGGTCTTCTCATCCTCCTAAATTCTCTACAACCATTTTGTGTGGTGTCAGCCTAGGCCGGCGCCATTAAAGGGGGGGGGGCTTATGCTGTTTGTTCTAGTTTCTGTTCACACGGTCGTGTTTTTCCTGTGGTTTTGTTTTGTTTTCTTTTTGTACTTCCATGTGAATGGTTACAATTTGTAGATTATGCGGGTTGGTTTCCACATTCGAGGATTTTCCTTAAGATTGCAGCTGTTTTCATCATTGCCGTCCTTTATATGGTCTCAATGATCCCTTTAATTCTCATTTTTGCCAGTCTTTTCACGAGTTTTTTTTAACTGTTCCTAGTGCTCCTACGATTATTGATATTATAGTGACTTTATTCATGCTTCATATTCCTTTCAGTTCTCTGACTAGTTCTGTGTATTTGCTTCGTTTTTTCGTGTCTTTGATCTTCACTCTGTGTACTGCTAGAACGGTGAAGTCTACGATTTTGTAAGATTTTGTAAGAATTTTCCTTCTTGTAGATTATTATAAAATCCGGTCTCCTTGCTTGTATGAGTTTGTTTGTTTATACATCCATATCCCAAAGGAGTTTGTGTTTTTCGTTTTCCAGTACTGTTTCTGGTTTATGTTTATACCATTTGTCTGCGTATTCGAAATTTAATCGTTTGGACAGTTCCCAGTGTACTGCTTTCCCCACGCAGTCATGTCTGTTCTTGTATTCTTTTTGGGCTAGTTGGCTACATTCACTCATATAGTTTGCTGTTTCGTCTCTTTGTCTACACTGGCTGCATTTACTGTTTTCCTGGTTTTGATCTATTTTAGCTTAAATGTAGTTTGTTCTAATCACATTGTTCTGTGCAGCTATCAGTAAAGATTCCGTTTCTCTATTCAGGTGTCCTTTTCTTAGCCATGCCCAGCTATTTGTGTGGGTTTCAAAGGTACTGTCCTGTTAGTACTGTTCCGATTTGTATCTGTATTATCTCAATCTTCCTTTTTTTGCTGCTATCTTTTGTTTTAGTTCTTCATGTTTCTTATTTGCAATTCGAATTTCTGCTCTTCCATCGTTTACTATTCTCCGTCATCCTGTTTACCGTTTTAGCTTCCTTTTGAAGTTTTCTGATCTGGCTTTCCAGTCTGATCTCCCATCCAAATTTCGTCTGTCCATTCTTTTGTCTAGTCTTTTTGTCTTTTTTCAATTTCGTACTTATTGATTTTACCCCCGCATATACCAAGTTGTTTAGGTCTGTGATAGTGTATGTTGCGATGGACGTAAGTACTCTGTTTACTTTCTCTGTTTCAACTTTGAACTTTTTCCAATCTTCGTTCATTAGGGATCGAAGTTTTTTTTTCTCGGGCATGAATCGTCTGATGTTTTCCACTTTTCTTGCTTCTTCCTCAGTGAGTTATATGATTTTGTAGTTTTCGCCCTCTTCAGTTTTTGTGTTTATGTTTTTCCCGTCTTCTTCCTGTGAGTCTTCGTCAAGTGGTGTTTCTTGATCTGTCACGCCATTTATCTTTTGTTTGATTTCCGTTAATTCCATCTTCGAGAACCACCCTCTCTTGAGTATCTGTCTTGCTTAATCTGCTATTCTTTGTTTGGTTTTATGGTAGTCTGTAGAAATGTCCCATAGATCTTTCATTCGTTTCCGATATCCTCTTTCTGTGGGGTAGCGGCGTTTGTAGTAGAATTCCATTACCAGTCTGTTCTTTTTTGTAATTCATTTATTTCTATGGCTTTTTGGTTTGTTCGTTTCATTCTTGCTTTCTTGTGTTTGGTCCGTATCCTTGTCATACCTGTAATTTGATTGGTTACCTACCTGTTTTTTGTCCGTGATCCGGTTCCCGAAAGGAGCCAACATTAGCTGTATGCGGACCGGGTCTCCCATGCTGGCAATCGAGGGAGAACCTGCCCATCATGAAACTCAGATCTTTTATCTGAGTCCCACGGCGTTTATTTGCCTTTGTATACATGTATCATGGTTTGGTGTTTGTGGCAACACTAGGCTCAGGCTTAGTTTACCTGTGATCCTGTCACCGGGATAGTGCTTCTCTTATTTTTATGAAGTTCAAAGTGCACTATCACACATACATGAAGGTACATTTACGAAGAAAAAAATAGATGAAAAATAACAAATATAAAATACATTAATAAATAGATAAATTAATTAATAAAAAAAATTTAATTAATAAAAATAAATAAATTTAAAACAGATAAATGAATAAATTCTCTCTCTCGCTTTCTCTCTCTCTTTCTCTCTCGCTCTCTCTCTCTCTCTCTCTCTCTCTCTCTCTCTCTCTATATATATATATATATATATATATATATATATATATATATATATGTTACCTAATTACTTAGTATAAGTTTTCTAGGATACTCTTAAATAATAATATAAAAATACGATAAATTTCCCTCCCATGTTTGTCTGATGAATTGATGCCACGTTATCAAACGTTCGGTTGAGATTAAAAAATAACGGAAACTTTCTTCTCTCACATGACTAATTACTTTTTTATTTCAATTACGTTCAACTCAAACAAAAAGCAAAAATATTATCTCCCGACTCCCGTAGTGAAATCTCAGAAGCTAGTTCTTAGTTAACATTAAAATTCACAATAAATATAACATTTTCATATCTACCAAAAAGACGTCTTCAATCATGACTTTATTATTATTATTATTATTATTATTATTATTATTATTATTATTATTATTATTATTATTATTATTATTATTATTATTATTATTATTATTATTTCAATGTAGTCACAACTTTTGGATGTTTTTAGTTGGAGTTTTCTTTTTTGAACATCAAGTCTTGACTTTAGACATTCAAGCTGTACCTTAACAGTTTCGCTGTTCCTAACTGGCAAGCCTTTTGCATTATTATTTGTACTCACTAGGTGTTCTCACACAGATCATCGTCAGTTATCTGGAGTCTGAGTGACAACAAGCCTCCCCAGATTTCCAGTATTCTTCACCTCTTTTCGATAACGATGCAGTATTGCAACAGCTGTTTACCATTGATTTCCTGCTGGTAAGGACCATTGATCTTCTCTGGGATTTGGGTGGCAATAAGCCTCCCTCTCTCTGCACCTTTCCAATGGAGGTTTGGTTTGTGCTATCCCTCCTCGGTCTTCTCATCCTCCTCGACCCTCTACAAATATTTTGTCTGGTGTCAGCCTAGGCCGGCACCATTTAAACAAAAAAATTCTTTAATTAATTAATTTATTTTTTTTTAATTAAAATTTTTTTTTTTTTATATATTTTTAATTTTTTATGGGGGTAGGGGAGGAGAGAAGGGGGGAGCTTATAGTGTTTCTTGTAATTTCTATTCACTGGTTCCTTTTTGTGTAGTGATAGCTGCGGCCGTGTAATTTACTGAGGGAGGGCGAGATTACGAAATGATGTTTCTTGTAGTTTCTGTTCCTTGGTTCGTGTTATGGTGTTCTTTGCGTGGTTTTATTTTCTCCCTGTTGTAAATTCCTTGTGACTGGTTACCATTTGTAGCTTATGCGGGTTGGTTTCCGCATTCGAGGATTTTTCCTTGCAGCTGTTTTGATCATTGCCGTCTTTTGTATGGTTTTGATGGCCCCTTTGATTCCAATTCCTCCCAGTCTTTTCTTCAGATTTTCTGAGATTGTTCCTAGTGCTTTTTTATTATTATTATTAGTAGTAGTAGTAGTAGTAGTAGTAGTAGTATTAGTAGTAGTAGTGTTATTATTATTACTACTACTATTATTACGAATGTACGCTCTCCGTCAAAATGACGGAAAAAACTTATGCTTCATCATGCTTATATTCATATAAACTAACGTCTCAACTTGCGAAGTTAAAAACAGAAATAAGAAGGAAAGTAAACGTCTCAAACTGGAAAGTTGAAAAACTCTATCAACACGTATATAAAGAAGCAGTGCAAAATGGAAAGAAAATATATCATTATGGAAATAGAGTGAATGTTTTCTTTCCGAATTCATTTCAGACGGCGGGAGGGTTGTCTGATTTCGACGATTATTATTAATAATCCGTGATGTTATAGTATTCAAGTTCATCACGTGGCGACTTTCATCTTCACACGTGACTCATTTATTGACTGAGTATTTAGGGTACTCTTCACCAACAAATATGAGCTAATAGATTTCGATCGAACGTCGAGGATATTAAAATAGATAAAACCGTAACCCGAAAATAATTTGATTTAACTTTTGGATCTTTTGTAGAAAATCCTCGCCCAAAACTACTTCCGCCCAAAATACCCCCGCCAAAAATACCCGCGTCAAGAAATACTCCCGCCAAAAAACACTCTCGTCAAAAAATACCCCCGCCATCCTCCAAAACAGACAAAATACGAGTGGTACTAAAAGAACAGTTTTATTACTTACTCAAGAGGATGGAATCCATTCATGTAATTGAGTATTTGCATAAAATCATAAAATGTCGTTTACCTTATATTTCTGCCTCCACATAAATATACACGGATAGGTGTACACTATGGCGTTTATTCTGCATGTACAACCTATCCCTAATCTTAACCCGACGCATATCTAGACAGGACGCACAAAAGTAGGCTAAGAGCTTGTGCGAGCACTGCGCACGACCGATAAGGCAATATATTTGCAAAACTCATTTTTCCAATATTGACGGGGTTCTTATACAAAAGACGTTAACCTTTTACTTACTGTTTATAATTATCATTTTTATT
Organism: Sepiola atlantica; assembly: GCA_963556195.1. Lineage (NCBI taxonomy): Eukaryota > Metazoa > Mollusca > Cephalopoda > Sepiida > Sepiolidae > Sepiola > Sepiola atlantica. Next base: position 18,325,110 of record OY744551.1, on the reverse strand, counting down.
TTCTAATTTACTTTCCATTTTCTTTTAACTAATGGATGCCTGACATTCACCCGCTATTTTAGAGACTCCGACCGAGAGATCTTTTGGGAATTCTTACCATTTCCTTGCGCGCAATTGTTTGGGTCTCTCTTGCACTTGGTTCACCGGGTATATTCGCCACGTAGTTTTTGAATGTTTTTTTCTTTCATGAGTCCGGTAGCTCTTATGATTACTGGAATGATTGAGATTTTCCTAAGATTCCAGTTTCTTTTCATGTCGTATATAAGACGTTGATATTTCGTTATGTTCTCTCCCTTAGCTCTGTTTAAGTCAGCATTATGAGAGACACTGAATCCAACTAGCGTTTCTACTATCTCTCCTTTGTCACATATCACTATGTCAGGTTTAACTACTTCAGTAAGTAGCTGTAGGAATTGCATAGTCATAGTGGATGGTGCATGAGGTATTTCCAACATTTCTTTCTGGTATATGTTCCCAGAACTTGCTACTACACTGGATATTCAATGTTTTACCAGTGGGGATATTTACACACTCCATTGTGTCGCGTTGTATAGTAGCCGTCCCCCGGGAAAACCTTACAACTGGACGTCAAGTGGCTCAACCTCTCTACTTTTACTGCACTTGTTATCATTAGTGAGATCAATCATCGTCTTTAAAAGCATTGGTCATCAAGCCTTGATCTTAGGCAGCCATTATAATTCTCTCCTGATAATAGTGGAGCGAACCCTTTTAAAGCCAGTCTACAGAGCCTTCTTTATCTATATATTCCTGGAAAAGTTCTTCCAGAAAATATTCGGCACGTTGTTGGTTGGCCCATTCTTCCAGTTTTTTACTATGGAAAGTCTTGGTGAATTCCGGCGGCTCTTTTAGGCTATTTCTGTGACATACTTGGTTGGTGTTTATGTCTCATTTGTTTGGCCTTTTTGTGATGGAGGTTGTATTATTGGCTCTTGTTTCGTGATGTTGACGTACGATCATATATTTTGGGTTCTGGGAGCTCCTCAGATATTGACTAATGCTCACAATAGTGGCTCGATGTTGATGGTCACATTCTGAGAAACCCATACCCCTGCTTCTCTAGGCAGATACAGCCTTGCTAGACACTGGCTTTCTGTACATTATTCTGTACAGTATCAACATTTTATTTTTTGTGTCTAGTTTGTTAATGTCCTTTTTGTGGCTAGTCTATAATCCAAAAGCTACCATTGGCATGGCAAGTTGATTAATGCCATGTATTTTTTTTTTATTTGTAGGTAATCAGTATGTAATGTTATTCTTAATATTGAATTATTTTATATTTATTTTTTATCTTATATATAAAACGAACCCGTCATGTGACAATTTAGTTTTTTCAGTTTTTATTTACTTATCCTTTTTAATTGAATTATACGAAATATTTCATTTATTGTATTAAAAAAATATTGGAATCTTATTGATTTTTTAAACAAAATTGTATTTCATTAAAAAAATGCTTTATAATCTGAAAAAACATTTTATTATTATTATTATATATATATATATATATAGAGAGAGAGAGAGAGGGGGATTATTATTTAATAATATATCTAAACATAATCTACATTAATGTAGAGATACCTGTTTAAGCCGGTCACACGATTCGAACCCCGTAACAAAAGTCACTTTTAACTCAAGTCTAAACGGGCTAATTCCAACCTTTACACGACGAGATGAGAATAAATATATATATTCAAACATACGCATTAGTCTTTACTATAAAGTTGAGAATGTTATTGACTTGCATATTGGAATCAATTAATAAGTAATTTACATCTCTTATAATTAAACATCATGAGTGTTGTTATCAAGACTATTGTTTGAATCAAAATGTTTTTGAAAAAAAAAATCGGAAATTTTACTAAGTCATTATTATATTATATGTAGAGCTCTAGTAATCTACACAGGATAAGGCTATTAGTCGAATGTTTGCGTGAATCTAAAGGAATTTATATATTGATGAATAGATATTTTTTAAAAGCGTTTAGCTATTGATACATGGAAAACACAATATATATGTGCGTGTATGTATTAAACATAAAAATGGAAGCTCAAAACAAAACAATTTATATAACCCATCCACATGAAACACAATCCATAAAACAGCCCCACTGTTAACAATGCAGACACATTCGCCTCTTCTGTACTCCGAGTGACAACGGTACTATACTTAAACTAATATACGGCCTCCGAGGGGTTTAAATTCTGTAAAAGTTCTCAGCATAGAATATACGGATGTAGTTAGCTACATCCGTATATTCTATGCTGAGAACTTTTACAAGCCAACTTTCACCGCTGGAAACTTCACTAAATACTAAAAGGGAACCCATCTTCAAGAGTCGGGAAACATGAAGAGGAGACCTAACCCTAAAAGGTGCAATATATGCGTGTGTTTTGTTCAGTATTGTACATTATTGAAAGATTTTATTTCCATAAGGTGAGTTTTTTGGCAAAAGCAATTCAAATGCAGCGAGACTTCTTCAAAATGTGACTCATTCATCAAGTGAAATAAGAAACTCACAGGTGTGAACATCGAGTCACTCAATAATGGCTGAAACTGAAATAAACAGATAGTACGCGCTTTTATTTTCTTAATTTATTAACTCTGTCTGAATTCCTTCATATTACATGATTCCAGTCGCTTAATGTCAGTTGCTTGGTGCAGCACATAAGTAAGGATCTATCAAGCGCTGGCGCGAACGATCTTCTTTTATGGCAGTTAGTACTAGCGTGACCTTCATAAGTAAGGCCTGCTCACTGAAAAGTGACGTCATGCTAGTAAGTAGCAAGCGAGATCTGTCGAAAAGTCAGACTGTCGATAATGAATGAGAGCTTTTTTTAAAAAAAATATTAGAAAACTTAAACATTGCATTTTAAAAAAGAAAAGAAAGGAACACGATTCAATTTATACTGAAACGTAACTTTATTCAATATAAATAGATAAAAAGAACTCAAAATGAATAGTTACGGTGTGTTATTGATGTTGTTTCATGGATTTTGATTAACTATTTTTTATTTACTTGCCTCCCCACGAGAACAGGACAGAGTTAGACAGAAGTTCAGTTTTTAATGTGAGGAAAGTCAAGCTCCGCAAAAAGGGCACTCTGGATTGGGGCAAAAATTAAAATTGTCTCAGTCTAGAAGAACTTCTCATTCACCTTTAATGGCCGAGGACAGAAAAGACGAAGTGTAGTATCAGAACAGATATTACACTTTTAATTATTGCAAAAAAAATAAAAATACAATTTAAATTTTAAACAAATGAGGCACAAGGGTATCAAAAGTGGAGGGAGTTGAATGTCGTTGGTCATCCTTTGTCTATCCAATTTTTGCTAGAATCATTAGTCACCATGATACCACATTTACTCTAGGGGTCAAAATCTCCAATGTGTTAAAAATTCAAATTTTATTTATAATTATATATATGTACCAATTCATTGAAAGTGATGAGTGGAACAACAAAAACAAATAAAAACGGTTATAAGGGCACTCCCTTCCCTTTCATAAAGAATAGACATCCCACAATAATTAAATAAACAAACAAAACAACAAACGATAATATAAAAAATAAAAACGATAAATGATTAAAAACTAATTAAATACTTAATTTTGTAAGTTTCATAAAAAATGCGAAACTATTTTATTTTATTTTATTGTCAATTTTAATTGTTTTAAATTGTATTTCTTGTCTTAAAATAAATTATTTTTAAAGTGTTCAGAACTTTAATTCAATGTTTTAATCAATGTTTTGCTAGCACCAAACACATTTGAATTTTTTCAGAATTTTATTACACACATAAAAAACGTTTTAACACAAGAAATAAAGGTTTTTATACAAAAATAAACAAGTTTGAACCGAATTTCTAGTTATTATCTTATGACAGTCAACAGGTAAGCATGAAAGTTAACTTAACGTTCTATGTTATACAGACGTGTTATTGTGTGAAAAATATTTCAAAAGCAAGTATTTTTTATTTAAGTCTTTTCTATCAAGACAGGTTTGTCAACCATCTTGAATTTTAGTTTATGAGTTTTTTCTATAGTTTTAATTTCAAATGACTACGAGATTTCTAACCATGAAAACGACATGAACAAAATCATCGGTATCCTTTTTAAAATACGAACTAATTACTAGGTCAAAGATTAAATAATTTCAGACAGTAATAATCATATGTTGGCGTGTAATAAACTTTCTCTTCGAAGTGTCTTGTTTATCTGCTTAGCATACTAACTACCGTGACTTCAACAGA
>OY744551.1:18148345-18318345 GCA_963556195.1 Sepiola atlantica | reverse complement strand
TTTTATGATCACATCACTCCAAACTTGTGGCCTCCAAACTCTCCAGACCTGAATCCATTGGATTATTATGTGTGGGGCGTCGTGGAGAGAGATGTTAATAAACACCCCCACAACACTAAAGATTCTCTAAAAGCATCCATTGTCAGAGTGATGGACAACATAGATGAGGACCATCTCAAGCGCGCTTGCAGTCGGTTTAGGTCTCGAATCGAAGCTGTCATTGAAGTAGAGGGGAATTTCATTGAATGAAATTATTAAACAATACCTTAGCTTACATGTTTATATAATTGTTTTTGATTAAGAATATTTTTGTTTGATTTTTTTTATCATTTAATAAAATGGAAAATATGTTCTCATATACCTGACGCACCCTGTATATATATATATATATATATATATATATATATATATATATATATATATATATATATAAAGTTCTATATGATATTGAGCACTTTTTATAAACCCGGTTGAAATTCTTTGAATTACTATCCTGTGGATTTATATATATATATATATATATATATATATATATATATATATATATATATATATATATATATATATATATATATATATATATATACAGGGTGGGCAAAAATAAGGGTCCTATTTTTAAAAATTCATAACTTTTTTATTTATTGATTTAAAAAAAAATTTTTTTTTAGAATAAGTAAAGGACCCCTTCCGAAGCAAGCATGAGCCGTATTAGCCCTAAGGAACGTATCCTCATTTAGAAAACATTATTTTTGCTTAAAAAACTCGAAACAGTGTAAAAAACAATACTTTAGTTTTTGTAAGTTTTAAGAAGTGTTTTTCGGCTAAAATTTGTTTTGTTTATTTCAAAAAATCTCGGAAGGGTCAGTCTACACACACATAAAGTTTGGTGAGTTTAACTTTTATTTTGTGGAAGTTATTCAAATTCAAGTTATTCAAATTTAAAGATAGGACTCTTATTTTGGCCCACCCTGTATATATATATATATATATATATATATATATATATAGTCATCTACAGACACTGTTTCGCCGTATCACAGCTATAAAGGAAACATGGCATTGACTATTCAACTTGTGTGGTAATTGCAAAGGCCTCCACTGCGGCAACTCACCACAGCCAGATCTTGGTGATGATGAAGTTACTTTTGGCTTGTTCTTGACAAGACATGTTCTTTGGTCCGTTGATGGATGTTCTGTGGTGGTTATGCAAGAGCCTTACCCCAGCATTCGACCAACTGACCATTCCTTTATTGTAAATTGCACTTATTTTGTACCTATTTTTTATGAAATGTCAGGAATTAATGTGACAATTGTTGCCTTGAAAAAGGCTACTTAGTCTGTTTTTGTACCTTTTATATTCATATTTGTATAAGAAATTAAAAAAACATGAAAACAATGGCAAGGGCTAGTTATTTTCTGGTGTTAGTTTATTATTAACCATATAGCTACCTATCATTACAATTTAAAACACCAAGAAAATGTCAAGCTGGCTTGGGATGAGCCCTGTGTGGGTTTTCATGCAAAAATATTTTTTATTTCTCAGTAATTGTCAGACATTAATAGACATACTTATTAGGAAATGTCAGGAATTTTATGTCTCGAAATGTTAATATTGTTAAGTTGGATTGTAAAGATGGCGTCCGTTGACCCCTTTTCCGCAAGGCTAATTTTGGTAAACTTTTTTTATCTGAAAGAAAGGTTATTTATGCCCAATATCCAAGTTTAAAACCTTTGTTAGCAATTTGTGTGAGGTTCAGACACATTTTGACTGAACTATTATATAAACATTCACCGCCGTTTTATAGTGCTCAATATATATATATATATATATATATATATATATATATATATATATATATATATATATATACCACGGCTTTATATAAATCAATATATATATATATATATATATATATATATATATATATATATATATATATACACCACGGCTTTATATAAATCAATATATATATATATATATATATATATATATATATATATAAATCAATATATATATATATATATAATAAACAATAAAAAATATTTATATTTGTCGCTCCTCGTAAAAAAAGTAGAGCACTGTAATGGTACTACTAACACAGCATGGCGTCACTTGTTTTATAATGCATCGTTCTTTCCCTAATAGAAGTAGAATGCCTGGACGTCTAGCCGCTTTAAAAAGTGTTAAAATTATCAATGTTTATCAGCTATTCAGAATATATAATATATGTATATATATATATACAATATATATATATATATATATATATATATATATATATATATATATATATATATATATAACATTTATTCAAAAATAAAACAATTATCTGTGGGATTGCCTTTAAGAGCGTTTTCTATTCCAGGTTTTTGCATTAGTCGCGATGTTACAAACATAACATTGTGAGATGCGTCTAAACATCTTCCCATACATTTATTCCATTGATTCAGAGAAAATGGATTATCACAGACCATTTTTACTCGCAACGTTATAAATGGCTTCCAAGAAACTGGGAACGACATCTGATTCACTCTGTACGTTCATGTAAGCTTACTTACATTAATTCATTCTTCTGGTATATTTCTTACGTACTCCTCTCCGTGTTTCCTCCCCCTTCGCCATTTATGTCGTATCTATTGGCAAGGTAACAGATCAATGGAATCGGTGCGATTAGAGTGAGAACAATTCGTTCGCAACACGACGGGCACAAAGTCTATAATGCGAGAACAATGGACGAGACGACAGGCTTCAACATGTCCAACGGACTCAAGTCAGATGCTTTACGTGACATTTTGCCGCAGCGTTCTTTTATCATTAAAAAAAGACAGGTAATAAACAAAAACGCTGTAGACCAATACATCGGTGGGTACGTTTGCTAGTAAAAATATTAGCTACAATATATTTGACCAGATAGATCTAGCATTATGTTGTAAACAGGATACATTTCAGACAAGGAGCCACGAAGGGGTAAAGTGATGGCTCTTACGAGATCGTGCGAGCTGGGAGCCGATTGGACGAGTGGCCATGACGTCACCTGGTATAACACTAGCGGAATTTCTGAGAGACAATAGATGAATCTTTGTGGAATATTAGTTGAGATATAACATATTGAAAATGGTATTGTAATGCGATAATAATCAAGCAATGCGTTAAAGAACACAATTGAAGTTTCTCTTTCTTTTTTCTCTTCCTGCTTCCGCGGTTTTTTACTTTGCAGTCTGCTGGATGACTATGGCAAATAATTGATTCATTTTCTAAGATCGTGCTTAATTAATTTAAAGATAATTAATGTAAAAAGCATGTCAGATGGATTTCGATTGCAGTTAAAGAAATAAACTCAGTCCTTGGAGTAGACAACACACACACGCGATTGATGACGTTCCAGAAGACAAAGTATAGTTTTGAGTTGATGGAAGTATGGATCAAGCCGATTGGGCTGGTTGACATGACGTCACTTGGTCTGAATCTGATGGTATTTTGGGGAGAAAACAAGCGAGTCTTTGTGGAAGCCTCAGTTGAGACGAGACATGTTGAAAATGGTCTAGTAATGCGATAATAATTAAGCCATGCGCTTAAAAACAATTGAAATCTCTCTTTCTCTCTTTCGTTCTCTTCCCGTTCCCGCGGTGTTTGACATTACAGTCGAGTAGACCATGGCGAATAATTGATTTATCTACTGAGATCGTGCTATTGATTAATTGAAAGTGAATTAATGTAAGAAGCCTGTCAGATGGATTTTAATTGCAGTTAAGGAAATAAACTCAGTCCTCGAAGTAGACAACACACACGAATAATGACGATACAGAAACTAAGTATGATTTTGATTTGCTGGAAGTTTGAATGAATAAATTTACTTTTTGTGAACTATATGATTACATACTGTCATGATCCTGAGGTATGTAACAGTAGTTAGGGAGGCACGTTCGAAATGATACACTATTTACTATGATCTGAAAGAGAATATTTCGTTTTTTTTATCTTGACTATTGTAATAAGCTTACATCCCATGAATGCAGAGTCCATTATCGACAAAATAGCATATTTGGATCTATTTTAATTTGAACGGTTTTATAAACTTCGTATATTAGAACAGGTGAAGCTAAAGTCACCCTCGTCAATCATTAATGATTTGGATTTAATAAATGATTGTTTACTTAATTTCAAACTCATATAATTGCACATCATATGGAACAGCGGCAGTAAGAGAAAAGGTTTCAAACAACTCGATGGGCATTTAACAGCGAGGATTTACCAAAGCGTGAAGTCTAGTAGCTCTTGATGACATCAGCGATAGATATCAATATGTAATGTCATACTGTTGTGGGGTACAAATCACCCCTATTGAAGAACTAATGGAAGCAACCATCTATAATAAATACCATGGTTGCAAAGACTCAAAGAGAGAACATTCCTATTCATGTTTTACCGCATGGTAGGAATCCGGTCATCTCCTACCACATTTAGTGGCGTTACTGTATTGCTATGAATAAATACATTGTATATTTTAACCTGTCACAATTTGTGGTTGTTATCTTTGTGACCTTAGCACGGGTCTACAACACATACAATACGGACCACTTAAATTATGCAATTCAATGGTATCCATCTAGTGCAGGGGCGGGCAACCTTTTCAAAGTGAGGGCCAGATGAGATTTTTGGAAGGAGATTGCGGGGCGGAGTGAAAAACGAAATCTCAGAATTACTATATTTTGTTTACTGGTGCTGTTTGCCATGGAAAAGTATTTCCATGTCTGGCTCGATAGTTGAGGTAGACAACAGAGGAATGTCATTGAGGTGGCGGTCCGAGAGTTGGGAGCGAAGGTGAGACTTCGTGTACTTCATTTTCAAAATGATATAAGTTTTACTGGGAGGTCCGCGGGCCGGATTGCAATAATAAAGCTTAGCAGGGTGGCGGACTGGACGCTAAGCCTTCACGGGCCGGATGTGGCCCGCGGGCCGGAGGTTGCCCGGCCATGATCTAGTGTCATAAAGCTTTATGCTAGCGGCGGAGAGCCTACTTACGTTGAGTGGGTGCCACTCACGAAAAGATTTGATTTTAATATTATTCGAGACGTCTAATTTGTGAATGTTCTTCTGCAGCTCTAGAGTTGGCTTTAAATTCCTAAGATTGTTTCGTTTATGTATAAAAGTTAAATACCCTCTTTGGTGATTACGAAGAAACAGACACAACAAAAATGCATGAACTGATTTTACACGATTAAAACGATTCGTTCGCAACAAAACGGAGAGCAATGGCAAAACTGTCCAGACGACAGGTTTGCACATTTTTAACAAACCCTAATCTCATGTTTGACCCGGCAATCTTGTTACGCGCGACATTTTTAGTGTGCAACAATGGAACCTAATTGAAAGGCTTAACCTTCTTGACGACCCAACGGATTTTGAAGCCGAAGCTTATTTCATTCATGTTGACAACATGCGTATTGAATCCATGTTGTCGGCCAGAACGAATCAAATACAACATGACAGGGTTCGATCTAATCTCGCTATGGTAAAGAATTCCAACTCTACATATTTTAAAATGAATTGTGCCAAAATCAAATATGTTCTCTCGTCGACTAAAAGAGTATACTTTTTTTAATAAATACATTTCAGAAAGTAACATTCGTGGCATTTATTTACTTAAAGAATATTTAGATGACAATTATATTTATGGTAAGAATGCGGAAAATATGTATTGTTTTTAAAAAGAATTAAATTGCTCTAATTTTAAATAAACAAAGAAAAAAAAGGAAGAAAGAAATAAAGAAAGAAGGGGAGAAAGAAATAAAGAAAGAAGGGGAGAAAGAAATAAAGAAAAAAAGGAAGAAAGAAATAAAGAAAGAAGGGTAGAAAGAAATAAAGAAAGAAGGGGAGAAAGAAATAAAGAAAAAAAGGAAGAAAGAAATAAAGAAAGAAGGGGAGAAAGAAATAAAGAAAGAAGGGGAGAAAGAAATTAAAAAAAAGGAAGAAAGAAATAAAGAAAGAAGGGGAGAAAGAAATAAAGAAAAAAAGGAAGAAAGAAATAAAGAAAGAAGGGGAGAAAAAAATAAAGAAAGAAGGGGAGAAAGAAATAAAGAAAGAAGGGGAGAAAGAAATAAAGAAAGAAGGGGAGAAAGAAATAAAGAAAAAAAGCAAGAAAGAAATAAAGAAAGAAGGGGAGAAAGAAATAAAGAAAAAAAGGAAGAAAGAAATAAAGAAAGAAGGGGGAAAGAAATAAAGAAAGAAGGGGAGAAAGAAATAAAGAAAGAAGGGGAGAAAGAAATAAAGAAAGAAGGGGAGAAAGAAATAAAGAAAGAAGGGGAGAAAGAAATAAAGAAAAAAAGGAAGAAAGAAATAAAGAAAGAAGGGGAATGTTCGTTTTATTTATTCAAAAACATTTCGATTACAATGGCAATTATTTTTAAAGATAAAAAGAAAGAGATATTTGAAAAATATAGTATTAACCTTGACAGAGATGTATTGGATTATTTGGATTATTTGAACTACTATCCTCATCTTGGATGTGATTCTCACACGGGCAATACTAATTACAATTACTTTCAATGTCGAATTACTTAAGACTTTTACCCGTCGTAGATTAAATACAAATTCTCGAGTTCTACCGATGCAACCTCCGGTCTTCTTCAGATGCATCATGTCAAACTCGGGAATCTTCATGCCGAACTCGGGAATCTATACGGAATTTTGAACGGTACCCTTTATTAAATTTACGAGGGTAGTTTGTTCTCATTCCGTTAGCCAATACCGGATAGAAGTCTTAAGTCAAGTCAAGGAGCTGTGGCGTAACGGATATAAGTGCTAAGTAATAATCAGTTCTAAGTGGCAGTCTTCTAAAAGTTTAAGGTTCAATCCTCAGTGCGGACATTAGAAAGAATACAAGTACGAATTAGTTAAGACTTCTACCCGGTAATGGCTGACAGAACAAGAGCATGCTACCACCTGTGGATTAAATAAATGGTTCTGTTTGAAATTTCGTACAGATTCCAAAGTTTGAAAGAAAGATTCCCGAGTTCGACAAAATTTTTCTGAAGATGATTGGAGGTTACATTCGCCGAAACGGTGTGAAAATAAAATCCAAGATGAGAACAGTAGTCCAACTAATCGAAATAATACAAATTATCAATCATCATCTCAAAAATCGCAAAACATAAATTTATTCTTTCTAAAAGAATATTATTATTAAGAGATTGATGTAGAAAGTAACGTGTCTCTAAATAATTAATTAATATTTTTAATAAATTATGTCTCTAAATAATTAATTAATATCTTTAATAAATTATGTCTCTAAATAATTAATTAATATCTTTAATAAATTATGTCTCTAAATAATTAATTAATATCTTTAATAAATTATGTCTCTAAATAATTAATTAATATCTTTAATAAATTATGTCTCTACATAATTAATTAATATCTTTAATAAATTATGTCTCTAAATAATTAATTAATATCTTTAATAAATTATGTCTCTAAATAATTAATTAATATCTTTAATAAATTGTGTCTCTAAATAATTAATTAATATCTTTAAAAATTTGTGTCTCTAAATAATTAATTAATATCTTTTATAAATTGTGTCTCTAAATAATTAATTAATATCTTTAATAAATTATGTCTCTAAATAATTAATTAATATCTTGAATAAATTATGACTCTAAATAATTAATTAATATCTTTAATAAATTGTGTCTCTAAATAATTAATTAATATCTTTAATAAATTGTGTCTCTAAATAATTAATTAATATCTTTAAAAATTTGTGTCTCTAAATAATTAATTAATATCTTTTATAAATTGTGTCTCTAAATAATTAATTAATATCTTTAATAAATTATGTCTCTAAATAATTAATTAATATCTTGAATAAATTATGACTCTAAATAATTAATTAATATCTTTAATAAATTGTGTCTCTAAATAATTAATTAATATCTTTAATAAATTGTGTCTCTAAATAATTAATTAATATCTTTAATAAATTGTGTCTCTAAATAATTAATTAATATCTTTAATAAATTATGTCTCTAAATAATTAATTAATATCTTTAATAAATTGTGTCTCTAAATAATTAATTAATAGCTTTAATAAATCGTGTCTCTAAATAATTAATTAATATCTTTAATAAATCGTGTCTCTAAATAATTAATTAATATCTTGAATAAATTATGTCTCTAAATAATTAATTAATATCTTTAATAAATTATGTCTCTAAATAATTAATTAATATATTTAATAAATTGTGTCTCTAAATAATTAATTAATATCTTTAATAAATTGTGTCTCTAAATAATTAATTAATATCTTTAATAAATTTTGTCACTAAAAAATTAATTAATATCTTTAATAAATTTTGTCTCTAAATAATTAATTAATATCTTTAATAAATCGTGTCTCTAAATAATTAATTAATATCTTTAATAAATTTTGTCTCTAAATAATTAATTAATATCTTTAATAAATTTTGTCTCTAAATAATTAATTAATATCTTTAATAAATTGTGTCTCTAAATAATTAATTAATATCTTGAATAAATTATGACTCTAAATAATTAATTAATATCTTTAATAAATTATGACTCTAAATAATTAATTAATGTCTTTAATAAAGTATGTCTCTAAATAATTAATTAATATCTTTAATAAAGTATGTCTCTAAATAATTAATTAATATCTTTAATAAATTGTGTCTCTAAATAATTAATTAATATCTTTAATAAATTGTGTCTCTAAATAATTAATTAATATCTTTAATAAATTTTGTCTCTAAATAATTAATTAATATCTTTAATAAATTATGTATCTATATAATTAATTAATATCTTTAATAAATTGTGTCTCTAAATAATTAATTAATATCTTTAATAAATTGTGTCTCTAAATAATTAATTAATATCTTTAATAAATTGTGTCTCTAAATAATTAATTAATAGCTTTAATAAATCGTGTCTCTAAATAATTAATTAATATCTTTAATAAATTATGTCTCTATATAATTAATTAATATCTTTAATAAATTGTGTCTCTAAATAATTAATAATTATCTTTAATAAATTATGTCTCTAAATAATTAATTAATATCTTTAATAAATTGTGTCTCTAAATAATTAATTAATATCTTTAATAAATTATGTCTCTAAATAATTAATTAATATCTTTAATAAATTGTGTCTCTAAATAATTAATTAATATCTTTAATAAAGTATGTCTCTAAATAATTAATTCATATCTTGAATAAATTATGTCTCTAAATAATTAATTAATATCTTCAATAAATTGTGTCTCTAAATAATTAATTAATATCTTTAATAAATTGTGTCTCTAAATAATTAATTAATATCTTTAATAAATTGTGTCTCTAAATAATTAATTAATATCTTTAATAAATTTTGTCTCTAAATAATTAATTAATATCTTTAATAAATTGTGTTTCTAAATAATAAATTAATATCTTTAATAAATTGTGTCTCTAAATAATTAATTAATATCTTTAATAAATCGTGTCCCTAAATAATTAATTAGTATCTTTAATAAATTATGTCTCTAAATAATTAATTAATATCTTTAATAAATTGTGTCTCTAAATAATTAATTAATATCTTTAATAAAGTATGTCTCTAAATAATTAATTCATATCTTGAATAAATTATGTCTCTAAATAATTAATTAATATTTTCAATAAATTGTGTCTCTAAATAATTAATTAATATCTTTAATAAATTGTGTCTCTAAATAATTAATTAATATCTTTAATAAATTGTGTCTCTAAATAATTAATTAATATCTTTAATAAATTGTGTCTCTAAATAATTAATTAATATCTTTAATAAATTGTGTCTCTAAATAATTAATTAATATCTTTAATAAATTGTGTCCCTAAATAATTAATTAGTATCTTTAATAAATTATGTCTCTAAATAATTAATTAATATCTTTAATAAATTGTGTCTCTAAATAATTAATTAATATCTTCAATAAATCGTGTCCCTAAATAATTAATTAATATCTTTAATAAATTATGTCTCTTAATAATTAATTAATATCTTTAATAAATCGTGTCTCTAAATAATTAATTAATATCTTTAATAAATCGTGTCTCTAAATAATTAATTAATATCTTGAATAAATTATGTCTCTTAATAATTAATTAATATCTTTAATAAATTGTGTCTCTAAATAATTAATTAATATCTTGAATAAATTATGTCTCTAAATAATTAATTAATATTTTTAATAAATCGTGTCTCTAAATAATTAATTAATATCTTTAATAAATTGTGTCTCTAAATAATTAATTAATATCTTTAATAAATCGTGTCTCTAAATAATTAATTAATATCTTTAATAAATTGTGTCTCTAAATAATTAATTAATATCTTTTATAAATTGTGTCTCTAAATAATTAATTAATATCTTTAATAAATTATGTCTCTAAATAATTAATTAATATCTTGAATAAATTATGACTCTAAATAATTAATTAATATCTTTAATAAATTGTGTCTCTAAATAATTAATTAATATCTTTAATAAATCGTGTCTCTAAATAATTAATTAATATCTTTAATAAATTATGTCTCTAAATAATTAATTAATATCTTTAATAAATTGTGTCTCTAAATAATTAATTAATATCTTTAATAAATTGTGTCTCTAAATAATTAATTAATATCTTTAATAAATTATGTCTCTAAATAATTAATTAATATCTTTAATAAATTGTGTCTCTAAATAATTAATTAATAGCTTTAATAAATCGTGTCTCTAAATAATTAATTAATATCTTTAATAAATCGTGTCTCTAAATAATTAATTAATATCTTGAATAAATTATGTCTCTAAATAATTAATTAATATCTTTAATAAATTATGTCTCTAAATAATTAATTAATATATTTAATAAATTGTGTTTCTAAATAATTAATTAATATCTTTAATAAATTGTGTCTCTAAATAATTAATTAATATCTTTAATAAATTTTGTCTCTAAAAAATTAATTAATATCTTTAATAAATTTTGTCTCTAAATAATTAATTAATATCTTTAATAAATCGTGTCTCTAAATAATTAATTAATATCTTTAATAAATTTTGTCTCTAAATAATTAATTAATATCTTTAATAAATTTTGTCTCTAAATAATTAATTAATATCTTTAATAAATTGTGTCTCTAAATAATTAATTAATATCTTGAATAAATTATGACTCTAAATAATTAATTAATATCTTTAATAAATTATGACTCTAAATAATTAATTAATGTCTTTAATAAAGTATGTCTCTAAATAATTAATTAATATCTTTAATAAAGTATGTCTCTAAATAATTAATTAATATCTTTAATAAATTGTGTCTCTAAATAATTAATTAATATCTTTAATAAATTGTGTCTCTAAATAATTAATTAATATCTTTAATAAATTTTGTCTCTAAATAATTAATTAATATCTTTAATAAATTATGTATCTATATAATTAATTAATATCTTTAATAAATTGTGTCTCTAAATAATTAATTAATATCTTTAATAAATCGTGTCTCTAAATAATTAATTAATATCTTTAATAAATCGTGTCTCTAAATAATTAATTAATATCTTGAATAAATTATGTCTCTTAATAATTAATTAATATCTTTAATAAATTGTGTCTCTAAATAATTAATTAATATCTTGAATAAATTATGTCTCTAAATAATTAATTAATATTTTTAATAAATCGTGTCTCTAAATAATTAATTAATATCTTTAATAAATTGTGTCTCTAAATAATTAATAAATATCTTTAATAAATCGTGTCTCTAAATAATTAATTAATATCTTTAATAAATTGTGTCTCTAAATAATTAATTAATATCTTTTATAAATTGTGTCTCTAAATAATTAATTAATATCTTTAATAAATTATGTCTCTAAATAATTAATTAATATCTTGAATAAATTATGACTCTAAATAATTAATTAATATCTTTAATAAATTGTGTCTCTAAATAATTAATTAATATCTTTAATAAATCGTGTCTCTAAATAATTAATTAATATCTTTAATAAATTATGTCTCTAAATAATTAATTAATATCTTTAATAAATTGTGTCTCTAAATAATTAATTAATATCTTTAATAAATTGTGTCTCTAAATAATTAATTAATATCTTTAATAAATTATGTCTCTAAATAATTAATTAATATCTTTAATAAATTGTGTCTCTAAATAATTAATTAATAGCTTTAATAAATCGTGTCTCTAAATAATTAATTAATATCTTTAATAAATCGTGTCTCTAAATAATTAATTAATATCTTGAATAAATTATGTCTCTAAATAATTAATTAATATCTTTAATAAATTATGTCTCTAAATAATTAATTAATATATTTAATAAATTGTGTCTCTAAATAATTAATTAATATCTTTAATAAATTGTGTCTCTAAATAATTAATTAATATCTTTAATAAATTTTGTCTCTAAAAAATTAATTAATATCTTTAATAAATTTTGTCTCTAAATAATTAATTAATATCTTTAATAAATCGTGTCTCTAAATAATTAATTAATATCTTTAATAAATTTTGTCTCTAAATAATTAATTAATATCTTTAATAAATTTTGTCTCTAAATAATTAATTAATATCTTGAATAAATTATGACTCTAAATAATTAATTAATATCTTTAATAAATTATGACTCTAAATAATTAATTAATGTCTTTAATAAAGTATGTCTCTAAATAATTAATTAATATCTTTAATAAAGTATGTCTCTAAATAATTAATTAATATCTTTAATAAATTGTGTCTCTAAATAATTAATTAATATCTTTAATAAATTGTGTCTCTAAATAATTAATTAATATCTTTAATAAATTTTGTCTCTAAATAATTAATTAATATCTTTAATAAATTATTTATCTATATAATTAATTAATATCTTTAATAAATTGTGTCTCTAAATAATTAATTAATATCTTTAATAAATTGTGTCTCTAAATAATTAATTAATATCTTTAATAAATTGTGTCTCTAAATAATTAATTAATAGCTTTAATAAATCGTGTCTCTAAATAATTAATTAATATCTTTAATAAATTATGTCTCTATATAATTAATTAATATCTTTAATAAATTGTGTCTCTAAATAATTAATTAATATCTTTAATAAATTATGTCTCTAAATAATTAATTAATATCTTTAATAAATTGTGTCTCTAAATAATTAATTAATATCTTTAATAAATTATGTCTCTAAATAATTAATTAATATCTTTAATAAATTGTGTCTCTAAATAATTAATTAATATCTTTAATAAAGTATGTCTCTAAATAATTAATTCATATCTTTAATAAAGTATGTCTCTAAATAATTAATTAATATCTTTAATAAATTGTGTCTCTAAATAATTAATTAATATCTTTAATAAATTGTGTCTCTAAATAATTAATTAATATCTTTAATAAATTTTGTCTCTAAATAATTAATTAATATCTTTAATAAATTATGTATCTATATAATTAATTAATATCTTTAATAAATTGTGTCTCTAAATAATTAATTAATATCTTTAATAAATTGTGTCTCTAAATAATTAATTAATATCTTTAATAAATTATGTCTCTAAATAATTAATTAATAGCTTTAATAAATCGTGTCTCTAAATAATTAATTAATATCTTTAATAAATTATGTCTCTATATAATTAATTAATATCTTTAATAAATTGTGTCTCTAAATAATTAATTAATATCTTTAATAAATTATGTCTCTAAATAATTAATTAATATCTTTAATAAATTGTGTCTCTAAATAATTAATTAATATCTTTAATAAATTATGTCTCTAAATAATTAATTAATATCTTTAATAAATTGTGTCTCTAAATAATTAATTAATATCTTTAATAAAGTATGTCTCTAAATAATTAATTCATATCTTGAATAAATTATGTCTCTAAATAATTAATTAATATCTTCAATAAATTGTGTCTCTAAATAATTAATTAATATCTTTAATAAATTGTGTCTCTAAATAATTAATTAATATCTTTAATAAATTGTGTCTCTAAATAATTAATTAATATCTTTAATAAATTTTGTCTCTAAATACCTAATTAATATCTTTAATAAATTGTGTTTCTAAATAATAAATTAATATCTTTAATAAATTGTGTCTCTAAATAATTAATTAATATCTTTAATAAATCGTGTCCCTAAATAATTAATTAGTATCTTTAATAAATTATGTCTCTAAATAATTAATTAATATCTTTAATAAATTGTGTCTCTAAATAATTAATTAATATCTTTAATAAAGTATGTCTCTAAATAATTAATTCATATCTTGAATAAATTATGTCTCTAAATAATTAATTAATATTTTCAATAAATTGTGTCTCTAAATAATTAATAAATATCTTTAATAAATTGTGTCTCTAAATAATTAATTAATATCTTTAATAAATTGTGTCTCTAAATAATTAATTAATATCTTTAATAAATTGTGTCTCTAAATAATTAATTAATATCTTTAATAAATTGTGTCTCTAAATAATTAATTAATATCTTTAATAAATTGTGTCCCTAAATAATTAATTAGTATCTTTAATAAATTATGTCTCTAAATAATTAATTAATATCTTTAATAAATTGTGTCTCTAAATAATTAATTAATATCTTCAATAAATCGTGTCCCTAAATAATTAATTAATATCTTTAATAAATTATGTCTCTTAATAATTAATTAATATCTTTAATAAATTGTGGCTTCTAAATAATTAATTAATATCTTTAATAAATTGTGTCTCTAAATAATTAATCAATATCTTTAATAAATTTTGTCTCTAAATAATTAATTAATATCTTTAATAAATTATGTATCTATATAATTAATTAATATCTTTAATAAATTATGTCTCTTAATAATTAATTAATATCTTTAATAAATTGTGGCTTCTAAATAATTAATTAATATCTTTAATAAATTGTGTCTCTAAATAATTAATTAATATCTTTAATAAATTTTGTCTCTAAATAATTAATTAATATCTTTAATAAATTATGTATCTAAATAATTAATTAATATCTTTAATAAATTGTGTCTCTAAATAATTAATTAATGTCTTTAATAAATTGTGTCTCTAAATAATTAATTAATATCTTTAATAAATTTTGTCTCTAAATAATTAATTAATATCTTTAATAAATTTTGTCTCTAAATAATTAATTAATATCTTTAATAAATTGTGTCTCTAAATAATTAATTAATATCTTGAATAAATTATGACTCTAAATAATTAATTAATATCTTTAATAAATTATGACTCTAAATAATTAATTAATGTCTTTAATAAAGTATGTCTCTAAATAATTAATTCATATCTTGAATAAATTATGTCTCTAAATAATTAATTAATATCTTCAATAAATTGTGTCTCTAAATAATTAATTAATATCTTTAATAAATTGTGTCTCTAAATAATTAATTAATATCTTTAATAAAGTATGTCTCTAAATAATTAATTCATATCTTGAATAAATTATGTCTCTAAATAATTAATTAATATTTTCAATAAATTGTGTCTCTAAATAATTAATTAATATCTTTAATAAATTGTGTCTCTAAATAATTAATTAATATCTTTAATAAATTGTGTCTCTAAATAATTAATTAATATCTTTAATAAATTGTGTCTCTAAATAATTAATTAATATCTTTAATAAATTGTGTCTCTAAATAATTAATTAATATCTTTAATAAATTGTGTCCCTAAATAATTAATTAGTATCTTTAATAAATTATGTCTCTAAATAATTAATTAATATCTTTAATAAATTGTGTCTCTAAATAATTAATTAATATCTTCAATAAATCGTGTCCCTAAATAATTAATTAATATCTTTAATAAATGATGTCTCTTAATAATTAATTAATATCTTTAATAAATTGTGGCTTCTAAATAATTAATTAATATCTTTAATAAATTGTGTCTCTAAATAATTAATCAATATCTTTAATAAATTTTGTCTCTAAATAATTAATTAATATCTTTAATAAATTATGTATCTATATAATTAATTAATATCTTTAATAAATTATGTCTCTTAATAATTAATTAATATCTTTAATAAATTGTGGCTTCTAAATAATTAATTAATATCTTTAATAAATTGTGTCTCTAAATAATTAATTAATATCTTTAATAAATTTTGTCTCTAAATAATTAATTAATATCTTTAATAAATTATGTATCTAAATAATTAATTAATATCTTTAATAAATTGTGTCTCTAAATAATTAATTAATATCTTTAATAAATTGTGTCTCTAAATAATTAATTAATATCTTTAATAAATTTTGTCTCTAAATAATTAATTAATATCTTTAATAAATTTTGTCTCTAAATAATTAATTCATATCTTGAATAAATTATGTCTCTAAATAATTAATTAATATCTTCAATAAATTGTGTCTCTAAATAATTAATTAATATCTTTAATAAATTGTGTCTCTAAATAATTAATTAATATCTTTAATAAATTGTGTCTCTAAATAATTAATTAATAGCTTTAATAAATCGTGTCTCTAAATAATTAATTAATATCTTTAATAAATTATGTCTCTATATAATTAATTAATATCTTTAATAAATTGTGTCTCTAAATAATTAATTAATATCTTTAATAAATTATGTCTCTAAATAATTAATTAATATCTTTAATAAATTGTGTCCTTAAATAATTAATTAATATCTTTAATAAATTATGTCTCTAAATAATTAATTAATATCTTTAATAAATTGTGTCTCTAAATAATTAATTAATATCTTTAATAAAGTATGTCTCTAAATAATTAATTCATATCTTGAATAAATTATGTCTCTAAATAATTAATTAATATCTTCAATAAATTGTGTCTCTAAATAATTAATTAATATCTTTAATAAATTGTGTCTCTAAATAATTAATTAATATCTTTAATAAATTGTGTCTCTAAATAATTAATTAATATCTTTAATAAATTTTGTCTCTAAATAATTAATTAATATCTTTAATAAATTGTGTTTCTAAATAATAAATTAATATCTTTAATAAATTGTGTCTCTAAATAATTAATTAATATCTTTAATAAATCGTGTCCCTAAATAATTAATTAGTATCTTTAATAAATTATGTCTCTAAATAATTAATTAATATCTTTAATAAATTGTGTCTCTAAATAATTAATTAATATCTTTAATAAAGTATGTCTCTAAATAATTAATTCATATCTTGAATAAATTATGTCTCTAAATAATTAATTAATATTTTCAATAAATTGTGTCTCTAAATAATTAATTAATATCTTTAATAAATTGTGTCTCTAAATAATTATTTAATATCTTTAATAAATTGTGTCTCTAAATAATTAATTAATATCTTTAATAAATTGTGTCTCTAAATAATTAATTAATATCTTTAATAAATTGTGTCTCTAAATAATTAATTAATATCTTTAATAAATTGTGTCCCTAAATAATTAATTAGTATCTTTAATAAATTATGTCTCTAAATAATTTATTAATATCTTTAATAAATTGTGTCTCTAAATAATTAATTAATATCTTCAATAAATTGTGTCTCTAAATAATTAATTAATATCTTTAA
The DNA here is from genome assembly GCA_963556195.1 of Sepiola atlantica. Taxonomy (NCBI): domain Eukaryota; kingdom Metazoa; phylum Mollusca; class Cephalopoda; order Sepiida; family Sepiolidae; genus Sepiola; species Sepiola atlantica. The sequence goes on along the minus strand of OY744551.1, from coordinate 18,300,705 downwards.
TAAATTATGTATCTATATAATTAATTAATATCTTTAATAAATTATGTCTCTTAATAATTAATTAATATCTTTAATAAATTGTGGCTTCTAAATAATTAATTAATATCTTTAATAAATTGTGTCTCTAAATAATTAATTAATATCTTTAATAAATTTTGTCTCTAAATAATTGATTAATATCTTTAATAAATTATGTATCTAAATAATTAATTAATATCTTTAATAAATTGTGTCTCTAAATAATTAATTAATATCTTTAATAAATTGTGTCTCTAAATAATTAATTAATATCTTTAATAAATTTTGTCTCTAAATAATTAATTAATATCTTTAATAAATTTTGTCTCTAAATAATTAATTAATATCTTTAATAAATTGTGTCTCTAAATAATTAATTAATATCTTGAATAAATTATGACTCTAAATAATTAATTAATATCTTTAATAAATTATGACTCTAAATAATTAATTAATGTCTTTAATAAAGTATGTCTCTAAATAATTAATTCATATCTTAAATAAATTATGTCTCTAAATAATTAATTAATATCTTCAATAAATTGTGTCTCTAAATAATTAATTAATATCTTTAATAAATTGTGTCTCTAAATAATTAATTAATATCTTTAATAAATTGTGTCTCTAAATAATTAATTAATAGCTTTAATAAATCGTGTCTCTAAATAATTAATTAATATCTTTAATAAATTATGTCTCTATATAATTAATTAATATCTTTAATAAATTGTGTCTCTAAATAATTAATTAATATCTTTAATAAATTATGTCTCTAAATAATTAATTAATATCTTTAATAAATTGTGTCTCTAAATAATTAATTAATATCTTTAATAAATTATGTCTCTAAATAATTAATTAATATCTTTAATAAATTGTGTCTCTAAATAATTAATTAATATCTTTAATAAAGTATGTCTCTAAATAATTAATTCATATCTTGAATAAATTATGTCTCTAAATAATTAATTAATATCTTCAATAAATTGTGTCTCTAAATAATTAATTAATATCTTTAATAAATTGTGTCTCTAAATAATTAATTAATATCTTTAATAAATTGTGTCTCTAAATAATTAATTAATATCTTTAATAAATTTTGTCTCTAAATAATTAATTAATATCTTTAATAAATTGTGTTTCTAAATAATAAATTAATATCTTTAATAAATTGTGTCTCTAAATAATTAATTAATATCTTTAATAAATCGTGTCCCTAAATAATTAATTAGTATCTTTAATAAATTATGTCTCTAAATAATTAATTAATATCTTTAATAAATTGTGTCTCTAAATAATTAATTAATATCTTTAATAAAGTATGTCTCTAAATAATTAATTCATATCTTGAATAAATTATGTCTCTAAATAATTAATTAATATTTTCAATAAATTGTGTCTCTAAATAATTAATTAATATCTTTAATAAATTGTGTCTCTAAATAATTAATTAATATCTTTAATAAATTGTGTCTCTAAATAATTAATTAATATCTTTAATAAATTGTGTCTCTAAATAATTAATTAATATCTTTAATAAATTGTGTCTCTAAATAATTAATTAATATCTTTAATAAATTGTGTCCCTAAATAATTAATTAGTATCTTTAATAAATTATGTCTCTAAATAATTTATTAATATCTTTAATAAATTGTGTCTCTAAATAATTAATTAATATCTTCAATAAATCGTGTCCCTAAATAATTAATTAATATCTTTAATAAATTATGTCTCTTAATAATTAATTAATATCTTTAATAAATTGTGGCTTCTAAATAATTAATTAATATCTTGAATAAATTATGTCTCTAAATAATTAATTAATAGCTTTAATAAATTGTGGCTTCTAAATAATTAATTAATATCTTTAATAAATTATGTCTCTAAATAATTAATTAATATCTTTAATAAATTATGTCTCTAAATAATTAATTAACATCTTTAATAAATTATGTCTCTAAATAATTAATTAATATCTTTAATAAATTGTGTCTCTAAATAATTAATATCTTTAATAAATTGTGGCTTCTAAATAATTAATTAATATCTTTAATAAATTGTGTCTCTAAATAATTAATTAATATCTTTAATAAATTATGTCTCTAAATAATTAATTAATATCTTTAATAAATTGTGTCTCTAAATAATTAATTAATATCTTTAATAAATTGTGTCTCTAAATAATTAATCAATATCTTTAATAAATTAGGAAGACAGATTAAGAAAACCACTGTTAAATTTCCATGGAGTTTTTCGTTAGTTTCAAAATATTCTCATTTAAACAAAATAAATAGGTTCGAAAATGTCGGTGGAAATCGGCAATTCCAAGTTGAATGTCTTGACAACGTTGAAAAACAACTGTAAATCTAGCCCGTATTATTCGATCGCGGCGTAAATAGAGCTGGGCGGGCGGAGTGTGGTCAGTGGATTAGTCGAGTCTGGTCATTCTGTCTGTCCGAATATGACTATTGCTTCCACTGCTAATCTCATCGCTACTACTTCTGATTTTTAATCATCTCTCTGACTGCAATTGAAAGCAATTGAACCGCAGAGAAGAGAAAAGATGAATATCCTAAGCGTATAACGGTAGACGAAATAGTTCAATTGTGACATTTCTGTCTGGCTAAGGTTAATAATAACCTCAGAGGAAGACGTTCTACAGCCCGACCCCCGGCGATCGACCAACTTATTTTCTTGGACATCTTATACAGACGATCAATTGTACGATTATGGTTACGTACACATGCACTGAACGCACTTTCTTTTTTGTGTTTTACGTTCGCATTATCAAGTCCAATAGTCCCTCGAGGATAAGGGTTAATGAGACGACAATGAATGCCATCCGAAATTTAAATGTAATGTGAACAAACCTCTCGCTTCACTACTCCCCACTTAGGAGGGTACTATAAATGAGACCCCTAATTCACGATAACTCCTTATGTTTCAGTGGTAATGTGCCTGGTTTGGGGGGAATCAAAGAAAAAAATAGCAAATTTGCGTAAAATCATTCAATTCTGTCGTTACCTGACATTGTTTAAAGTGTTATTTTTCTCATTGCAGTACTCATATACTTATACACTTGTAAAATTGCATCGTCATACTTTAAGTGATTTTGAGAAAAAACATATGAACATGGTGAAAATTCTAAATTTCAAAACACCTGCGTCCAAATGATGACGCAAGAAACATTTTTTTCATGCCAAATCGTTTGTCTATGATGTACCAGATTTCATTGTAATAGACTTAGTGGTGAGGGGTCAGAGAGACCCTAAATCCCCCAGGGTCAGAGAGACCCTAAAATGCCCATATCTAAAAAATAAAATGGTCGACCGTACTCGAGAGCAACCAGAATGCTCCCGTTTCGTTGGTGACTACAACGAAATGTAGGGGAGGACGTCACACGTTTCCCATTATTACTCCACTTACCCTTTATCCTCATCTTATTATGTTGAGTGTTTCGCAAGGTGACATCAATTACAATTTTTGAGTCTTCGGTATGATTCAACCGAGGATTGAACCCTTGTCTCCCAATCCATTAGCAAATACTCTAACCATTATACAAAATGGGCCAGTCCAGCCAAGATCTAATAGGGTTAAAACGTTCTTCGTTCGGGATGCAATAAACTCCCACCAAACACTTCGTAGTAGTTTGACGTACTTTGAGTGGTGGCCCAAATTACGTGATACACTGAAGTAAGTGATCGCTAAGAACTGAACACATAAATAGACTGTGCCAGACAACTGTAATACCAATTATTTTAGGAACACTAGGAACAGTTTCGAAAAACATGGAAAAAAGTCTAGGAGAAATTGGAATCAAAAGGAGGATTACCACTATAGAATCCACGGAACTTCTGAAAACAACTGAAATATTAAGAAAAATCTTTGAGTGCGGAAATATGAGTTACATAACAAAATAACGCTGACTAATCACAGATTAGCCGAAATCGAATAACACTGCATAAACACAACTAGAAACATAAGAAGAACAATAAGAAACTAAGGGAAGCGAAACTGCCATAGTAGATAATAAACACTCCATAACATTACACCCCCCCCCCCAAAAAAAAAAGATTAACAAAAAACTCGGTGGAACAAGCATCGTTTGATAGCAAAAACAATGGCATGGCGGGTAGGAAGAATGAACAAACCGACGAGAACGAGCACTGGAAGGGCACAGAGAGTAATGAAATCCTGTTGCAGCATATTGCCACTAAGGTTCCAAAGGAAAGCAACAGCTGATATCGACAAAAAACTTAAACGGCTGTTATGATAACGCAAAGTTTTTTGCACTGATTACCGAAAGAAGTGGAGAGTATTAGAAATCTGTGGGGATTTCTTGTCATAGCATATGTCGTTGCCACTGAGAGAATTTCTATTGAATACAGAAATGCCGAATGGCTGAAAAACATGAAATAAGACCTTCAGGAAATTGAAGGAAGAGAAAGCGAAATTAATGAAAAAACACTCAATTTTACGTTAGGAAAAAAACGCAAACTGGAAAGCAAAAGGCCACGATGAACTGGGTGATCGCTAAAATCTAAAAAATAAATAGACGTGGCTAGAGAACTGGAATACCAATTATATTAGGAGAACTGGGAGCAGTTTAGAAATACATGGAACAAATATTAAGAGAAATTGGAATCAAATGGAGGATGGGCACTATATAAACGAAGGAACTTATTAAAACAGTTGAAATAATGAGAAAAATCCTCGAGTACGGAAACCAACTCATATAACCAAATAAAGCTTACCAATCACAGACAAAGCAAAATAGAATAACACTGCGTATACACAACTAGCCACGTAAAAAGGACATTATACGAAACCAAAACAACTGAAACTACCAAAAAAGATTTTAATATGACCTCAACGACAAACAAACAAACAAAACTAAACAAAGCACGCACTGGAACCAACATCGTTAAGAACCCCCCCCCCCCCAAAAAAAAAGGGGAGGATTAAAATACGAGGAGAGATAGAGCACCATGCTCACCTTCACTGGAAGATCACAGAGAGTACTGGAATCATGAGGACGCTTATTACCACTCAGGTACAAGAAGAAACCAACAACTACTTTCGGCAAGAAATCAATAGTAAACGGCTGTGGTGAGAACGCAAAGTGATTTGCAATGTTTACCGAAAAAAGTGAAGAGCAATAGACATCCGGAGAAATTTGTTATCACGCAGACTCAAGAATCAATAAAATATAATCTGGCATTGTCAGAAAAAAGAACAAACGTCGTGTTTAGATGGAATGCTTTGAGTGATACTTTAAACCACGTGACTTCCGGTTGGGGTTAGGGGTTCTGTCTCTTTTTGGCTGACAACGTTGAGTGCCCCGATGATCCCTAGTGAGGTCGCGTACAATGTAGCTAGGTGTAACAAGACAAGCGATCTATCTATCTATCTATCTATCTATCTATATATATATATATATATATATATATATATATATATATATATATATATATATCCATCTACCTATCTATTTATATATATATATATATATATATATATATATATATATATATATATATATATATTTATTTATAAAATACAGAAATTCAATGTAACATCAGTACCGTCGGTTTCAAAGCGGGAGGTTGATCCCGATTATCGTCAGCTGATAAACATATTCAGGAATGGTGGGACTTATTCGGTCACGTCTGAGATCACGTAGGACGTGATCTGTGTAAAATGGGGGGGGGGGGGGTTACATATGTGTGCATGAGGGGTTAAATTTAGATTCTAATATTTAAATTGTTAATGTATATAGAATTGTTATTAATTAAAATAAGGCAGCCTTGCAACCCGAATATGGCAACTGAAAGACGACGGGACCCCATTCACCATTAAATGGAAGAACATCGAGAGAAGACCATCTTTCTCCCCAGCCACCAACAAGTGCCCCTTGTGCGATGCGGAAAAATACCACATATTACGAGCCATTATGGACCCGCATATCACCTGCTTAAACTCAAGAGATGAGGTATTCCGAGGCTGTATCCACAGACGCAAAGCACTCCTCATAAACTGGACTGACCGACACAATAATGACTAAGACAAACCCATCTTGCACACCCTGCCTTGACCAACCACTCCATTCCTCAACCCCATATGACCCTTACCCCCTCACCTAACCCTAGATATAAACGTAATTCCCTAATTTTTTTATATCTCTTATTTTTTTATATCTCTTATTTTTTAAATTTTTTTAATTTTAATTTTTTTAATTTTAATTTTTTTAATTTTAAATTTTTTTAATTTTAACTTTTTAATTTTTTAATTTTTAATTTTTTAATTTTTTAAATTTTTAAATTTTATTTTCTTAATACCCTTTTTATATATTTTTAACATTTTTTATTTATATTTTATTTCTTCTTATTTTTTATTTTTTATTCTTTATTGGTGTTTTTTTATTATTGTTTTTTTTTTTTTATTATCGTTTTATTTTATTTTATTATATTTTTCTATATATTTATTTTTTTATTTTCTTAAATATTTTTTATATTTTTTTATATTTCTTATTAAGTTATCCACCCACCCCAAGCAACCCCAATTATTAGAATCAGACACCTACCTTTATCGATTAATTATCTCCCCCCCCCCCCCTCGACGACGAAGAACTACCTGTTTTGTAAACACCACCCCTTTGTAAACACCAACTTTAGATAATGCCATAGACAGCCGTTAGACAGACATCCAATTTCCATTAGACTTCTCCCGTGCCGGACCCCTTAAATATTTGATCTTTTTAATACACCCTTAGAGCCCGATCCACTATCAACAGATTCGTAGCAGGCTCTTTCGGGCCGTCAACAGCCGAACCTGTTGATAGTAAATCGGTCAGTTAGATCCGAGGCTCATTTATCGTTCTATAATTTTGCTATAGTACTTCCATATCCTCTACTTTCCATAACCTCCGCTTTAAGTCACCTAACCTTTAAAATTTTCAAGCTCCCCAAATCCATTCCCTTATACCTCTCCACACTTCACTCAGTATCACACTTTAGGACCCACTTGACACCCGGAAACCATTACACCAAATAGCCAGTGCTATTTTAATAACACGCTTATGCCTACAGTTTTTTTTCCCTGCCACGCGGGATTTTTATTATTTTTTTATCCTTTTTTATCCTTATTATTATTTTTATTTATTTGTTTATTTTATTTTTATTTTTATCTTTTAAATTCGCCGGGCCACCACCATTATTATTATTTTGACTATTATTATCAACAGTAATATTATTCCCTTCTTCCCCACTCTTACACTTTATGCTACGATATGGGGGCGAAAAGCTAGCGGCGGTGCCGAACCTTAGAACCAACGGCTATCAATGTTCACCACACCTAGACCCTCCCTTCTCTCCCCCCTCCCCTCGGTGTCTTACCCTGCATCTCTACTTCGTCTTTCCCCTATACTCCCTGGCCCCCAAACCCCGACCCCTACCCTACAGAATTTCTTACACTTTTTATATATTACAAAAAAACTTTTCCTTCTGCCTTATTTTAATTAATAACAATTCTATATACATTAACAATTTAAATATTAGAATCTAAATTTAACCCCTCATGCACACATATGTAACCCCCCCCCATTTTACACAGATCACGTCCTACGTGATCTCAGACGTGACCGAATAAGTCCCACCATTCCTGAATATGTTTATCAGCTGACGATAATCGGGATCAACCTCCCGCTTTGAAACCGACGGTACTGATGTTACATTGAATTTCTGTATTTTATAAATAAATATTTACGCTCTTAATCCTCCGATATCTCGGATTTCTTAATTAATCGAGCACTCTGCTGGTTTTTCCTGCCCTACCACACAGTACTTATATATATATATATATATATATATCGTTCTATCTATATATATATATGTATATATATATATATCTTTCTATCTATATATCTATCTATCTATATATATATCTATATATATATATATATCTTTCTATCTATATATCTATCTATCTATATATATCTATATATATATATATATCTTTCTATCTATCTATTTATCTATCTATTTATCTATCAGTCTGCCCCTCTCTCTCTCTCTCTCTCTCTCTCTCTCCATCGCGTGCACAAGTGGCCAGCTTCTCGGACGTTTTATGTGATTATCTCTCTTTTTAAATAAACCCTTCTTATAAACTAACATCAGCGTTCGAGTGTTTTATCTACAGACGATCAAGGATCTGGGTTAACAACGGAGATATGCGGGTGTATATAATAATTTATACACCCATTGATAAAGCATAATTTAACAGGAATGGCAGTAGAAGTATGCTATCTTCCTTGGCTCTGTAATGAGGCAACAAATAAATACAAAACACCAACAATATTTTTACAGAATGGCGGCCAGCTCTTTGATTTTTTGTTCTTTTACAGACTCCCATCGCCCGCTCACCGCTTCAAAAAAAGGCGACCACATCCTATCAACTTATCGGCCAAATAGAAAGACTTTGCTATTCTTTTCGCCACGTCTTACTACGGACTTCCTGTCTGTGACGTTATATCTTGATATGTAGCCTTAACTTTAATCTTTAACTTTTACTAGAATTTTACACTCCTCTGCTTAATTTAACCTGGTGTACAAAATACAGTGTTACGGCTATTTTTATAAACCCAAGTCGAATATCGCTATCTATTGAATCGAATGGTATTGTATTTGTTAGTGTTTAATGACCTTTCAACTACTATAAAGTCATCCCAGGTCAAACTTTTTTCACCCTCCATTTTTTTTCCAGAATCATTGTTTTTACTATGTTTCTTTAATGTAAAAGAGTTTTTAGAGTGAATAATTTAATTATAAATAATTTATAATAATAATAATAATAATAATAATAATAATAATAATAATAATAATATAATAATAATAATAATAATAATAATAATAACAATAATAATAATAATAATAATAATAATAAAAATAATAAAAATAAAAATAATAATAATAATAATAATAATAATAATATAATAATAATAATAATAATAATAAAAATTAAAAAAATAATAATAATAATAATAATAATAATATAATAATAATAATAATAATATAATAATAATAATAATAATAATAATAAAAATAAAAATAATAATAATAATAATAATAATATAATAATAATAATAATAATAATAATAATATAATAATAATAATAATAATAATAATATAATAATAATAATAATAATAAAAATAATAATAATAATAATAATAATAATAATAATAATAATAATAATAATAATATAATAATAATAATAATAATAATAATAATAATAATAATAATAATAATAATAATAATAATAATAATAATAATAATAATAATAATAATAATAATAATAATAATAATAATAATAATAATAATAATAATAATAATAATAATAATAATAATACATACTCAGAAAGTGTGATGCCGGATACAGGTTTACGGATACAGAACAAAGAATAAACCACCTGATGTACATGGATGACCTTAAACTGTTTGCAAAAAACAAAAAAGAACTGGAAAAGCTGATAAACACAACCAGGATATTCAGCCAGGATATCCAAATGGAGTTTGGAATAGAAAAATGTGCACTGCTAGAGATCAAAAGAGGAAAACTGGAAAAGACAGAAGGTATAGAACTCCCCAACCAAGAGGAGATGAGGGCGCTAGGAGAACAAGATAGTTATAAATACCTGGGAGTTCTGGAAGCAGACACAATCAAATATACAGAAAAGAAAGAGAAGATTGGAAAAGAATATCTACGAAGAACAAGGAAACTCTTAGAAACTAAACTATATAGCAGAAATCTAGTAAAAGGGATAAACACATGGGCTGTATCACTAATAAGATACTCTGGACCATTCATAGGCTGGACCAAAGAAGAACTCAGGCACCTTGACCAAAGAACTAGAAAACTAATGACTATGCACAATGCACTGCACCCAAAAGACGACACGGACAGACTCTACGTGAAAAGAAATGAAGGAGGTAGAGGACTGGTAAGTATAGAAGATTGTGTGTAAGACACCAAAAAAGAGCTGGAGAAATATGTAACCCAGAACACGGAAAGACTGATCACCACAGCAAGAGACACCAGCCCAACAAACAACCCCGGAAGCACTGAACCCAGAAACAAAAAGACAAGAAAGGAAAAGTGGGAAGAAAAACAACTACATGGACGCTTTATAAGACTCACAAGCGATGAAGCCAATGAAAACAGCTGGGCATGGCTAAGAAAAGGAAACCTGAACAGAGAAACGGAATCTCAGCTGACGGCCGCACAGAACAATGCGATTAGGACAAACTTTATTAAAGCAAAAATAGATAAAACCCAGGAAAACAGCAAATGCAGATTGTGTGGACAAAGAGACGAAACGATAAATCATATAATAAGTGAATGCAGCAAGCTAGCACAAAGGGAATACAAGAACAGACATGACAGCATGGGGAAAGAAGTACACCGGGAAATGTGCAAACAACTGAATTTCGAATATGCAAGAAAACGGTACAAACACAAACCAGAAACTGTACTAGAAAACGAAAAACACAAAATCATATGGGATATGAATGTACAAACAGACAAACCCATAACAGCAAGGAGACCGGATATGATAATAATCAACAAGAAAGAAAAATCCTGCAAAATCGTGGACTTTGCCGTTCCAGCAGACCACAGAGTGAAGATCAAAGAGACGGAAAAGAGAAGCAAATATACTGAACTTGCCAGAGAATTGAAAGGAATATGGAACATGAAGAAAGTCAGTATAACACCAATAATCATAGGAGCACTAGGAACAGTCCCCAAAAACATGGAGAAAAGACTAGGAGAAATAGGAATCAAAGGGATAACTGAGACCATACAAAGGACAGTAATGATCAAAACAGCTACAATCCTGAGAAATGTCCTCGAATGCGGAAACCAACCCACATAAGCAACGAATGGAGAACAAACACATGGAAGCACAAAACAACAGAACCGGGGAAAATACAACCACACGAGAGAGGCGCAAGCATAGGCTGACGCCACGAAAATTATGGACAGAGGGTCGAGGAGGGAAAGCGCAAAACCAGACCTCCACTGGAAGAGCGCGGACAGCTCTGGGACCTTGGGAAGGCTTGTTGCCACTCGGGCCCCAGAGGGGACCAATGGCCCTTATCATCGGGAAATCGTTGGTAGGTGGCTGTTGCGATTACCGCAAGGTCATCAGCGGTGATGAACGAAAAGAGGTGGAGCATACTGGAGGCCTGAGGAGACTTGTTGTCACTCAGACTCCAGGGAATGCCACAGGTTGTCGGCAGTGGGTGACCACTGACGATGACCAGTGTGATAACTCCTAGTGAGTAAATAATAATAATAATAATAATAATAATAATAAGTGACTTTGTTTGACTTTTAACATTTCTATGCAGGTTAATTAGTATTTGTTTCTTGTCAAATTTTATTATTTTGTTAATACCCGATTTTTAAATTAAATTTGTTTCTTAAAAAATCTAATCTTTGCGAAAAAGCTATATTTTCAAAACATGATTTTATGGTTGTGATTTTATAGTATTTCCTGCGTATATGTGACTATATTTTTAATTTAATAAATTTTTTTCTTAAAAAATCTAATCTTTGCGAAAAAGCTATATTTTCAAAACATGATTTTATGGTTGTGATTTTATAGTATTTCCTGCGTATATGTGACTATATTTTTAATTAACGGAGAATACTTGAATACACAGGAGAATTGGCGTCATTCAAAGCTCAGGGAAGGCATACAAGAAATTACTGGCCACGACTGGAGTGAGAACTCGAAATGAGTACGAATAATAACAAAATTAAATTAAAAAAACTAAAGCAAATTGAGCAGACATGGTGGTAAAAGTAAAAACCGAAAATTCCTGCCTATTAAGAGACGTGCCAGCACCTGCTGATTGCAATGTACCACTTAAAATATTTCAGAAAGTTGCCAAATATAAAGACCTTGAAATAGAAATCAACCAAATATGTGGCGTGCGAAAACCACTGAATGGGAGTGGGTGCACTCGGTCTTATCAATAAAGGACTTGATAAATCTCTGGAAAATATCAGGTAAACCTTAAAAAAACTTTATTTTGCGCATTTACGCTGATAACCCCAATCTCAGGAGGCCATCCTTTCAGGCAATACCGTTTTCGGGATGGGGGTGGGGGAATGAGCGAAATAAAAATGAAATTAAAAATACGCCGGGTAAGTACAGCAGGTATACAATAAAAAGGGTGGTCCCCAAAATGTTTCTTTTGTTTTATGGCATATCAACCCTTTTTCAGGTTATGTAATGCCAAATCCAGTCGTTGTTATGCTTTGGACCTTGTGTTTACTTTCGACAGCCTGGTAACATTCGCCCCTCCATTTATTTTGTCCTTTACTTCTCACATTCCATGAACGATTTTCAAGCCAAATGGGAAAATCTGCTGTTTTCTGGGTCGGCGGTTGTTTTGAGTGAGTGGTATGTGGAGATTTTCAATCCTCGCATAACATTCATCATCATTCAACGGTCAACCCTAACGCTGACAGGTACTATCACTTCGGGTTCGAGCAGACTTGGGAGTCAGCCTTTTGGCTAGGAGCAAAGTGTACTATCTGTTCTGATGCTACACTTCATCTTTTCTGTTTTTGACAAGTGAAGGAAAAATTCTTCTGACATTGACCACAAGATAATGTTCCCATGTTACTCACTTACATTTTTAGAATACATATTCTAAAATTCATAATGATCGGTTCATTAGTGTATGAACTTAAAAGTTGTGTAGGGGCGGGTTTGCTTTACCACCAAAAAGATATAAGGAGGAGGTAATACCTGAGAAACGAACCGAATATTACTTCATTCAGAATCAAATCAGGTGTTGGGGTCATAATGCGACATATATAGTATCTAAGGAGGCCATGCTTCCACGTTTCCTTTCTTCTCCTCCTATTGGAGAGAAGAGAAGTCCATAACCTGTTGCCTGAGACGCCCTCATTTCTGAGGGAATGTTGACGGTTATTTTGCAGCCGAACGAGAGTGACCTTCTGTAGAGAACAAGATGGCCACTAAAACCCAACCTGTATCTAATCTTGGTAAAGAAATTTGACCTTATAGCTAGGATTTAAATGTAGTATCCATTTTCTCTCAGGGCATCATACTCTTAGGCATTACCTCCCTTCAAGAGGGAAACAGGTTTATTGCATTTTGCTTTCGGCGTCCTCGTTCGTGAATGAATGCCCATGGGACTAACCAGACTATTTTTGATCAGACTGGTCTTGTTTGGTTGTAAAAATAATATTAAGAACGCTATATTTTCATATGAGGCGTTAGTCAACATTTCGTTAAAGTAGCAGTAAATTCTATCTGAAGTTAACAGACAAGAGTCAGAGTTACGTGTCAGGATATTCCGTCATAAACAGGAAGTCCCTATTTACTTTCCTCCCCACGAGTGTAGAGAAAGGCACAAGGTCGGTTTTAATGTGTGGATACCCAACTCCTCAAAAAGGAGGACTCTGTATAGGGACAACAAATTTAAATTGCCTTAGTCTAGAAGGATTTCTCCTTCACTGACCGAAGACAATAGTTTAGTATCAAAGCAATACTACACTTTGATCTTAGCCAAAGGGCCTAAAAAAGAAATTAGAATCAAATGGAGGATGGGCACTATATAAACGAAGGAACTTATTAAAACAGTTGAAATAATGAGAAAAATCCTCGAGTACGGAAACCAACTCACATAACCAAATAAAGCTTACCAATCACAGACAAAGCAAAATATAATAACACTGCGTATACACAACTAGCTACGTAAAAAGGACATTATACGAAACCAAAACAACTGAAACTACCAAAAAAGATTTTAATATGACCTCAATGACAAACAAACAAAACAAACAAAACTAAACATTTAATCAAGGCATTTAATGTTCTACGTACGTTATCATCTTTCACACACATTATAAAATTAGATCGTCGATAAGCAAAAGATATTGATTGGTGGTTAATCAGATGTCACTAAGTAAAAAAAAATCCAACTTTACAAATTTTAAAATGAATTGTTCCAAAATCAAATGGTGGCATCCCGTCGACTAAAACATTTTTTTAAATAAATACATTTCAAAAAGTGACATTCGTTTTAGTGATTTGAAGAATAATTATATGATAATTATTTTTACACTAAGAAGAAGGAGAATATTGTTTTTAAAAAGAAATAAATTGCTACAATTAAAAATAAAGAAAGGACAAATAGACATATTCGTGTCATTTATTTAAAAAAGGTTTAGCTGACCATGACAATTTTTTACGGAAGACCAAAGAGTAATATCTTTTTAATAATACTGGGCCTGGCAGACATTTATTATTTAACAAATAATATTTTTATTAACAATAAATTATGCAGATTGGTGTAGAAATAACCCGTGGAATTTCCACGGTGTTCCGCTACTTTTAATATTCATATCTCATCACTAAAGTAGATTCGGATATTTATGGAATAATGTTGGTAGTTTAGAATATTCCCCCTCCCCTTCATTCCCCGATGTTTGGCGATAAAGAAAAATATGTCTCGAAAATAAAGTTCATACCTGACTTAAATGATAAGAAAACATCAGAACGGCACGGAATTGACACATTTTTTCTTTTCAATTTGAAAATATTTCATGTTAGCATAGAACACCTAGCGTTTCCCGGGAATAATACCAATGGATACTTCTTTTCCTAATCGTGAAACCTATGATACCATACTTATTTTTATTTGTTGATTTCAAACATAAGGTAAAACATAATTGCTGTTTATAAATGCCAGGCGCGAACGTAGACCTCACAATAGAAAGTAAAGTAATTTAAATTTAGAAATGTATTCATTAACTAGAAGACCCGTGATCCACTGAATCGATTGCGAAGGTAAATATTTTACAAATCAATTTATTGCTTGATTAGATATATATATATATATATATATATATATATATATATATATATATTAATTACAAGATAATTTATTTATTGGTAGTTTATATATATATATATATATATATATATATATATATTTAAATATATATTTAAATATATATTTAAATAAATATTAATTATTTTTACCTACAGACATCGATGTTTCATGCTTACGCAATCTTCAGGGATGTTAATTCAGGTCGGTCGGAGGGCTTGAACCCGGTTTTTACAAATCGTCACCGATTTGCAGTCGACCGGCGAGAATTCGCATGACAATTAGGAGGGATTTAAATCTATAAACGCTAAATCGGCGAGCGCTTATAGTGAGCAGTGGAAAGTGATTTAACAACACCAAATGGGGTCGCAATCTCGCTTTTAAACCAAAGTATTACTGCTCATTTATGAATTCTCTCAGAGTGCACCAATCCTAGTAAAGAGGGTTATAATTATATTTTTTAAGTAACTATTATTTATTTTTACCTACAGACATCGATGGTTCATGCTTACGCAATCTTCAGTGTAGGGATGTTAATTCACGTTGGTGAATATATATATATATATATAAAATTATATAAATATTTAAGCAGCCTATACGAGTTAACCAGCGTTTCAATGTCATCACATCTCTCGGGGATGCAAGATCAACTGAAACTAAATTGTTCTTAAAAGCAGATAGACAGAGAGAAAATAAAAACTTACACACTTCATTGTATAAAAATGTTGAGTTCTGTTCAATAAAGCTCATTCTACAAATGAATATAGTCGAACCGATCGACCGAAATATCTTGGTGCAGCTAGTAATGATGTGTTTCTGTTTTTTATTTTCACTGGTATGTTATTTGCTTGTCCATTATTCCATAAACTAATAAGGTTGTTAATCTAAGAATAAGTTTCTTTCTTCTGTTTTCTTTCTTCTGTTTGCTTTTTATTATTATTAAATATTTTTCTTTGATGGGTTGTAACAATTTTTTATTTTAGTATCAAAACACTTTAGATTTGCTTTTTTTATATGTACATGTTTTTTACAAAATATATTGTATATCTATATAGATATATTGTTGCATACCTTAGATTTCTCCCTTTACGTGTAGAGGTTGGTCGTGTCGTCTAGTGGATGAATTATTTTTCTTTCCTTCCTGCCGCGAACCACGCCGTCCGTTGTCTGCAACAAAAGCCTCATGACGCACTCCGAAGACAAACTATTCTTTGAATTTAATTCATTTTATTACAAGCGTTGTTATTTCAACTGGGAGTCATTCACTACGTCGAGAGAGAGGGAGAGAGCAAATCACTACTTTATCGTAGTTAGTTACCAATTATTTTCTTAACTATTCATAGAGAGGGGGTAAAGGATTTCTCTCGCTTGTATTCCCTTAAGGGAAATATTTTCCTTATTTGTTGTAAATTACATTTTAACAATCACGTCTCATCGGTTTGCTTCCAAAAGCCCAGACTGACGAAAACTCGCTTCTCGCGAGAACGAGTGACGTCACAGAGCCTCTCGCAGGTGCAGACTGACCCTTGATCTGAAGTCTCATCACACTATAACCTTGTCACGTCTGTTAGCTCTGACTGTGAGAACAAGCCTTATTCCGCACTCGACTGCACCCGCGTTAGTTCGCGCAAGTCAAACCAACGATTTCCAACAGATACGCCCAATCCCATAGGGCCATTATCAAACAATATGATATATTTTGTAAAATCTTTAACTTTTTCTTTTTAATTATTTTTCTATTTTTCTTATTTTTCTTATTATTCGTTTTCTTATTTTCTTATTATTTTTATTATTTTTTCTTACAATTATAATTTTTATTTTTATTTCATTGCATATTTGCATATTAACTATTATAGATTTTTCATCTTCAATTTATTTTAATTATTCATATTTTTACCTCTACTTTATTGGATTCATGATTTATAATTTATTTTCTTTTATTATTATTTTTATTATTTTTTATTATTATGGTATATTTTTTCTTATAATTATAATATTTATTTCGTTACATGTTTGTGTGTTCACTATTATAGATTTTTCATTTTCAATTTATTTTAATTGTTCCTCATTTTAACCTCTACTTTATTGGATTCATGATTTATTATTATCAATTATTATCATATATTTTCATTTATTTTCTATTATTATTATTTTTATTATTATTATTTTTCGATTTTGTTCATTCTGTATTTGAATATTTTAAATTTGCTTTATCCTATATATTTTCATTACTACTACTATCATTATTATTATTATTATTATTATTATTGTTGTTGTTGTTGTTGTTGTTATTATTATTATTATTATTATTATTATTATTATTATTATTATTATTATTATTATTATTATTATTATTATGTCTTGACTAGGAGTTCTCACACAGGTCATCAGTGATTGCTCACCGACAACCGGTGGTATTCCCTGGAGTCTGAGTGACAACAAGTCTCCCCAGATTTCCAGTATTCTCCACCTCTTTTCGATAGCCACCGCAAATAAACTTGAAGTATCACAACAGCCGTTTACCATTGATTTCTCGCTGGAAAGGACCATTGGTCTTCTCTGGGATTCGGGTCGCAATAAGCCTCGTGTGAAATTGCATGATAAAAGGTTCTGTTTCCTGTATTGACTGGATATATGTGTATTTTTTAGGTAATAATAAATGTGATGTTTTTCTAACTTAACTTCTATATGTAATGTTATAAAGGGCGCTGACGAAGTGATCGTTTGGAATCATCTAAAATATAATACTAAATAAAATGTTCCAAATTGTTTTAGAAACGATCGTACGCCAAATATTTGTTGTGTTTGAATTCTTTGAACTGATATAATAATGTTCTAATTTTGTTTATCTCAACTTACCTTACCTTATCTATCTATCTATCTATCTATCTATCTATCTATCTATCTATCTATCTATCTATCTATCTCTTTCTCTCTCTCTCTCTCTCTCTCTCTCTCTCTCTCTATATATATATATATATATATATATATATATATATATATATATATATATATATATATATACTAGAAAATTAGATTCAAGTGACCATGTCTTTATTCATTTTTAAAAGAATCCAGTTCTTAACGGACCGTTTTATCATCAATAAAACTAACAAAATACAGACTTATGAGTCACACTCATTCAAAATCCAAATATATATATGTATTTTGTTTGTCTCGGCGATGATGAAACGGTCCGTAAAGAACTGGATATTTTAAAGAATGAATAAGACATGGTCACTGGAATCTAATTTTCTATTATTTATTCATACATGCTCTGGAGTTAATAATTTATATTTATTGAACTTAAAGCTTGAAATCCTGACTATCAATAATAATTATATATATATATATATATATATATATATATATATATATATATATATATATATATGTGTGTGTGTGTGTGTGTATGTGCGCGTGTGTGTGTATGTGTGTGCGCGTGTGTGTTTTTTGTATGCATTGAAAGATGAAGGGCGTGCATGATGATATCAGCGATAATACTAAACCTCTCTGGATGTTTCTTGTTTGTCGTCTCGTATCATTATATCTTTCATCACTGTATGAGTTCGAAAACAAGAACACTTATGTAAATTAGATAGCAAAATAACAAATTTCTTTTCTTCTCAGATTATTCTTATGCAAATATTTAATTGAATGTTTTTCTTGTATAAACATGATCTTTCAGTCCATCGCTACTTCAAAGCAAATTATCCCATGTTATTCGTCCTGATAATATTGGTCAGCTGTTCACTGGCGCCGAGGTTTGTTTTTATTAAAGGCGAAACTCATTAAATATGTTCTTCTTTGAAAGAGGGTTTCGTTCCGAAGTGGAAAAAAAGCGACAGAAAACGTTTACAGAAATATTCTCCGATAAAACTTACAACCTGTTATTCCGTATATTAATATTATTTTTTGGAAGTTTAGAGATGAGGATTGAAAATTTATATCATGTGGATTATTGGCTGAGCACTAGCTGATTATTGGTTGAGCACATGTGAATTATTGTCTAAGCACATGTGAATTATTGGTTGAACACATGTAGCTGAGCACATGTGGATTATTATCTGAGCACATGTGGATTATTGGTTGAGCACATGCGGATTATTGGTTGAGCACATGCGGATTATTGGTTGAGCACATGTGAATTATTGTCCGAGAACATGTGGATTATTGGCTGGGCACATGTGAATTATTGGTTGAACACATGTAGCTGAGCACATGTGGATTATTGGTTGAGCACATGTGGATTATTGTCTGAGCACATGTGGATTATTGGTTGAGCACATGCGGATTATTGGTTGAGCACATGTGAATTATTGTCTGAGCACATGTGGATTATTGGTTGAGCACATGCGGATTATTGGTTGAGCACATGTGAATTATTGTCTGAGCACATGTGGATTATTGGTTGAGCACATGCGGATTATTGGCTGAGCACATGTGGATTATTGGCTGGACACATGTGGAGGGAAAGTAGAGACCATCTACCTTGATAGGACGAAGTAAAAATTACAGACATACAAGAACGGTGGAGAGTAAAACAACTCAAATAAGTAGCACATATGTTGGGCGATAAGGACCTCCCTAACAAGGCACACTGCCACTGAGACGTAAGGGGTTACAGTGAATTTTGGGCCAGATTTATAGGGGAAAGTGGAGAGTTGTACAGGGAGATTGTTGTTCACATTACATTTAAATTTCTGCATGTTTATACAGTCTGGGTAACAGGGAGCAGGGAGGGGATTCCAATTTCAAGCTCTTCGACGAAAAGAAGCTATGAGAGTATGAAGCCTTCCTGCATCTGGGGAACTGCACAGTGAAGAGGTGTGATTTTGCTGCTTTTCGAGTTTGTCGTTTTTTTTTAATATTCTTAGGTTCAAATATTTCTTCTTCTTCTTCTTATTCTTCTTCTTCTTATTATTATTATTATTAATATTATTATCATTATTATTATTAGTAGTAGTATTCATTTTCCTTTGTATTATTGTTATTGTTGCGTTTATACTTACTACTATTATTATTATATTCACTAATAACGTCGAAGTGTCCACCTTCGATTGGTATTCGGCGACATTGTTTTTATCATAAAATATTTTTCTATTTTACATTTTTAAGATTTAAAAATGTTCATTTATTTTTAGGCGGCCATTGTTTACTATAGTAATCTCTAATTTACTTTTTATTTTTGTTAAATTATCATTATTCTATATTTTCTATAAATAATTAGACATTAGCAAACGTAAAAAAATGTCGCATTCCACTTCATTTATTTAAATGAAACTCCTTTTAATTTATAGATTTTCATTACCAATAATGTAGTATTTTACTGTGCTTTAAAGAATGATAACATACGGATATATGAAAATAAAATTATATTATTATTGTCGGTGGCGGTGAAGGGGTGTGGGTTAGTGGGGACAGAAGACGCACGCACGGGAATTCGACATCTGGGTTTTCTCGAGTCAAAATCGCTGATCACTTGCAGATATTAATTTCGGGTTGTAATCATATGACAATTTGGAACTTCGCTGTCAATGTACGCATATCTTCATGGCGTATAATTCCGCGACGGTGTTTTTCTTTCTATCATGAAATTTTGGGCAGGTAGTTCACATCAACAATTATTTTATTTTTGACAATCGATCATATTTGTTTTTCCCGACTATATTGTGCAATTCAACTGACGATTATTTTATTTTTGACAATCGATCATATTTGTTTTTCCCGACTAGGTGGTGCGACTTCAACTAAAGATTATTTTATTTTTGACAATCGATCATATTTGTTTTTCCCGACTAGGTGGTCCGACTTAAACTGACGATTATTTTATTTTTGACAATCAATAATATTTGTTTTTCCCGACTAGGTGGTCCGACTTCAACTAAAGATTATTTCCTTTTTGACAATCGACCATATTTGTCTTTCCCGGCTAGGTGGTCCGACTTCAACCAAAGATTATTTCATTTTTGACAATCGATCATATGAGTTTTTCCCGACTAAGTGGTCCGACTTCAACTAAAGATTATTTTATTTTTGACAATCGATCATATTTGTATTTCCGGCCAGGTGGTTCGATTTCAACTAAAGATTATTTCATTTTTGACAATCGATCATAGTTGTTTTTCCCAACTAGGTGGTCCGACTTCAACCAAAGATTATTTCATTTTTGACAATCGATCATATTTGTTTTTTCCGGCTAGGTGGTCCGACTTCAACTGACGATTATTTCATTTTTGACAATCGATCATATTTGTTTTTCCCGACTAGGTGGTCCGACTTCAACTAAAGATTATTTTATTTTTCACAATCGATCACATTTGTTTTTCCCGACTAGGTGGTCCGACTTCAACTGACGATTATTTTATTTTTCACAATCGATCATATTTGTTTTTCCCGACTAGGTGGTCCGACTTCAACTAAAGCTTATTTCATTTTTGACAATCTATCATATTTGTTTTTCCCGACTAGGTGGTCCGACGTCAACTAAAGATTATTTCATTTTTGACAATCGATCATATGCGTTTTTCCCGGCTACGTGGTCCGATTTCAACTGACGATTATTTTATTTTTCACAATCGATCATATTTGTTTTTCCCGACTAGGTTGTCTGACTTCTACTGACGATTATTTTATTTTTCACAATCGATCATATTTGTTTTTCCCGACTAGGTGGTCCGACTTCAACCGAAGCTTATTTCATTTTTGACAATCGATCATATTTGTTTTTCGCGACTAGGTGGTCCGACTTCAAATAAAGATTATCTCATTTTTGACAATCGATCATATTTGTTTTTCCCGCCTAGGTGGTCCGATTTCAACTGACGATTATTTTACTTTTGACTATCGATCATATTTGTTTTTCCCGACTAGGTGGTCCGACTTCAACTAAAGCTTATTTCATTTTTGACAATCGATCATATTTGTTTTTCCCGACTAGGTAGTCCGACTTCAACTAAAGATTATTTCATTTTTGACAATCGATCATATTTGTTTTTCCCGACTAGGTGGTCCGACTTCAACTGACGATTATTTTATTTTTCACAATCGATCATATTTGTTTTTCCCGTCTAGGTGGTCCGACTTCAACTGACGATTATTTTATTTTTCACAATCGATCATATTTGTTTTTCACGGCTAGGTGGTCCGATTTCAACTGGCGATTATTTTATTTTTCACAATCGATCATATTTGTTTTTCCCGACTAGGTGGTCCGACTTCAACTGACGATTATTTTATTTTTGACAATCGATCATATTTGTTTTTCCCGTCTAGGTGGTCCGACTTCAACTGACGATTATTTTATTTTTCACAATCGATCATATTTGTTTTTCCCGACTAGGTGGTCTGACTTCCACTTAAGATTATTTTATTTTTGACAATCTATCATATTTGTTTTTCCCGACTAGGTGGTCCGACTTCAACTAAAGCTTATTTTATTTTTGACAATCGATCATATTAGTTTTTCTCGACTAGGTGGTCCGACTTCAACTAAAGATTATTTTATTTTTAACAATCGAGCATATGTGTTTTTCCCGGCTACGTGGTCCGATTTCAACTGACGATTATTTTATTTTTCACAATCGATCATATTTGTTTTTCCCGACTAGGTGGTCTGACTTCCACTTAAGATTATTTCATTTTTGACAATCTATCATATTAGTTTTTCCCGACTAGGTGGTCCGACTTCAACTGACGATTATTTTATTTTTAACAATCGATCATATTTGTTTTTCCCGACTAGGTGGTCCGACTTCAACTGACGATTATTTCATTTTTGACAATCGATCATATTAGTTTTTCCCGATTAGGTGGTCCGACTTCAACTAAAGATTATTTCATTTTTGACAATCTATCATATGTGTTTTTCCCGGCTACGTGGTCCGATTTCAAGTGACGATTATTTTATTTTTGACAATCAATCATATTTGTTTTTTCCGACTAGGGTGTCCGACTTCAACTGACGATTATTTTATTTTTCACAATCAATCCTGTTATGTTGTTTTCTTCCAGTCAGATGCGCTTCTGTGCCCAGTTCACTTACTTCTGTCAAATATCTTTTTCACTACACATTGCCTGGATATTTAACAAAAATAATAACATAACTATTGAGATGTTTTTCTATGAGATTATTCCCAATATAAACATATTTTTAAATATTGGCTTAATGAATAATTACACTATGATTAAGTATTCGTAAACCGGAAGTTTATTATTCGTAAACCGGAAGTTGTCACATCTACAGCCGTTCTATTATTGCTTCTCAATGATTGATTCACTTCCTGTTCGGTTTCGTAACTACTGGCAAGCCAGATATTTTATTTAGATAGAAAGAGAGAGGGGGCGTCGAGGGATAAAATAAGACATTGTTTTATTCGAATTATTTGTTTACTGAAATATTTGTTGATTCTAGATCGTCGGTATCTAAAAATGCACAGTGTATGTGATATATGTGTTCATTATAGAAATAAATTATAGAGATTCTAAATAAAATCTACAAGTGTATTCTGATGTCAAATTTACCGGGGAAGACAATGGAAGTGTTCCTGAATCTCTAAGTGTAACATTAAGGGTTCGATGGTGGCAAAATTGTCTTAAAACTTAAAATATATCCTATTTTTATGAAATTTATAGCAAATGTATAAAGTTCTCCTGTGAAGACCGTGAAAATTGTTCCGACTTATAGACAGACAAGAACGGTGTAGAGTAAAACGATGCAAAGCAGCAGCAGCAGCAGAAGCAGATATGTTGGGCGATAAGGACGTTCAAAACTAGGCACACTGCCACTGAGAAGTAAGGGGCTAAAGTGAATTAGGCGCCAGATTTATAGGGGGAAAGTGGGGAGATATTACCCTCTGTGTGCCGTATATTCATGTTCCCTTGCCTCTAAGTGACCCATATTGACAGAACCTCCTTAATATTTCAAAAACGTATATCTGATTTTAATGAAATATAAACGATATGTATGACACTAATTCAGAAAATATTCAAACATTTCAGCTTATTTCGACTATATTAAGGGTCGAAACTTGGTGAAGGGGCATTAAAAACAAAGTGAGAAATATGGTTTTATGAGAAGAGTGAGAAAGTAATGATCCCCATTCAACCGCGAGCAGCATCTGGTATTCTTCAGAATTTTTCCTTTAAAATAATTTATTTAATAAGTAAAATAATCCGACTGGAACATTATTTATATCCATGCGTTAGAATATCACAATATTACGTAAAGTTGTCACTTTAACTTTTACTTTTTTTATAATCTACGTAATTAAAGGAAATGATGACCCCGGGAGGGTCGGGGCAGGGATTAAACTTGTTTTTATTTAAAAAAATATCCGATACTGTACCTTGTATTACTTATGAACTTAAGAGTTAAAATGAAACATATTCGAACGTAATTTTGCGAAGACGTCTGATAGATTTAAAAATAATAATATTAGGGAAAATATAAAAAAACGCTAGGCATTAAAAATAAATGCCAAACAGAAATGCAAGTATAAATACTACCGGGCAATGCCGGATTAGGCCAGCTAGTAGTAAATAGATTAAATTGAAAATAATTTATTCTGGATTTTGTCCATTTGTGAAAAGATGGGAATTTTCTTTTTGCCTAAATTGAAACAATTAAATAGATTTGTATTCATCACCAGTCGAATGTTTTATAGAATAGACGGGCAACGTTGTGTAGCCCTGCTAGCTTATAATATAAGTTTGTCTTATCTATTATAAATGAAGAGTTGGTAGATGTCTGTCTGAAGCCGAAACAATACTATTACTTACTTTAATACTGAACTATGGTACAATATTGTAATGCTCAATTAAGTTTACTATACTATTTCAAACTAATGTACTATCTTTCAATGATAATTCAAGGGGGTACTGTAGTATTTGTTCTATTGTCATAATATCATCATCCCAGGCATTGCCTCCTCATTTTGGATGTAGTGCTGTGATTGTTCTGTTGTCATGATACAATCCTCCCTTGTCATTAGACCATCTTTCCAGGCATTACCTACTCCATGGGGGTAGTGTAGTATATGATCTGTAGTCATAATAATCTCCTCCCAGGGATTACCTTCTCCTTTCTAGGGGGTAGTGATGTACAAGGATTTCCTTGTCATCTTTGATCTGAATAGGTGGACTCTCTGTGAAGAGTACAACCGAAACATGTATGCACATATGTAACCAATAATGTTTGTATAAATAAAAATTATACTATATATATATATATATATATATATATATAAGGAGATGTAGTTTGATTTAAGAGTATTAGAAGGCTAGCACAAATCAAGAAATGGAAATATGTCGGTGTTGAGAGGGCAGACAAAAACAAGTGCTTTTTTTAAATTTAATGTTTGTGACCGTGTGCCATTATATATTTCGAAGAAAAGACCTCTTTATAAAATGTAAGTGTTTCAAATCTCTTTAAATCCGTGTAAACCTGTAATGTTGTTTAATGGTTATACCGCGGTAAATATCAATGCCGCCTGCAGCAAATATATATATATATATATATATATATATATATATATATATATATATATATATATATATATATATAGAGAGAGAGAGAGAGAGAGAGAGAGAGAGCGACACACACACACACACACACAGAAGGGGCGGATAGTAGAAAGGACTGGGGAATATCGATTTTGGGTTGGAGTAGAGGCAGACACCTTGCCCAAGGGTGTTTCTTATGCAATTTATCTGTTCAATCCATAGATGGGGCTATGACTCTTCAAGGCAGAGTAGACCTGAGAGTTGTCGTAACTAAGGGGTGATACTACACCCCCTCGCCTAAAGCTCCTAAACTAGGGCCTCACCATCGGGCACGTTTTAAGATCATATCGAGAACTCTAATATTTAGTCAACCATAGATGATACCCAGGCAACGTTGGGTAAATCTGCTAGCAAATATATAAACAAGAAACTAAAAAAAATATTATAGCGCTGTTTGGAGGAAATTAATATTCTGTTTGCTGAGAGGCACATGGACCCGTAGCGCAACGGATAAAGTATTGGAATTATTAAGCGGAGTGAATTATAAGTGCCCTGTGATTGGATGAAAATCAGCCAATCGCAGACCACTGTTTCATTCACAGCAGAAAACACTAGAGAGCGCCGATTTTGAAAACCTCGGCCTTATTTGATTCCAGCAGCCCAGCAAAGAACACCGGTTTGTCTTTAGCTACGTCGGGCACCCCCCTTTTTAGCGTACGTTTACGCACATATGGCCTAAATGATAAGGCCCTTTCGAACATTTTAGGCTAATCCACCCGTTCCGGGAGCCTCCATTCTTTCACACCTTGCGTGTGCACAGTTCCCTTTTTCTGCCTAAAGAAGCCACTTACAAGGACAATCCAGTGTGAACTGAAGGAATCCTGTTAAAAGATGACTGGCATTTCAGTGAGTCCGCAAAAGACACTTCTTTTGCAAACAACTCTTTCTTCTCTTCTTTTTCCCCCTCTTTTTATATGAATATCCTTCTCAATCCATATACGTTGTTTGTCTTCTCTCTTCTTGTCCGGTCACGTACATTGCCGCCAAGTTCTCTTCCAGCGGACTTGAGGCTTCGTCCTCCATTTTCAGCGGGAAAAATCCCAACAAAAGTGCTGAGTATAATCAGTTCTAAGTGACTGTATTCTGGAGGTTAAAGGTTCAATTCTCAACACAGAGGATTAAATAAGAGGTTTAGTTGACATAAAGATCCCTGAGTTCGACAAGAAGCATATGAAGAAGGTCGGAGGTTACATCGACCGAAACGTTGTGAGAATAACACACAAGATATGAACAGTAGTCCGAATAATCCAGATAACACATAATCGTTATATTTACTCATACATATGATATTATGATAGTATGATTCCCATGCAACGCTGATACCAATCAGTCCGGCAGTGGCTTTGTTGCGGTCGGGCTGAAGAGGTCTGGTTCTGTTCAGTGGTGGGAGGGCCACCTTGCCAGACTTTATCTTCTGTCTGAGAATAGGGTTAGTTTATTGCTAATCACCGGAAGCGCTTTTACCGGAAAATGTCGACGAAGCTGTTCATGCAGTTTTTGTACACCAGAGTACGTTGCACTTAGTGCATTGGCTTCGCAACCCCTCACTCGACATTGTTTCTGACCTCCTGGCAAGGAGGTAAATCATAATATATCGACTAGTAATTATGTAAACAATAAATTAAAATTAAAAGAAAACCATTTGAGCGTTGTTTGTGGGAATGAATATTTCGTTTGCTGGGAGTCAGCAGCCGACGGGCAAAATGTCTCTCCGTTATTATTTCACAGATGCAATACGCAAAGAAAGAAAGAAAAACGAAGACTCTCTCCCCCTTTCTTCGTATCGATCAGTCACAACAAACATAAAATGATTTTTGTAACACGAGTGACCAATTCGATTTTTTGTTGTTGTTTCACTTCAACTCAAAAGAAAGTGGAAAGCAAATTTGCTAATCGATATTCGCGTGTCGTTCGAACAGGAGAAATAACAATAGGAGAAGCAGTAACGTCGGCGGCGGCGGCGGCGGCGGCGACCACATCGGCTGCAACACGTTAACACAAATGGCCGATATTAGAGAGAGACAGAGAGAGACAGACAAAAAGACAGACAGACAGAGATAAAGAGAGAAACAAAGAGAGAAGGGGTAGGGGCGTATCAGCCGTGCGTGTCGCTCAGGGCGGTTTTCAATGTGACCATCAGTGTCTTTTGTACTAGGATGACTTTTGCAATATTTGCATATGTGCTCGTTTGCAACGTGTATATCACGTGACCGACAAATTTAAAGACATATACACATATATATATATATATATATATATATATATATATATATATATATATATAGGTATTACAGACGATCAGAGCAACATTGGTACCGTCGGTTTCTATTCCGACAAAGGGGGACAACACGTGACCGTCCTTTGTACACCCTCTCCAGTCTTCCTTTTGGTCTGTGGTCTGTGGAGCGACAGACTACAACGGAGGCTTAGGAGTGTCTATGAAGGATGGTCACGTGCTGTGACTCTTTCTCAGAAACGAAACCGACGGTACCAATGTTCTTCTGATCTTCTGTAATGCATATATGAATAATTATTGCGCTCTAATTTTTAAAACTTTTCTTAATACTCGAGCACTCTGCTGGGGTTCTTTCCCACTTCATATATATATATATATATATATATATATATATATATATATATATATATATATATTTATATATATAGTATAAAGAAGCTCTGAGTCATTTAAAAAAAAAAAACAAAAAAAACGTAAAATGTAGTTTAAATCCCCAGACAAACTAACTAAATCCAAGATATTGCAGACTTAACATTCGTTGGAAAATTTATAAAATGAAAAAGTATAAGTAAAAAAAAAAAAAAAAAAAAAAAAAAAAATGGGGAGGGGGTTAATTATCTAAGAGTGAAACAAAAACAGGAGACCTTATGCGTCTAATATTAACATATATATATACTTACTAGTAGAATACCCGCCCCATGACAGGTATAAGCAATAAATGTAACATTAGTTTTAAATTTTAATGCGTTTTCTTTAACTTAGGGGTTTTGTACGTTTCGGTGATAAAGTTTACGAAAAAATAATGTACCCATGTTACTCACCGTGTTGCCTAGAAAATATATTCCAAAATTCGCAATGATCCGTTCATTAGTTTAGGAGATTATCTTGTGTAAAGTAATTTTTCTGGCAGTCTAGGTCCGAACTGTGCTTCAGATGTCTTGCACAAGATATCTATGACGTCACAGGCGTTTGACCGTTTAAGAATCACAATATGAATCTCTAACGACATGTTCATAACCTTTATGGTTATATTGTATAAGGCAATAATTTTGCCAATAGCCATATACGGTTCAGAGACATGGACTACTGGAGAACAAGAAGTCAGAGCCTTGTTGGTGTTTGAGATGAAATGTCTTAGGGCAATCCTAAAACTCAACGTTCGCCTAACTGTTGTGTGGGCTTTTTCAAGAGTGAAAATCTTCTACTTTTAGCAATTTTTTGCTCTTGAAAAAGCCCACATAACACATGGGCGAAACGTTGAGTTTTAGGTCTTCCGCTTTTCCTTTTGAATTCATATATATATTTATATATATATATATATATATATATATATATATATATGTTTTGTTTATTATCTATGTACGTATACGTTTCGTCCTTTATAATCGGGATTCATCAGAATAGAGATATGACTATTCACTACTGGTCATGCGATTCGAAACCTCGGATTCCGAGTATTTTGCAACTCAAATCACGACATCTGGAACCACTCGGCCAACGTTGAATAGCGAATAAACAGAAATAATTTTAACACTATATCATGCGGCTTGACGTCGTAAGAGCGTTCTACTTAATGAAAGGAACGATGTACATATAGTTAGCGACGTGATGCTGTGTTAATACTACACTTACAGTGCCCATCTAGACGCGTTTTCTAGGAGCTACAAATAATAAATATTTGTTTTGTTTATTATCTATGTACGTATATATATATATATATATATATATATATATATGTGTGTGTGTGTGTGTGTGTGTGTGTGAAAAATGACAAACGGAAAACAGGTTGAAATGCAGTAGAAAACCAAAAACAAGAGATTTGACCGGTTTCGTTCGTGTTAGCAGACGTCTTCAGAAAAAGTGTTTATATATATATATATATATATATATATATATATATATATATATATATATATATATATATATATATACAGGTTGTGGAAGAAAATTTGTCCTATCAGGAAACTAAAACTTTAATTTGCTATAACTTATTTATTTTTTGGAATTTTAACATGACACTTTGAAATAAATGAATTCAAACCTTTCAAAACAAATCTACTCTATGTGTCCTCCCTCAGCATTTATCCAGGCCTCAATACGGCCTCTGAAAGAGGCACAGGCTTTCTTTATGTCCTCCTCTGGATAAGCCTCTAATTCTCGAAAGATAGCAGCCTTAGGTAAGACTACATTGGCATGAGAGATGGCATTTGTCCTCGTCTCAATGTCGCCCCACCAGATAAAGTCCAGGAGGTTGAGATCAGAGGAGCTCGGTGGCCAAAAGTCTTTTGGTCAGAAGTTAGCCATGTTTTTTGACACAACTTCTGGACCTTATTGACTGTGTGGGCAGGAGCCCCAACTTGCTACCAAACATAATTGTTGACTTTATAATACACATTAGCTCTGATGAAAAGCATCAGACTTGAAAAAAATAGGGGGCATTTTCTTGCCATTTGAACCCAAGATGCCCAGAACCATCACTTGGAATAGGTTTTAGTGCCCTGTAGATTTTGCTATCCAGCGTTCATTCCTCTTATTATAAACTTAGTCCACAGTGAAGATTTTTTCATCGCTAAAGATTTTCGCAGAACTGCTATTGTGCTTGAGAAATGTCAGGATCTTCTGGCACAACTCAAGTTTTTTTGTTGCTTTATGGCGTCGGTCAGAGGATGACCTGGTTGTCTAACAAATGACGTGAGACCTAAGTTATGGTGCACAGCAGGCTTTATGGTCTTGGGGTCGACCTTTAGAACCTTTGCATGCCTTCCATGCTAACTGTGGGATTTCTCTTGATTTTGCTCTTGAGGGGGTTTAAAACGGGTTTATCTCTCTTGCTTATATATATTAGTACATCCGTTTGAGCTACTTGAGAAGCATCGACAAGTGAAAAATTATGTAATCAGATTTTAAACCAGATAAGCGATGCTAAATATATTTTTTCAATAAATGTAACATTTATTATTTGTTTATTTAAATCAAATATTTCGGCATATTCGGGAAACGACTTCTCCCATTCTTCTTTAATCGTATCTCTAAGAAGAGTCGACATTTTTGTGTGATGTTCTATTGGTAGCATGTTCTAAAACGCCTAAATAGCATAATCCAGAGGGTTTAACTCTGGGCTAGAACGCGGCCATGAACATGATTCCTATACATTGCTTAAGGTGAATTTGCAAAAATATTGTATTTTTCTAGCTGTGTGGGCTGGAGCACAATTCCGTGTCCATACATAATTACCATATGTGTAATTTGCTTTAAGCCATGCCAATACCTGGTATCTAAGAGCCTTGGATCTGTTCATCGGCATTATAGAATTTTATGGGCATTTCTTCAATCGGAATCCACAACATGAAAAGCCATAACTTGAGCAGAATGTTTTGTTGTGAATGACCTCTTAACCTCAGCTGTCGACATTGCGATAAATCTTTCATTTCTGCTGTTCAGACAGCATCGACGGTGAATATCTTTTTATCTGAAAATCTCTGTAGAATGGAGGACTTTTTTTTAATCATGTAACAATTTTATTGGCCCTTTCAAATATGTTTTTTTCATAGCTGCTGTCAACAAGTGTTTTGTTGTTCTTGTGTAAGATTTTAACTTGAAATCATATTTTATTGCATTTCTAATAGTCTGGTTGTCTACCTCAAGTTTAATTGCCATTTTCCTCATGGATTTGGTTGGATCTTTTAGGATTTGGGATTTGAAATCTTTAATAAAAGCTTTAGTACGTTTTTTGTCGATTCCTCCACTTCCAGACTTCCTCGTAATAGTTGTGCTTATAGTTATTCTATTCTTTACATTATAAACAGTCTTTATGGACACTTAAACTATTCTTGAAATCTTGTTTGATGTGGTGAGTGCATTCAGCAAATCACACACTCTTTGATGTTTACTTTCCTAATTACTCATATAAAAAAGGTTTCTGAAACGGTAAGGATAATAGTGTTAGGTATGATTATGGCATCAATATATGTTAGGTGCCAAACAATTGACTTAGTGCCTTCTGGTATAAAATACACGTTTATTGTAAATTTTGCTTCCCCACCCTATATATATATATATATATATATATATATATATATATATATATATATATATAATAATGGTAATAATCCAGGTGAAAAATATCCACAGGGTGGTAATCCAGAGAATTTTAACCGGGTTTATAAAAAGTGCTCAATATCAAAATAGAGCTTTATATATGATAATTTTATTTACACAGACATGTACAAAATCTGCGACACTGGCATGTCGATGTTATCGATCAACAGTTACTATAAACTGAGATCTCATCAGGCAGAGTTAGAATCCGATCTTAACCTCAGATCATATTTGGAGAGAATGAAGTGGAGGGATAGAGAAAGAGAAGAAGAAGGAAAGAAATTTAACATTTCAAAAATTAAAGCCGTTAAAAAATTAAAATTAAAATTAAAAATTAAAAAATCATGTTTCTTAGATTTTTAGATTTTTAGATTTTTTAATTTTTAATTTTAATTTTAATTTTTTAACGGCTTTAATTTTTGAAATGTTAAATTTCTTTCCTTCTTCTTCTCTTTCTCTATCCCTCCACTTCATTCTCTCCAAATATGATCTGAGGTTAAGATCGGATTCTAACTTTGCCTGATGAGATCTCAGTTTATAGTAACTGTTGATCGATAACATCGACATGCCAGTGTCGCAGATTTTGTACATGTCTGTGTAAATAAAATTATCATATATATATATATATATATATATATATATATATATATATATATATATATGTAGAAGTTGGATTATTCGGACTACTGTTCTCATCTTGGGTGTTATTCTCACCACATTTCAGCTGCTGTAACCTCCAGACTTCTTCAATGGTATCTTTTCAAACTCAGGAATGTTTCTGTTGAACCATGGAATCTGGATGGAATTTCTAACCGAAACCTTTATTTAATCCATGGGAATAACATGCTCTTGTTCCGTCAGCCATCAGTAATTCACAATTCTTTGTATTACCCGCACCGAAGATTGATGACTATCACTTATAACTGAATTTTACTTAGTACCATATCCACTGCATCACGGGTCCTTGCGGACAATTCTAGTATGAATTTTGAGAACCTTAAACCTATACTCGTTTTAATGTGCAGTCTTACTACTTATATATCACTACTTTTATTACTACATATCACTGTATATATATATATATATATTATAACCTTATCTATTATTTATAATTAATTGTTCCCATATTGTATTAAATTCTATACTAGGTCTGCTTAGTAAGTCATTATCGCCTAACATATGCACTGCTCCTTTGAGTCATCTTACTCTCCACTTTTCTTCTCCATCTATAATTGTTACTTCATCCCATAAGGGTAGATATTTTCCCTTTTCCCTCCATATGTGATCAGCCATACCCGACTTTTTGATATCTCCACGCATTACGGCCTTACATTTAGTGGGCGATATGTCTCACCTTTGTATATTTTCCCACACTTACATGGGATCGCATACACACAGTTCTTAGTCATACATTTTTCCTCTCACAAGATGCTTTCGGAGAGTTGAGCCGCTCCTGAATCGTCTTCTGATCTCGTATGGATTGTATAGATGGACGGATAAAGTTCACATGGTCTAGTAACGTTTGAACATCTTCCTGGTGAGGCCAGAATATAAATGTGTCATCCACATATCGTAGCTAAATTGTTGGCTTTAGTGGTGTTCATCCTAACGCCATTTCCTCGAAGTATTTCATGTATATATTGGCCAGTACTGAGGACAATGGTGATCCCATAGCTAGACCTTCTTCCTGCCGGTATATATCAGATCCCATCACGAAGTAAGTGTTTCTACACTGAAGGTCAACATCTTCATTAGATTATCAATTTCGATACAAGTGCGTTCCTTCAGTGAGGTATCTGAAATCAACTTATCCCTTTAAGTGCAATTGTTTAGATCTCTCTTGCACTTGGTTCACTGGGTATATTCGTCAGGTAGTTTTTGAAATTCTTTTTTATGAGCCCGATTGCTCCTATAATTACTTGAATGGTGGGGATTTTCCTTAAATTCCAGTTTCTTTTCATGGCGTACATAAGACTTTGGTATTTCATTATCTTTTCCCTCTTAGCTCTGTTTAAGCCAGCATCATGAGGGACACTGACTTCAACTAGGGTTGCTACTCTCTCCTTCTTGTCTCATATCACTATACCAGGTTTAACAGCTCTGTTTTCTAAGTATGTAGCTGTAGGAGTTGCATAGTCACAGTGGATGGTGTATGACAGTTCTTTCTGGTATATGTTCTTAGGACTTGCTACTAGACTGAATATTCAGATTTGAACAGATGGTCCAGTGGAGATATTTACACACTTCAGTGTGTCGCATTGTATAGTAGCCGCTCCCGAGCGGAAGGTTACAACTGGATGCCAGGTGGATCACATTCTCTACTTCTATGTGGCCGAACCTGCACTTGTTGTCGTTACTGAGACCACTCATCTCTCACATTTACAAACACATAACTACCTACTTTCCTGTCATACACTATGAATTTTCATGAGTAAAGCTATTTGCAGTAAATCCTGTTTTTGTTATTGTTGTTTGTTTCATCTGATTAACAACACAAAGAAAATAATAAAAAATGAATTCTCTAGCCCGGGATCCATATTGGCGCGAATGTTCACAATTATGATTTATAGAACAGACCAGAAATGTCGTCGAAAAGTCAATATAAAATGAAACAACTTTTTCATTTTTACTATTACGGTAAGGGTCAATTAGTCCCCTTCCCGTCATTGTTAAGAATAGGTTTAATAATTTTTTTCAAATGATTAAGTCTGGCTACTCGAATGGGAAATCTGACTCAAGAAGCTAACCGTTTCTCCCTTGAAAGCAGATGATTACTCAGTGATCTCATTTTGGCCTAAAATCTCTTCAATGGCCATTAAGATCTCCGCCAGGACCTATTATTCACTCCTGCAACAGAAAAAGGTCCATGCGGAAACCATTAGAAATTGTTTCACTGCAGATTTTAATTGAATCAGAGGAGAATCGCTTTCTCAATCAAGATCCCTAAACCTTGGAATTGGAGATGTACTAAACGCATTAACGAAGCACCAATCAAAGGCGAATTTGGGCAGATGTTAGGCTACTGTATCCTCTTTTACTTTCATTTTTGTTTTGACTATGATTTTGTAATGCTGTTTGTTTATTTTTTACAAAGATTTTTTTTAAATAGGAGTTTGAAAGTTAATTTTAATTAACCAAATTGTTATAAAACTATTACTAATTGTTGTTAAGGTAATGTTGTTCTAATAATAATTGATAAAATTATTGGATACAAATACCTTTCAAAACTTTCAATATCTTAATGTGTGAGAGAAGAGTCTATCAGGCATGTGTATACAGTGTGATGATGTATGGAAGTAAAACCTGGCTAGTGACGGTTGAAGACATGCGTTGCATGGATAGAAACGATATTAGAATTATACTATGGATGTGTCATGTGAGTCTTAATGACAGGCTTAGATCTGAATACCTCAGAGGAACATTAAATCTTGACAGTATAGGGAGATGTGTGCAGGACAGAAGACTTCAATGGTATGCCCACATTGAAAGAATGGATGAGAGTTCTTGGGTTAGTAAATGTAGAACAGTTGAGGTAGCAGGTTCAGTTCACAACAGAAGGCCAAGAATAACATAGGAGGAAATGGATTATCAAAATACCTGAGCAGAGATAGGTTAGTTTGAAAGTCAATTTCTAAAAACCATCCAATAGATATCAGCATGTAAAACCGATGATGATGATGATGATGATGATGATGATGATGATGATGATGATGATGATGATGATGATGATGAAAAACAAATTTAGAATCAGAAATGACTGTTTAAATGCTTTTAAATTTCTTTCGAATCTCAAAGAACCCTGAAATAATTCATTTTAACATATTCAAATGGTTGACTTGTTTACGAAGAAACAGGAATGCATTCTGGTGGATTAAATTATGCAATTAAATAATTTTTTTAAAATGGGATTTTAAAAAAAGTCATTATGTTTTATGCTATTTAATTTTTGATATTATTATTTATTCACTTTCGAATGACCAGTAATCCTATTTTTTGCGGTATTTGGCCAGCATTGGGTATACTGACTTCTACTGAAAGTGGAAGTTTATGGGGAATACAAATTTACATACGGTCCCCAGTCAGCTTGTGTATCCCAGTTCAGGGAGATGACATGCAGCACCTAGTATTTCCAAATGGTCACCCATCTTGTACTGGCCAGACACAACGTCGGTTTACTAACTACTAAATAAATAAAACTATAAATTCAATGTGTACATAAGTCACTTGGTGGCGAGAAGCACACACACAGTTATACATGAAGTTGTTTTATAAATTTATTAATATTGCGATTGAAAATAATTAGCAATAAATGCAATGTACTTTCCTAGATAGAAACTGGTTGACTGTTATTTACCAAGTCGGTTATCCTGGAGACAGAATAACTCGTACCTTCTTAGACAAACAGGCCTTTCTTGTTCGTGGTCTCCCAGAAAGTTACATAATTTTTCTGAAAACCACACAAATGCCAACTATCCAATCACATGACCCATCTAAGTTTGATGGAAAATAGTTGGATCATTCTACGGCTCCAAAAAGTATCTGACTCCTGATGCAATTGTCTATCTGTATAAGATATGACCTAAGATATAATACTGCTGCCACATCTGGGGAGGTGCCGCTATTAAGAAAATAGAGTACAGAGGGAAGAAATATGCGCCTGGTAAGTAGAGTTCGAACTATCCTACTGGAATACCCGGCGAGAGTTAATTGCCGTTGGCATTTATTAAGCAAAGAGGAAGAGTCCATCTTGTACATAGGTAAGTCACCAAACACTTACCTTTACAGAGTACAAAATGGACTTTGCAATTTCGCAAGAGATGATCTATTCTCTTCCCTACAGCCCCTTTCTCACAGAAGAGACGTTGCTAGTCTTTCTCTACTCTATCGTTATTTCCATGGAAGGTGCCTGACTGAGCTATAATCTTTGGATTTCCTATGTAAGACATTCACAGCAAAGCCATTTTCTGCATATCAATATCTTAAGCGTGACTTACGAGGCGTAGTTGATCGGGATACAGAATAACTGATATCTTCTCAGAAAACTCTATTGTTTGTTTTTCTGCCAGAGAGTCATGTGGTCCTCTGGGAATCACCCAAATGTCAATCCTCCAAACACTTGATCTCTAACTCTATATCGAACCGTTTTTATTCACCAACACGATGTACTTTTTTTTAATACGAATGAGTCACCACTTAGCAAGGTCAAAAGCCACTCGAAGATAAAGGTTAATGAGAGTTTCAGTTGGATGCTGCACTATGAGAGGGTTGAAAACGATGTACAGAACGGACAAGATTTGATAATTTAAGAGGACAACTTAATAGGACTTTAAGGCGATCATGTTGTAGTCTGCAAATAAGCAGTCCGGCGGCAATGTGTTCCATGGATGGAAGGTTCTTGGAAATAGACTCTGTTCATGTAAACTTCGTTTGATTTTAAAAAGAGGAAGAAAAGAACATGTTTTGCAGTGGCAGTAGAGAGTCAAGTTATTGTGAATATTTTACTCCAGTGATTGGAGTTCAGTCGAGGACCTAAATGTCTGATTTTCTATTGTATAAAGGAAAGTCGTCTGCCTGCGTGTCTGTGTGTATGTTCAGTTTAAAGTAAAAAACTACACAAGACACACCCACAAAACTGATATATTCTTTTTCGACATTGCCTTGAAAAAAATATAGGCACATCTTTCTAATATTCATTCGTTTGGGGTTCAACAGGAACAGAACTAGTCAGTAGGGTCGACATTTCAAGCGACTTTTTAAATGTCATTATGTAGTAATTCGTCAACGATTTTTTTCAGTTGCTAGAAAAAGCAAGAGATGAAGTCATAGAGAGAAAAGGTAAAGAGAGGATGGAGACATGGGGAGAGAGAGAGGGGAGAGACGAGCGAAGAGAGAGAGAGTGGGATAGAGAGGGGGAGACGAGGGAGAGAGAGAGGGGGGAGACGAGGGGAGTGGATAAAGTGCGATAAATAGATAAGGGGATAGCGAGAGGTAGAGAACGAGAGAGAGAAGTTTTAAATGAATGATGTTACACACACTTTTTAACTCTATTTCTATCTTGTTGTCCTGCAACCCGGACAACACCAGGCAACTATGCAAGTCACATATAAATGCCTCTATC
Source organism: Sepiola atlantica (assembly GCA_963556195.1). Lineage (NCBI taxonomy): Eukaryota > Metazoa > Mollusca > Cephalopoda > Sepiida > Sepiolidae > Sepiola > Sepiola atlantica. The sequence goes on along the minus strand of OY744551.1, from coordinate 18,262,740 downwards.
ATTTGTGCCATTGTTATCAATAAATGTTTTTTATCATTTGTGATCTTATCATCAGTAAATGTTGTTTATCATTTGTGCCCTTATCATCAGTAAATGTTGTTTATCATTTGTGCCCTTATCATCAGTAAATGTTGTTTATCATTTGTGCCATTATTATCAGTAAATGTTTTTTATCATTTGTGATCTTATTATCGGTAACTGTTGTTTATCATTTGTGCCTTTATTATCGGTAACTGTTGTTTATCATTTGTGCCATTATTATCAGTAAATGTTGTTTATCATTTGTGCCATTATTATCAGTAAATGTTGTTTATCATTTGTGCCATTATTATCAGTAAATGTTGTTTATCATTTGTGCCATTATTATCAGTAAATGTTGTTTATCATTTGTGCCATTATCATCAGTAAATGTTGTTTATCATTTGTGCCCTTATCATCAGTAAATGTTGTTTATCATTTGTGCCCTTATCATCAGTAAATGTTGTTTATCATTTGTGCCATTATTATCAGTAAATGTTTTTTATCATTTGTGATCTTATTATCGGTAATTGTTGTTTATCATTTGTGCCCTTATTATCAGTAAATGTTGTTTATCATTTGTGCCATTATTATCAGTTAATGTTGTTTATCATTTGTGCCTTTATTATCGGTAACTGTTGTTTATCATTTGTGCCTTTATTATCGGTAACTGTTGTTTATCATTTGTGCCCTTATCATCAATAAATGTTGTTTATCATTTGTGCCATTATTATCAGTAAATGTTTTTTATCATTTGTGCCATTATTATCAGTAAATGTTGTTTATCATTTGTGCCATTATTATCAGTAAATGTTGTTTATCATTTGTGCCATTATTATCAGTAAATGTTGTTTATCATTTGTGCCATTATTATCAGTAAATGTTGTTTATCATTTGTGCCATTATTATCAGTAAGTGCTATTTAGACCATTCTCTGCCATTCTGGATCATTGCATGCCACTTTGATAATTTCTGCCATGTTTATCCTTGAGTTTAAACAAACACGAGATAAAATGACCGCCCCCCCCTCGTTTGTAATGGCAGATTCCAAACAAGCATTTTCTACAAAAAGCGAATAAATTAATGAAGTGAATAATTCCACTTTCCATTTTATGGTTTGCGAACTTTTGCATCAAATTTTGTATCAAGGGATCATTGCATGAATGGTTAGAAACATTATTACAAGTGAGCCACATGTTCTTTTATAGATACTGAATTAATGGGTGCTACGAACCTAAAGATACTGAATTAATGGGTGCTCCTGTGACAGGCCTACTACCATACGCAAGCAAGAGATCTCTGTGCCGTTGATCACTGAAAATGCGAATTGGCTCATTTAACTTACTATTTCTGTATGCAAGCAAATGATGTGGTTGCACGTACATAATCCTTAGTTCAATTCTACATTATCCTTAGTCATAATTCCTTATCCCTTAGCCCCATTTTTTAAGCAAAATAAATTGTTTTGGTCTATTAAAATATTTTTTTTAAGCAAAATAAATTGTTTTAGACTATTAAAATAATTTTTTTAAGCAAAATAAATTGTTTTGGACTATTAAAAAATTTTTTTTTTAAGCAAAATAAATGTTTTTGACTATCAAAATAATTTTTTTTAAGCAAAATAAATTGTTTTGGACTATCAAAATAATTTTTTTTTAGAAAAATAAATTGTTTTTGACTATTAAAATATTTTTTTTTTAAGCAAAATAAATTGTTTTGGACCATTAAAATAATTTTTTTTAAGCAAAATAAATTGTTTTGGACTATTAAAATAATTTTTTTAAGCAAAATAAATTGTTTTGGACCATTAAAATATTTTTTTTTAAGCAAAATAAATTGTTTTGGACTATTAAAATATTTTTTTTTAAAGCAAAATAAATTGTTTTTGACTATTAAAATATTTTTTATTAAGCAAAATAAATTGTTTTGGACCATTAAAATAATTTTTTAAGCAAAATAAATTGTTTTGAACTATCAAAATAATTTTTTTTAAGCAAAATAAATTGTTTCGGACTATCAAAATATTTTTTTTAAAGCAAAATAAATTGTTTTAGACTATTAAAATAATTTCCAACGCTATTGATAATGTTTACTGATTCATTTATTTATTTTTTATTATCGCTTAAGCATGAATTCATGTTTTGAAACATGACATAAATTATAAATCTATGACGTCACACCAAAGCTATAATTATTTTGTTACGGTAATGGTTTAAGCTCTATTTATAAGAAAGTTGGTAGAACCTCAGACTGAATATCCCAACGTTACCATTTCGATTTCCGGTCATGGCATTTAATTTATTTGTTGGAAATTTATTATTTACTATAAATGCAATATTCTTTATTTCTACAAGTAGTTAAGATCCTTGATATTTCAAAATAAGACAAATTCAACAACGTATTTATTATGTTTAAAATAATTTTGACTGACGGACGGACAGACGGACAGACGGACAAAATCTCTATTTATATAAGACATAAAGCTATAATAAAACCTCATATAAAGTATTGCACTCGAATGTGGGCCGAGCTTGTAGAATGGAAATTTGAATGTAATATTGAGATTGTGTAACATGGTGTTAAGTTTTGTTTCAATCTCTCTTGTGAACAACTGGCCTCTGTTGTGTAGTGAACAAAAACAGCTGTTCTTCTGTCTCCCCCCCCCCCCCCCCCCGTGCAGAAAGACTCAAAGCCCACGTCCGGATACTTTGACATCTAATTTATTTAACTAGGGCAGGAACACTCTCGCTTTACTCCCATGACGTCATATCTTGGCACATAGTTCTAAATCTAAACTTTTAACTTCTAAATGGAATTTTACATTCTCTACTTAATCTTAACCTTATGTGGAAAATACCGTTTTAAACATTATTTTCACAAACCCATCATCATCATCATCATCATCATCATCATCATCATCATCATCATCATCATCATCATCATCATCATCATCATCATCATCATCGGTTTAATGTCCATTTTACATACTGGTTAACGTTCAACAGCTTAAACAAATTGACTTCCAAACTAACATATCTCTGGCCATGTCTTTGTTTATCCCTCTTTCTCTCAGGTCCATTTTATCACTTGCTCCAATGTTTTCCTTAGCCTATCTCTGTGAACTGCTAATATATATGAAAACCGAAAATATACTACACTGATTTTCCCAAAGGAGGAAGTAATGCCTAGGAGGCTGGTATCATGATAACAGAACATATACTATTCTACTTCCCTCATACTTGAATTAGTCTGAAATAGTATAGTAAACTGAATTGAGCATTAAAAGATATTAAGAGTATAGTTTCGGTTTCAGCCGGGCAAATATCAAATCTCCATTGTTAATAGATGTGTAGAAAGTCTCGTCGAACACAACTGATATGGACGACATATGGTAACGACTGGCCGCATGCGTACCTCAAAAGCACCTAGTCTAGCGGTGAAGAGACAACTGCATAGACTTTCATGAAATAGAAAACGTATATCAGTACGTTGCTAAAGATGCTGGAAAATGGTTGAATCATTCTACTGCTCCAGAAGATACCTGACTCCAGATGTAATCCTCTAGTTGTATAAGAATCAGATCCGTCCAAAGATGGAGTACTGCTGTCACATCTGGGGAGGTGCCACACAGAGCACTCCTTGACAGAATAACAAATCAACTTCGAAATCTAGTGGGAAGATGATCTCTTCTTTTTCCTAAAGCCTCTTTCTCACAGAAGAAACGTTACTAGTCTCTCTCTACTCTTGTTATTTCCATGGAAAAATTTCAACCGAGCTCCAATCTCTGGTTTCTCCTTGTAAGACATTCACAGCAAGAACTCACCTAGTTACCCCAATAGAAAAAGACTTTCTATTCACCACCACATGTAAAGCGTTAGACAGAATTTCCATGGACTAAACTTTTTTGCAAGGGATCCCAGTTAGTAGCACACATTACTACATGACTGCTTCCCTACAGCTATTATATAGTCGTCTTCAGATCCAATGATAACCCCCTCCACAAGGTAATTAAACTTAGTTCATCATCTTTCGACTGACAATCATTCCATCCTATTAACCTCTGTACTTGAATAGGTTTTTGGCCTTGATAAGTTGTAACGCAATAGTAAAAAATACCCCCCCCCCGAAAAGAAAACAGAAACAGCAGAGAAAAAATGTTGTTGATCCAGTGGCTAAATCTAAAAAGGGAAACAAAGAAGGATACTGCCCCCTCAGCAGTCAGGCCAAAAAGGCAGGTAATAGGAAGTGTGCTCTGAGGCACACTTTTTACTACACTACACGGCTAAATCAAACAATGAGACTGGAACTTCACACATTGTGAAAAAAAGACAAAATAATTGTAATATTATAAAGATGCGATTCCCACATTTAAAAAAATGGTTCTCCTGTACGTTTTCTCTGCAAATCGGGCAATCAAGTTTGATTAATTTAGTCTGTGTGTTGAGAAAATAATAAAAGAAATTCGATCGTATTTGATTTTATGGTATTTTTGTGGGATGCTAAAAGTGCTAAAAGATTATTTGATCTCAGAAAAACAGAATGAGTGTCTGGAAACCAGTTTTATTTGATTATTCTTTTTGACCTTGCGGTCTGCATTCGCGATGAATAAACGAGATTTTAATTTCATTCATTCATCATGAGAATAGAAATCCAGATATAGGAATAGAATTTTTCCATGAGGATTGCATAGGAAAAGAAAGCAACAACTTATGAGTGTCGTTTAATGAATAGTAGCAGCAGTAGCCGTCTAAATAGGATAAAAAGGTCCTATTTTTGAAATAATGAACGATTCGTTGTTTCTTGCAAAATAACCATTATAGTCCTACTAAGACTTAGATCTTCCTCTTTAAAGTTGAACAAAGGTCAGCAAATCTTTTTCGATAGCAGTCATAAACATAAGAGAGCAGTCCCTGTGAGATGGTTGGGTCACACGATAGGCAATCAGACTTCAGGGTGCATAATTAATATTTCAATCGTCCCCACAAGGGCTACTTCAGAGAATTAAGGTGGAAGTTTTAGGTGTCATCCTAAGTTGGAAGCTGTGCAGTGATGTGTCTGTTTACATTAGTTTTAAACTTCTGCATGTTGGTACAGTCGGGGAAACAGAGAGCATGGAGGGAGTTCCAGGGACCGGCAGCACAAGAAAAGAAGCGATTGAAGTAGAACGCTCTTCGGCATCTGGGAATCTCCACAGTGAAGTGATGGTTAGCTGATTGGCAGATTGGTCGAGTGTATTTACGTCGAAGGGGCACTAGAGCAGCTAGTTCTTTTTTTTCTTCTTCTTGTTTTTATTGTTTTTCTTCTTCTTCTTCTACTTCTTCTTCAATTTTTGAGCAACCTGTACATTTTAGTCAAAGGAAGTGACTGACAAACCTTACCTGCCAGGTAGTAACCGTCTCATGCAAGGGCCTTGAGCCAGCTCTATGCAGAACTTCAACATTTGTAAATCTGTTTCTGTAGGTAATCTTGAGTATATTTAGTTCCCTCCCAGTGCGTGGAAGATGTGGCACAAGGCCAAAATGTAGGGGAGACTAGGCCAGCACACATGACCTAGTGCACTCTGGCTCCTTAAAAATTGCCTGTGCAATCTCGTCGGCATTCCCTGGTGAGGGCGCTTCAGGCAGTTAGTTATAAACTATCTCCTCTCCAAAACGAGATCTGAACAGAACAAATAGTACCGCCGTTACAATGTCGGACTTATTATTGAGGACGCATCCTTGACTGATGAGATTAGCTACATAAGCTGCTCTGGTGAAATACATCAAGCATTGGTAAATACTGTTTGTAGGCCAATTGAATATCATTCAATACAAAAATGGCTCTAAAACACAATTATGAAACAAAAAAAAAACACCTACTAAGTCTGCTATTCACATATCTTACCTATTAACATAAACAGCAACTTCTCTGCGACAAATGAAACAAACTAAGAATATTTGGCAAGTAAATCCACTAGTAAATAAAATGGTTAGTTGAGAATAACAGGAAATGAAAGGTCAGCCGGGGTCAACTTGGTGTACTAGAGGTTAGAATTACTAGACTGTGGGAAGTAATAGAAACTGATATGATGCCACATGGCTCAAATAGAGAGTGAGAGAGAGAATGGTTTGTTCGTTGGAAGCACGTCATGCAGGAGCATGAAAAATTGAGATGTGCTGACAAAATATAATTAAAAACTGATTATCGATCTCTCTCTGTCTCACCTAGTTCAGTGGTCAGTGATTTGGAACGAAGATCAAGTCGAATAAACCTCTCATGTTTTTCATTAATCTTGGGTTAGCTTAGTCCTTTTGGAAATAAGAAACTTTGATTTCATGTAGAAACCTCTCAGTCTGGAAATATCACGTACAAGAACACACAGCTATGAAGGTATAAATATAATATATGTTTTTGCAATAATGTCGGCAAAAATATATTTTCTTCATTATTTTCACACTAACCTAGTACGTTTATAGTGTTGTTTTTTTTATGGAAATCGCTTGAGACAAGGCATGAAGCCACTTGATGTAAGGAGCTATTAAGAACGAAATATGATTATCACAAAGACAGGAGATGCATATTGACCTTAGTCATGAAAAGACCAAGGCTTTAGGTAGGACAAAAACAGTCAGCAGGAAGAGAGTTCCACATGCCTGCAGTTCTGGAATAGAAATCTGTATTATAACAAGGTATAAAAACAGTGAATTTGTGAAGACCACTAGATCAACAGGTCAAAAGAGTTGGAACAAAAGAAGCAGGGAATAGATTAGACAATTCTGAAGAACACATGCTATAATAGCATTTATAGAAAAGACTGAGACTAGCAACATTACGTCTGTGAGAGAAAGGGTGCAGAGAAGAAAAATATATATTTATTATTAACGTCACTTAGAAACAACTATAGTCGTCTTATATTTCGAAAGATAAGGATTGATACTTTGTATTGTTTGAATTATTTGGACCACTATTCTCATCTTGGGTGTTATGGACCCATGGCATAACGGTTAATGGCGTATGTTAACAATCAGTAACAGTCAAAGAAATGGCAAATTATTTTTTTTAACATAGTTCACCCCAAACAAATCAGGTTGCCACTGTAGACGTAAGGGGCTACATAGAATTAGGGTGAAAGTTTTGTGGGTCATCCTAGATTGGCATCTGTGAAGCGAGATGCTTGTTAACATTAGTTTTAAATTTCTGCATCTCGGCACAGTCAGGGAAACAGGGTGCAGCGAGGAAAGAAGCTATTGAAGTAGAAGGCTCTCCAGCATCTGAGGACCTCCACAGTGAATGGATGGGATTTAGCTGATTATCGGGTTGGTTGAGTGTATTTACTTTGAGGGGCCCTAGAGCAGCAAGTTCATCAGTGCATATTCCATTGAAGTACATGTAAAACAAGCACAAGGAAGCAACATTGCGGCAGTGGGACAAAGGCTGGAGCTTGGTGTATAGTGAGCGACTCTTTTTTTTACCTTGTCTAAGAGGGAGAGACTAGTGGATGGTGCACCAGTCCAGATGTGGCAACAATACTCCATGCATGGGCAGATGGTTGCTTTGTAGAGATATAAGATACTGTCAGGTGGGAGAAGTTTTCTAGCACTGTAGAGCGAGCCCACTTTCTTTGTAGCAGCTTTGGAAATGTCTTCTATGTATTTGTTCCAGTTCATGCTACCTGTGAATGTTTGACCGAGGAGTTTGAACGGTGAGCTCTCTGGTAAGGTGTTATTTGCTATGGCAATCGGTGATTGAAGAGGTTTTGTGTAGTTGTTAAAGGAAAGGAGCTTTGTCTTAGTAGCATTAAATGTTACCATCCATTTATGACTCCATTCCACTACAGACTAGAGGTCCCTTTTTAAGGATTCAGCCATTGCCTGGGATATGTGCACGTCCGTTTTGCCCACATGACGAGAGTAGAGCGTTGTTGCTGTTTGCAAATATACCCATTTCAAACTTAATGTAATTAAAGAGGTCGTTTATGAAAATCAATTAAGGCCTTGAATATATCAAGTGCTATCGCCCTAACTTCACCTGCCTTGTCCAGTGTATGGTATATGCGTTCAGAGATGACCGTTAGGATTCCCACAGTAAATCCATACTGATGGTCAGAAAAAAATTTAGCATTAACAAGGTGCCAGACTATCGCTTGATTGATTAAAGATTCAAAGATTTTAGTGAAGAGCGAGAGTAGACTGATGGAGCGATTATTCTGAGGGTCAGTTTTATCCTCAGAATTCTTGAAGAATGGTACAAAAGAGGCAATTTTTCAGTTATCAAGGAAGCAAGATTCAACAAGGCATTTGTTGTATAGTTTAGAGAGGACACGGGACAGTTTAGCAGAGCATTTCTTTATTACTATTACTTTATAAGATCAAAGATGAGGCCCACATGCTTTGGAGGGGGGTCAAGGTTTTTTATGATGTTCCTGACATGAGATAGGGTGATAACCCGGTCATCAAGTGTGGCTTCAGTCTGCAATAGGAATTTTGGGAGTGAGTGGTTTGTGGAGTCCAAAGTGGAGTTTGAAGCGAAACGCTGGGCAAGCAGTTCAGCCTTATCAGTTGCCGTGCAAACGACATCATTGTAGTTTGATACCGGGGGAATTGTTGCTCACCACACTATTGAATAATTTCCAGAAATCACGAATTTCTACGACTGAATGCCTTTTCTGATCATCTCTATATACCTTGTCTTTGCTTTATCTATAACAGCCTTACAATTTTTCTTGACTCTATAAATTTCTGTCTATTCGTAGTTGACTTATGGCGGCCGAATTGTCAGAATTCTTGCTGCTTTTGAGCAATAGTAGCTGCACATTTCGAGGTGAACTATTGTGGAGAGTGGGGCTAGCTTTAGAATTTTCGCATGGGAACATATTGGGCTTTTTTGTTAACACAAGCAAAACACAGCACATTCTCCTGAACCAACATGGAAATATCTCTCCCCTAAATGGAAATTTACTCAAAAAATGTCGATGAAGTTACCTATTTTGGCAGTAAAGTTGCAAAGCATAATTGCACAGAGAGTGAACTAAATGGGCAAATAAGCAACGCCTAGACTGGACTGGACAAAATGAAAGCAATTTGGAAGTCAAATATTCCTACAAAGATTAAACGTGACTTTTTTAAAGCAATTATTACATCAGTTCTGGTATATGGAAATAGCACCAAAAGATTGGAGAAGAAAATGGACGGTGTGTACACCAGAATGCTTAACATCTTCTGTAGGCAGCACCTGACGAGAGAGCAACTTTACAGACACCTTCATCGGATTTCAACCCTGATCAAAGAGCGAAGAACCAGATTTGCAGGTCACTGCTGGACGGATAAGAATTTAATCGTCGTCGATGTTCTTTTGTGAATGCCAAAACAGGGATGTGGTTTAGTGGGGAAATCACACAGAATTTATATCAAGCAACTGGCAAAGGACTCACAATCCACCTATGAAGACCTACCTAGATGGTGATGGTGATGATGATTATTTTTGTGTATTCGCAGCTGACCCCTATATCTAGAGATTCACAACTTGGGGAGCCAGTGGATGGGAGTTCTCAAGTTCTCATCTTCACATCACAATGCACCTATGAAGACCTACCTGGTGTGATGGAGGATAGAGCGAGATGGCGTGAGAGAGTTAAGAAGATCCGTGACACTAACATGACTAGATGATGATGATGATGATGATGATGATGATGATGATGATGATGATGATGATGGTGGTGGTGGTGGTGGTGGTGGTGGTGGTGGTGGTGGTGATGATGATGATGATGATGATGATGATGATGATGATGATGATGATGATGATGATGATGATGATGATGATGATGATGATGATAGTCTTCTGGAGGTAGATTGGCCAATCCTTACTACAGGCGATAATAACTAAAAATAGCATAAAAAATGATTAACATTTCTACTCGGTCATGGTTGACAGAACGAGGACAATCTACCTCCATGGTTCAAAGATTTATTTCAGAATTTCATGTAGGTTCCCGAGTGTGATATAAAGATTTACAAGTTCAAAAAGATACATCTGAGAAAGGTCGGAAGTAACATCGACCGAAACGTTGTGAAAATACAAACTAAGACGAAAATAGTAGTCACAATAATATAAATAATATAAAGTAGTCGCCTTGTTTAGAAAAGATAGTAATACTTCAAGTTAGATGTTGCTGATTTGTTTGTTCGTTTGTTAGGCAAGTCGGACTTCGGCATAGAGCTCACAAAGGTCGTGTCTCAGGATTCTCTGATCGGCATGAAGTCCTTTATTCATCTATTCATTAACTTGTAGGATTACAAATGTTTATCCATGACACCAAGTAGAGTAAGGCACAGCGGTTGCATGTGAAGTCGAGGAAGGTTTGGCCCAAAACACACAAAAGAATGACACAGAAGGAATGTTGGCAATTTCACTCAATTAATTTGCAGTTCTTCACCTGAAACGGCTTTCTTGTCACATACATGTGCAGATAAGACCAGAGGACGACGGATCCTGATGTTGACTTCTCCTGGATTTTTACTAGAGTCATATTAGCTGGTAATAATAGACATCCCATAATTTGCCGACATCTAAGTAAAAACACAATCTGATCAAGTGGTAATTTCCTTCTGAAAGGTAGGCTTATGTCGAAAATTTAAAGAATATGACCCATCCATACTATTTTCGTTGAACAGATTATGTTGATAAATAAATATTTAATTGAAAATTATTGAATTCTTCAATATTGTCAATTGATCTGTTTACCTTGTCTCTTATTAAACTGTGTTAGCAAGCAAATTGCATTTGCACCACCTTAAAAATTCAACTTCTACACAATACTCACAATGCTTCAATCAAACTACAAAATCTTTCTAAACATTTTTTTTGTCACGACAAATTACAAATACAAAATTTGTCTGTACTTAGACAAAACAAATAGATTTTCTCAACACTGTGAAACAAAACGGAACCCGGTTTACTCTCCAAATTTTGGTTCCAAACTGGCCTACAACTTTTCTAATTAGTTGTCGTCTTGTTTAAATCAAAAACAATACAAACATTCGAGGCAGCTGTTGCTGGTGCTTATGTTCAATCAAATATATACAGAATAACCGTTAAAGGCAGATGAATAGCTATTTATGCATTATTATTTCAAAGCTGAGTTGATGAATGTTCGATTCTCTAAAGCTTTTTCCATATATATTTTAATCACACAAAGTATATGTTAAGATATTCCCCAGTTTTGGGATTGGATTATGTTGGACCAAACTTCCATTTTAATAGTTTCTATTAGCCGTAATTTGCCATTAACTTCTCTAATTTTCTGTCTATCATTTTCTCCCTCTCTGACTGTATGTTGTTGAACCCTCACTCTTATTCTATAGTGGACTATCACTTTCGCTCCTCTCTCTCTACCCTGTTTAGTAAAAGTTGAAGTTATAATAGCCCATTAAAAACAAAAGGGAATGTCACCAGATACAATAATACTATTTAACCTGCAGTTGAAGAGGAAAAGAGAGAAAGGTATATTCTCTTCATATAAAGTTAGGTTAGTGTATATATTTATATATTTATATGTACAGGATAATCTCTTAAACTAATGAACTAGCTGGTACCACTGAAACCGTACCATAATTCCTCAAAAGAAAGAAAATACTTTAAAATTTATTCTACTGGTATATATATATATAATGGTAATAATCCAGGTGAAAAATATCCACAGGGTGGTAATCCAGAGAATTTTAACCGGGTTTATCATATATATATATATATATATATATATATATATATATATATATATATATATATATATAAAGTTAGGTATGTGGATATATTTATACATTTTTATGTATAGGATGTAATCCTAAACTAATTAATCGATCATTATGGATTTTTGAAACGCAGTTGTACTAGGCGTAAGAGTTGGTAACGTGGGAAATATTTAGTTTAATTTTCTTTTCATGCAAATGGGCAAAAAGGGTGTGGAAGCCCTTCGGAAAAATTCTGATACTTTCGATTTTGTGAAATTTTAACAATATTAGAGATCAATTAATAAATATTCGCTAAATTTCAGTTTCTTTTGAGGATTTTAAAGGGTTTTTAGGGATCCAAATATTTCAGATTTACATTAATTGTGTATCCATAGCAATTAGACACCAATTAACAAGATTCCTTGAATTTCAATTTCTTCTTAAGAGTCCTTAAGCTTAAGTCTTATATTTTAGACATTTTCTAGAATCAAAATCATGTAATGGATTTTGATCAAAATAAAGTTTGGTAGCATTGTATCTCGATTTTCATCTTCGTAATGGGATATAAAAGTGGTGTATAACTGTTCTGTTGGGGGAATGAAATTTACTTTTCATATATATATTTATATATGATGTTCCAAAAGTCTTGGGTACATTTGAAGTCCTGGTATCTACTTAGCTATGAATGGTAGTAATATGAAACTGGTACTATTATAAAGTTAAAATCAAAGTTCTTTGTAATGATATTTTCATATCTTTTCAAGCTCAGTAATTGCGTTCACTCAACCAGAAAAGGCGTTTTGCGTCCTTGAATTTTCAAAAACTGAATCGTGGACACGTGTTTAACGTGTATTTCGCACAACATTCCAAAAAGAGGCCATGTCCAAGAAAGCCGTCTTATATATATATATATATATATATATATATATATATATATATATATATATATATAAGAATCAACGGTAACTGAAGAAAAGGCTTTGTGAACATAAAAGAGATATAAAAATAGAAATTCTCTGAACGCACGTTTAAGCGAAGCATTATAACACGATCATTCTTTTAATTTTGGACTGGCTACAATTGATAAATTCATTTCAAACAAATCTCGGCGAAGACTTCTTAAATCAGCACTCATTATAAACTCTAACACAATTAAACAACGTAATGGCTTCTACAATTTATCTCTTTTTATTAGCAAACTTATTTTATCCGAACAAAACTAGAATTTAGATCCAGGCTAGTTACATTATACCACACTCTCAAAATACTTCACACATAATATCTACAATATATATATATATATATATATATATATATATATATATATATATATATATATATATATATATACATGAATAAATAAATAAACAAACACACCCGTATCATTTTATGAACAATTTACGCATTTCAATTTCTAACAGCTGAGGTTTATTCTGGTAAAATGAACAAAACTAGAATTTAGATCCAGGCTAGTTACTTTATACCACACTCTCAAAATACTTGACACATACTATCGACAATATATATATATATATATATATATATATATATATATATATATATATATATATATATATATATATATATATACATGAATAAATAAATAAACAAACACACCCGTATCATTTTATGAACAATTTACGCATTTCAATTTCTAACAGCTGAGGTTTATTCTGGTAAAATGAACAAAACCACACTTTTTAATATTCTAACGACTATTTGTTTCAAGTCAATCACCCCGAGAACGTTCCCCTCATCATTGTTCCCCTTTTTGATTTTCCATATATATTTTGTGGGTGTATGTGCATATATATATATATATATATATATATATATATATATATATATATATATATATATATATATATATATATATATATATATATATATGTTTGTGTGTGTGTGTGCATAAATATATATTTACATGTGTATGTTTTTATATGTGTATATATATATATATATATATATATATATATATATATATATATATATATATATATATTAATACATTACATTCCCCTCGTTGCATATTGTTCTCATCCTCCCCGTCCCTCCAACACCATCCCATTATGCAACCTTGATATCTAACCCTACCGTTCTTCTGCTTCCATAAGACTTCATAACTTCAATAAACATGCCGCATGTTTCCTCCCCTTTCCTCATGGTTTAAATAACTCAAATCGCTACCAATTTCTGCTCCCCCACACCTTTTACAGTTAATTTAATGTCTACCAGCGTTACAATCGTTTTGAGCCCATAACTTATCTTTTCATAAGCGACCTTTTTCGGCTTACATCACACCACTTCCCTAATGGTTTAATAACTTCGACCGCTACCATTTCCCCTCCCACACTTTCCACAGTTAAATCAACTTCTCCCACCGCAACCATTTATTCATAAGCGGTCTTTTTAAGCTTTTGTCCTCCTACTACTATTGTTTCAAATATTTTGTACTTTCAGTGTTATTTTGCTCAGACCAATCATCACGAGGAAGTCTTGAAATAAAGACGAAACGTTGATGAATACACAAACAATATTTTTGGTTTTTCGTTCTTCATTTTCTATATATATATATATATATATATATATATATATATAGAGAGAGAGAGAGAGAGAGAGGGGGAGAGGGGGTTAGGAATCTTTTTATATCATTATATTTAATTGAATTGGCAATCTTACTATTTCCTGATTCAAATAAATAAACCCGAGATCAATGGGTCGCCAAAGGGTTGACATTTGGTAGTACATAAAGCTATTGAAATGGAGATATAGCGAGTATTATTACATTTAAAAATTAATATTTGATTTTATCTAATATATTTTATTCAATACATTGTATTTGCCGGAAAGTTATTTCTGTATTTGTATATACATTTCTGAAGTGGAGGTGAACAAACTCGCGATCTCGATGTGACAAAATACAGCCCCCTCTCCACCCGTCTCGACTTTAAACCTGGATATGGTAGGCACCACGACGACCTCTTCTGGCAGGCTATGCGGCAGACAAAAACACGGATAGAGAATTCTGCCTTTTTTCTGTTGAGACCAAAACGACGATGGTACATCTGTGGGTGACCATGGAGACTGAGACTAGCTATTGGTGTGACAAGCTCCTCTAAAAATAGATTTACATTCTCATTAATGATGCTGTATGCCAAAATGAGTCCCCTCTTCGCATCCTTGACTGCTCAAGTGAGGACAGATTTTGTCTTTGAAGCCATTCTTTGTAGCTACGCGTCGAGACTCCCGTCACCACTTTGTTTACCAACCGTTGAACACGCTACACGTGGTGAAAGAGGAACGATCTACTTGATGACGCTTTCCGGTTTAAATTCGGAAATTAACAAGCGGTGTTTATCGTTTTCGTCTGCTTTTAATCAAAAATAAAATTAATTTACAATTCGAAGTCAACGATCTCCGAACGACAAAACCGCTTGGCGTCTTCATATTAGAAGAAGGAAGATAATCTTCTACGACGCGTTCGCTTGGCGCGAATGTCGTTCGGAGTTCATGGACTCCGAATAGTAAATTAATTTTATTTTTTATTAAAATTCTATTCGATAATTTTCCATAATTTTTGGTGTACACTAATATTTTCAACTAGTAAGTAAGTATATCAATAGGATTTCCTGTTATTTTATTTTGAACTGCCATATTTCGCATGTATCTCAATATAAATAAGCACCAAATAAGATAACGGAGGTGGAGCAAAGGCCACTGACGGCTAGCGGTGGTGCTATCTAGGGTACACTCACTGGTACGGAGTTCTGCTATAAGAGTTCTTGGTTATTTTCTTCAACACCTAATATAAAACGCCGGTGTTTTTACCGGCGATAATTTTCTTTCTTTTTTTCTCACTGAAATAAAGAATAATTCATTCATTGAAAAAAAAGAACATTTTCCTCATAAAAAATACAAGTAAAAATTATAAAAAACTATAGTAGCAAATATAAAATGAAAATATTTATTAACTGAAAGCGCAGCCGTTATATGAATGGCAGTGAGTCACCGGTGAAAAGCATCGCCATCTTAATTTGAGTTTTTAAACTTCGAGGTCGGTGTCCTCTATAATTATAAGAGGTGTTGTATTTTTTTTGGTGGTGGTGGTGGTGGTGGTGCTAGTACGTGTTGGTGTTTATGTTGGTGTTGGTGTGTTAGTTGGTGTTGGAGTGTTTAGAAAAAAAGCTTTACTAGCAAACCAGAAAAGTACCCGACTCAAAGTCAGCAGCAAACGGTGTTCTGTCAGATTTAGTTCCTGATATTAAATTTCATCCGTAATATAACTTCCGACGAGAGTTTCAGTTCCCTAAATTTATTAATTTATTCATTAAATTGTTAGGTGAAAGTACAGAATAGTTTATAAAGCCCCCATGTTAAGTATGGCTTTCTAAATAATAATTTCAGCACAGTACCTAAACAGCAGAAGATTATTTAGAAAGCCATTCTTAACATGGGGAAGGAGGGGTATTTGTTAACTATTCTGTACTAACCATTTAATAAATAAATTAATAAAGAAAAATTAATATAAAACTTGGCAGACCAGAAGGAGAACTAAATTTGACAGACCACAGTGCTGCTGTTAGAGTCAGGGTCGCTTTTCTTGCTTTGTTTAATTGTTCTGGTAGTCTTACAGATCTTCTTTTTATGTAATGTTCCATTTGTCGTGCGATAATAATGTTGTTCCATTTAAAGTGCGATAATAATGTTGTTCAATTTGTTGTGCGATAAAAATGCTGTTCCATTTGTTGTGTGATAATAATGTTGTTCCAGTTGTTGTGTGATAATAATGTTGTTCCATTTGTTGTGTGATAATAATGTTGTTCCATTTGTTGTGCGATAATAATGTTGTTCCATTTGTTGTGCGATAATAATGTTGTTCCATTTGTTGTGCGATAATAATGTTGTTCCATTTGTTGTGTGATAATAATGTTGTTCCATTTGTAGTGCGATAATAATGTTGTTCCATTTGTTGTGTGATAATAATGTTGTTCCATTTGTAGTGCGATAATAATTTTGTTCCATTTGTTGTGTGATAATAATGTTGTTCCATTTGTTGTGTGATAATAATGTTGTTCCATTTGTTGTGCGATAATAATGCTGTTCCATTTGTTGTGCGATAATAATGCTGTTCCATTTGTTGTGTGATAATAATGTTGTTCCATTTGTTGTGCGATAATAATGTTGTTCCATTTGTTGTATGATAATAATGTTGTTCCATTTGTTGTGTGATAATAATGTTGTTCCATTTGTTGTGTGATAATAATGTTGTTCCATTTGTTGTGTGATAATAATGTTGTTCCATTTGCTGTGTGATACTAATGTTGTTCCATTTGTTGTGCGATAATAATGTTGTTCCATTTGTTGTGCGATAATAATGTTGTTCCATTTGTTGTGCGATAATAATGTTGTTCCATTTGTTGTGTGATAATAATGTTGTTCCATTTGTTGTGTGATAATAATGTTGTTCCATTTGTTGTGTGATGATAATGTTGTTCCATTTGTTGTGCGATAATAATGTTGTTCCATTTATTGTGCGATAATAATGTTGTTCCATTTATTGTGTGATAATAATGTTGTTCCATTTGTTGTGTGATAATAATGTTGTTCCATTTGTTCTATGATAAAAATGTTGTTCCATTTGTTGTGCGATAATAATGTTGTTCCATTTGTTGTGCGATAATAATGTTGTTCCATTTGTTGTGTGATGATAATGTTGTTCCATTTGTTGTGCGATAATAATGTTGTTCCATTTATTGTGTGATAATAATGTTGTTCCATTTGTTGTGTGATAATAATGTTGTTCCATTTGTTGTGTGATAATAATGTTGTTCCATTTGTTCTGTGATAAAAATGTTGTTCCATTTGTTGTGTGATAATAATATTGTTCCATTTGTTGTGTGATAATAATGTTGTTCCATTTGTTGTGCGATAATAATGTTGTTCCATTTGTTGTGCGATAATAATGTTGTTCCATTTGTTGTGTGATAATAATGTGCTTCCATTTGTTGTGTGATAATAATGTTGTTCCATTTGTTCTATGATAAAAATGTTGTTCCATTTGTTGTGCGATAATAATGTTGTTCCATTTGTTGTGTGATAATAATGTTGTTCCATTTGTTGTGTGATAATAATGTTGTTCCATTTGTAGTGCGATAATAATGTTGTTCCATTTGTTGTGCGATAATAATGTTGTTCCATTTGTTGTGTGATAATAATGTTGTTCCATTTGTTGTGTGATAATAATGTTGTTTTATTTGTTGTGCGATAATAATGTTGTTCCATTTCTTGTGTGATAATAATGTTGTTCCATTTGTTGTGTGATAATAATGTTGTTCCATTTATTGTGTGATAATAATGTTGTTCCATTTGTTGTGCGATAATAATGTTGTTCCATTTGTAGTGTGATAATAATGTTGTGACAAAGTCCGAATGTTTTTCACCGACTCCTTCTAATCCCTTCGTCTGTCTTATTAGGGTATTTTTTCAGTGGTGGTGGTCTGTCAAATAATCGTTTTTTCAGTCGTGGTAGTCTGTTAAATGATAGATTTTACATTCATGGTGGCGGTAGTCTGTCAAATAATCGTTTTTTCAGTGGTGGTGGTTTGTAAAGTAATCGTTTTTTCAGTGGCGGTAGTCTGTCAAATAATCGTTTTTTCAGTCGTTGTAGTCTGTCAAATAATAGTTTTTCAGTCGTGGTAGCCTGACAAATAATCGTTTTTACATTCATGGTGGCGGTAGTCTGTCAAATAATCGTTTTTTCAGTGGTGGTGGCCTGTCAAATAATCGTTTTTTACATTAGTGGTGGCGGTGGTCTGTCAAATAATCGTTTTTTCAGTGGTGGTGGTTTGTAAAATAATCGTTTTTTCAGTGGTGGTGGTCTGTCAAGTAATCGTTTTTTCAGTGGTGGTGGCCTGTCAAATAATCGTTTTTTACATTAGTGGTGGCGGTGGACTATCAAATAATCGTTTTTTCAGTGGTGGTGGTTTGTAAAATAATCGTTTTTTCAGTGGTGGTGGTCTGTCAAGTAATCGTTTTTTCAGTGGTGGTGGCCTGTCAAATAATCGTTTTTTCAGTGGTTGCCTGTCAAATAATAGTTTTTCAGTCGTGGTAGTCTGTCAAATAATCGTTTTTACATTGGTGGTGGCGGTGGTCTGTCAAATAATCGTTTTTTCAGTGGTGGTGGTCTGTCAAATAATAGTTTTTTTAGTGGTGGTGGTGGCCTGTCAAGTAATCGTTATTTCAGTGGTGGTGGACTGTCAAATAATCGTTTTTTCAGTGGTGGTGGTTTGTAAAATAATCGTTTTTTCAGTGGTGGTGGTCTGTCAAATAATCGTTTTTCAGTGGTGGTGGTCTGTCAAATAATCGTTTTTACATTGGTGGTGGCGGTGGTCTGTCAAATAATCGTTTTTTCAGTGGTGGTGGCCTGTCAAATAATCGTTTTTTCTGTGGTGGTGGTCTGTCAAGTAATCGTTATTTCAGTGGTGGTGGACTGTTAAGTAATCGTTATTTCAGTGGTGGTGGACTGTCAAATAATCGTTTTTTCAGTGGTGGTGGTTTGTAAAATAATCGTTTTTTCAGTGGTGATGGTCTGTCAAATAATAGTTTTTTTAGTGGTGGTGGTGGCCTGTCAAGTAATCGTTATTTCAGTGGTGGTGGACTGTCAAATAATCGTTTTTTCAGTGGTGGTGGTTTGTAAAATAATCGTTTTTTCAGTGGTGGTGGTCTGTCAAATAATCGTTTTTTTAGTGGTGGTGGTGGCCTGTCAAGTAAACGTTATTTCAGTGGTGGTGGACTGTCAAATAATCGTTTTTTAAGTGGTGGTGGTTTGTAAAATAATCGTTTTTTCAGTGGTGGTGGTCTGTCAAATAATAGTTTTTTTAGTGGTGGTGGTGGCCTGTCAAGTAATCGTTATTTCAGTGGTGGTGGACTGTCAAATAATCGTTTTTTCAGTGGTGGTGGTCTGTCAAATAATCTTTGTTTCAGTGATGGTGGCCTGTCAAGTAATCGTTATTTCAGTGGTAGTGGACTGTCAAATAATCGTTTTTTCAGTGGTGGTGGTTTGTAAAATAATCGTTTTTTCAGTGGTGGTGGTCTGTCAAATAATAGTTTTTTTAGTGGTGGTGGTGGCCTGTCAAGTAATCGTTATTTCAGTGGTGGTGGACTGTCAAATAATCGTTTTTTCAGTGGTGGTGGTTTGTAAAATAATCGTTTTTTTAGTGGTGGTGGTCTGTCAAATAATCGTTTTTTTAGTGGTGGTGGTGGCCTGTCAAGTAAACGTTATTTCAGTGGTGGTGGACTGTCAAATAATCGTTTTTTCAGTGGTGGTGGTCTGTCAAATAATCTTTGTTTCAGTGATGGTGGCCTGTCAAGTAATCGTTATTTCAGTGGTGGTGGACTGTCAAATAATCGTTATTTCAGTGGTGGTGGACTGTCAAATAATCGTTTTTTCAGTGGTGGTGGTCTGTCAAATAATCTTTGTTTCAGTGATGGTGGCCTGTCAAGTAATCGTTATTTCAGTGGTGGTGGACTGTCAAATAATCGTTTTTTCAGTGGTGGTGGTTTGTAAAATAATCGTTTTTTCAGTGGTGGTGGTCTGTCAAATAATCGTTTTTTTAGTGGTGGTGGTTTGTAAAATAATCGTTTTTTCAGTGGTGGTGGTCTGTCAAATAATAGTTTTTTTAGTGGTGGTGGTGGCCTGTCAAGTAATCGTTATTTCAGTGGTGGTGGACTGTCAAATAATCGTTTTTTCAGTGGTGGTGGTGGCCTGTCAAGTAATCGTTATTTCAGTGGTGGTGGACTGTCAAATAATCGTTTTTTAGTGGTGGTGGTGGCCTGTCAAGTAATCGTTATTTCAGTGGTGGTGGTTTGTAAAATAATCGTTTTTTCAGTGGTGGTGGTCTGTCAACTAATAGTTTTTTTAGTGGTGGTGGTGGCCTGTCAAGTAATCGTTATTTCAGTGGTGGTGGACTGTCAAATAATCGTTTTTTCAGTGGTGGTGGTCTGTAAAATAATCGTTTTTTCAGTGGTGGTGGTCTGTCAAATAATCGTTTTTTCAGTGGTGGTGGTGGCCTGTCAAGTAATCGTTTTTTCAGTGGTGGTGGTTTGTAAAATAATCGTTTTTTCAGTTGTGGTGGTCTGTCACATAATCGTGTTTTCAGTGGTGGTGGTCTGTCAAATAATCGTTTTTCAGTGGTGGTTGTCTGTAAAATAATCATTTTTCAGTGGTAGTTGGCTGTCAAATAATCGTTTTTTCTGTGGTGGTGGTCTGTCAAATAATCGTTTTTTCAGTGGTGGTGGTCTGTCAAATGATTGTTTTTTCAGTGTGGTGGTCTGTCAATCGTTTTTTCAGTGGTGGTGGTCTGTCATATAATCTTTGTTTCAGTGGTGGTGGTCTGTCAAATAATCGTTTTCAGTGGTGGTGGTTTGTAAAATAATCATTTTTCAGTGGTGGTGGTCTGTCAAATGATCGTTTTTTCAGTGTGGTGGTCTGTCTATCTTTTTTCAGTGGTGGTGGTCTGTCAAATAATCTTTGTTTCAGTGATGGTGGTCTGTCAAATAATCGTTTTTTCAGTGGTGGTGGTCTGTCAAATAATCGTTTTTTCAGTGGTGGTGGTTTGTAAAATAATCGTTTTTTCAATGGTGGTGGTCTGTCAAATAATCGTTTTTTCAGTGGTGGTGGTCTGTCAAATAATCGTTTTTTCAGTGGTGGAGGTTTGTAAAATAATCGTTTTTTCAGTGGTGGTGGTTTGTCAAATAATCGTTATTTCAGTGGTGGTGGTCTGTCAAATAATCGTTTTTCAGTGGTGGTGGTCTGTCAAATAATCGTTTTTTCAGTGGTGGTGGTCTGTCAAATAATCGTTTTTTTAGTGGTGGTGGTGGTTTGTCAAATAATCGTTTTTTCAATGGTGGTTGTCTGTCAAATAATCGTTTTTTCAGTGGTGGTGGTTTGTAAAATAATCGTTTTTTCAATGGTGGTAGTCTGTCAAATAATCGTTTTTTCAGTGGTGGTGGTCTATCAAATAATCGTTTTTACAGTGGTGGTGGTCTGTCAAATAATTTTTTTTCAGTGGTTGTGGTCTGTCAAATAATCGTTTTTCAGTGGTGGTGGTCTGTCAAATAATCTTTTTTCAGTGGTGGTTGTCTGTCAAATAATCGTGTTTTCAGTGGTGGTGGTGGTTTGTAAAATAAGCGTTTTTTCAGTGGTGGTTGTCTGTAAAATAATCTTTTTTCGGTGAGGGTTGTCTGTCAATTGTTTTTTCAGTGGTGGTGGGCTGTCAAATAATTTTTTTTTTCGATGGCGGTGGTCTGTCAAATAATCGTTTTTACAGTGGCGGTTGTCTGTCAATAATTTTTTCAGTGGTGGTGGTCTGTTAAATAATTTTTTTTTTTTTCAGTGGCAGTGGTCTGTCAAATAATCGTTTTTCAGTGGCGGTTGTCTGTCAATCGTATTTTCAGTGGTGGTTGTCTGTCAAATAATCGTTTTTTCAGTGGTGGTGGTCTGTCAAATATTTGTTTATATTACATGTTGCTGTCAGTTAGGAAGCAGCCTCGTTGTATCTTGTTTCTATAGATGTGAGTTCCTCGGAAATAAACTTTGTTCATGGAAGTTCTGTTTGATTTTTGGTACAGAAAGAGAGAAAGTTTTTTGCTCTGAATGTAGCTAGGCGAGTTCTTGCTGTGAATGTTTTGCAAGTAAACCAGGGATTGAAGCTCCGTCGAGCATCTACACAGGACATGATGACGCAGTGGAGGGGGGCTTAACAGCATCTCTTCTGTGTGAAAAGCATCCCCACTAGCATTTATGTCCGACTATTTTTGTTTTAT
The DNA here is from genome assembly GCA_963556195.1 of Sepiola atlantica. Taxonomy (NCBI): domain Eukaryota; kingdom Metazoa; phylum Mollusca; class Cephalopoda; order Sepiida; family Sepiolidae; genus Sepiola; species Sepiola atlantica. Next base: position 18,240,193 of record OY744551.1, on the reverse strand, counting down.
GGCCATTCCATGATAATCACGCCTGGATACGACGGGCAAGACAGTAGTAATAGCAGTAGTAGTATTCAAATGTCTACTCTTAACTATTTATAAATAACTCTTAACTATTTATAAATAACTCTTAACTATTTATAAATAACTCTTAACTATTTATAAATAACTCTTAACTATTTATAAATAACGCTTAACTGTTTATAAATAACTCTTAACTATTTATAAATAACTCTTAACTATTTATAAATAACTCTTAACTATTTATAAATAACTCTTAACTATTTATAAATAACGCTTAACTGTTTATAAATAACTCTTAACTATTTATAAATAACTTTTTACTATTTATAAATAACGCTTAACTATTTATACATAACTCTTAACTATTTATAAATAAGAAACTAAGAGCCTAGAAATGCATGCTGGTTGACTTTTGTAAAATTGTTACATTATTTTTTAAAGATATCGTTGAATACAATTGTTAAAATTAAAACTTAATTTAAACATTTCCGTTTACTCGTGAAGTCGAACGATATCTGCTCTAATATCTTTATTGTATATCGTATTCTTATGCAAATATTTAATTCTATTTTTTCCTGTATAAATGTGATAGTCACTTTCCACTTCTTGTAAAGTCAGTTCACGTTCTCACAATTGAGGCCATTGTCTATCGCTACAAATCTACTATCAAACTCTGCATGGAGTACTGAACTGAAGCCGAGTATTTGACTTTTCGCCTTTATCCCACCAAACATAAATGCTTAGTGATTGGTGTTACGGAATGGCTTATCCGCAAGTATTAAGGAAATAAACCGATAAAAGAACAAGAAAATGATTTTAAACTGAAAATGAATTGTTATTCAGAAGATGAAGATGTCCTATGTTGATGATACCACTCTCTATTATAGCGTTTCGGCTCACCTACTTCCCTGGGATCAGTTGGAATATGCAGCTGATCCCAAAGTTGACTTGGGTTCGGTTGTGGATTGGGGTACGAAACGGCTTGTTTCGTTTAATCCTATTCAGATTCAGCAAGTGTGTTCTAATCGTAGGCGGGCTCGTTTTCTTCCTGAGATTTTTATGGATGCCTTTATTTTTTTCAGAAAAAATCGATTCTGAAACTTATTGGTCTATCTTTCTCATCAAATCTTTCTTGCAGTTCATATGTTAGATCCATTGCTCTTTCTGCTTCTCGTAAAGTCAGTTCTCTCTATCGCTTCAAACACTTTATCACACCTGAGGCTATTTTATAGTTCTAGGAATGTACTATCAGACCCTGTATGGCGTACTGTTGTCATACTTAATTATTATAAACCCTTTCAAATACCGATGGCTATGGCTAATATCACCCTACATGAGAAACCAACATTTACACCCATCGACCTGATATTCACAATTAACATGAATTGGAACAAATAAAGAGTTCGAATCCAAAACGCGATAAATCCGATTTGCTTCGACTGAGACATAAAACAATAAAAGAGCTAATATATTAAATGTAGACCTCGTCTAAAATCTTATTTTAATTGAAAACAAATAGAAATTATTTTGGTATCATATTATGTGAAACATGATTTAGGAATGTGGTCCACTGTTAAAACACTTTTTGTAGCGATAGCTTCGTAACTTTGAAAATGGCTTTTATCGCGTTTTGCATTCGAACACTTCAAATACATAAAAGATATTGCCAAGTCTGCTGCAAAGAGTATGGGCACCCTCTATTGTGCTATAAAACTTCTCACAATCGCCACACTTTATCTCTCTAAAGCCACGACTAGCCCATGCATGATACATTGTTGTGACATCTAGTCTGGTGCACCAATCACTCCCTCTTAGACAGAGTCTAAAAAAGAATTGCTAGCATTTGGAATTCCCTCCCTGCTCCCCGTTTCCCTGACTGTAACAACATTCAGAAATATGAATGTAATATGAACAAAAATACGCTGCACAACTCCCCACTTAGGATGCCCCTATAAATCTGGCCCCTAATTCATAGTCGCCCACTAGGTCAAAGTAGTATTGTGCTTTGTTTGAGGCGAATTCATTATTCACTGCAGTCCCTCTCTCTCTCACAAATGTGATGTTGCTAGTCTCAGTCTTTACTAAAAATACTAATATGGCATGTGTTATTTATAATTGTCTGATTTATTCCCTGCTTACTTTGATCCAGCTCGTTTGACTCGTTGGTCTAGTGGTCTCCATCAGTTCGCTGTTTTGATACATCGATATGATACAGCTTCCTATTCCAATAGCATTTTCCCAACAAGTACACGCCTGTGAAACTCTCTTCCTGATGACTGTTTTCCTCCTTCCTATGTCCTTGGTCTTTTCAAAACTTCTTCCTGTCTTTGCGATAATCATCTTACGTTTTTTTAGCTGCTTACATCAAGTGGGATGTCTAGGGCGATTTGTCTGGGGCGATTTCCGTTAAAAAGACAGTTCGGAATTGTATTTTCATTGCTAAATATGCCGATGATTGGACGCATCTAAGATGTATCTAAAGATCGGATCTGGTCTTATTAAAGAACATTTCTTCTTGCATTCGAGAGTTTTCTTAAGAAACAATTTCGTATTGATTTGAAGTTTTTTTAAGACTTATTCATTCGGATTTACCGCCTATTTACCAAAACGCTAGCGCCATTTTGTATTTGAGTTTCTTTCACGATCAAGCCAATTGTATCAATTGGCACAAAATTATCCAGCAATGTTTTTATTCAAAAGAGGAACACAAAATAGAACCAAAAAGGCTGAGCTTTTGGTCCGTCCGTCGGTATTACAATAAACGATGAGCCACAATATAAAAAAGCGGGAAATCTCCATAATTGGACAAGTATTTTTCTATCATTTTGAATTACCGGAGTCTATTCGACCTCTGCTGAGAGATGTTCGAGTTTAAACTTGTCAGAAATTGAATCGGAATAGAAGACGCTATTGAATATGCGAACCATTCACGGAGGTGGAAATAATAACAGAAAATTATGTTCTGAGCGGTTTGATTACTGGATTAAAAAATGGGGTTACGAAACCATGTCCCGAAAGCTAAATCCGGCCCGTCAATCCAATTTTCAGGTGGCCATGTTTGGAAGTACGTGTTGTCATTCGTTAACTAGCCTGATATCGAACTAACTGAGTTAACTTACTGACGATATAAAAATCCCTTTTCCCTATCATACCACAACTAACTGAGTTAACTTACTGACGATATAAAAATCCGTTTTCCCTATCATACCACAACTAACTGAGTTAACTTACTGACGATATAAAAATCCCTTTTCCCTATCATACCACAACTAACTGAGTTAACTTACTGACGATATAAAAATCCCTTTTCCCTATCATACCACAACTAACTGAGTTAACTTACTGACGATATAAAAATCCCTTTTCCCTATCATACCACAACTAACTGAGTTAACTTACTGACGATATAAAAATCCCTTTTCCCTATCATACCACAACTAACTGAGTTAACTTACTGACGATATAAAAATCCCTTTTCCCTATCATACCACAACTAACTGAGTTAACTTACTGACGATATAAAAATCCCTTTTCCCTATCATACCACAACTAACTGAGTTAACTTACTGACGATATAAAAATCCCTTTTCCCTATCATACCACAACTAACTGAGTTAACTTACTGACGATATAAAAATCCCTTTTCCCTATCATACCACCGAAATTTCTTTGACCATTTCAAAAATGTTTTTTTCTGTTTCAAAGGTGTGTAATAACCCTGATAATGACATTTTATTTTTGTCTCCTGCTGTCGTTGATTACGTTATGGACTGTACAAATGCATATAGTGGGCCGGATTTGTCTTGATGACCATAGTTTAGCAACCACCAAACCTTAAACACAAAGATAACAATCCCCAAACTATCTCTGACTGAACTATAAAGATTTACTAAGAATTATGAACCCAGAAATACCTTTAAATTCGAGAGTTTAAAGTCTTCTCTGTTTCTTTTAAATTTCGAAGCGTCACGAAGGATTATAATTTGAAGATATTAAAACAACTTAAAGCATAAACACTTTTATTAGACTGACTGAATTCGGCGTGTCGGATAATATATGCGCATAATTATTTTAGACTAATCGAGCGAAAATCATTAATACTAACATAAGTGATTGGGGGCGTGAAATGCGAGAGTTAAAAGAATTTAACGAACAAGAAAACAATTCTTATCCAAAATTCAGAAAATCAATCAATTTTAATGAAATTTTCAATATTTATTAATCAACAATCACGGAATATAATGAAACCATTATTTTTTTTAAATCTTAGTGAAAATGTATTATTTTTTTAAAACAAAAGTTATATTTTTGTATATGAATTTCCTTTATTCATATACAAACATATAACTTTAGTAAAGGTGTATTTTCTTTTAAAAAAATAATACATTTTCATGCATAATTTTTTAAATGTTTTTTATGAAAATAAAGCATTGTAGATGTTAACAATTAATTATTTTTTTAATATTTCGTGTATATTACGAAAAAGGCCCCTAAATACCATGTTAATAAAATCACTATAACTCGAAGAAAAACTGATATTTGGAATTAGCGATATTATTATTGAATAAAGCAGTGTTTAATCGATATTTTCACCAAAAAATAATACAATTGCAAAAAATATTTCACGTGATTTTAATGATTAGAATTTCTGGGAAAATAAAAAATGCGACATAATTATATATATGAACGTATCATCATCAGGGCAAGAAATTTTTTTTATAATCTTGAAAATAAACCGAAAATTGAAAATTTTGAGACTCAGGAACATAACAATTTTTTTTTAATTGAATAATGTCTACTAACAATTCACTTGGAGCGCTATAGAAGTTACGTTCTGTAATAAACAGACGCGATTAGACCTGCCACCACTCACTCACACTACTCCTCACAAAATTTTACTTTTAGAGATTCATCGATTTCGTTGATTTCACAATTCATTGTCAATTACTTGGAAAGATAAAACGTAAGTTTGTCTTTGTTTTTGTCATTAATAAATATTATTTAAAAAGTTTAAAATTATTAATAAATAAATAGTTCAAATATGACATTTTCTTTAAAAATTGAATTCTATTTATTCAATCATAAATAATTGTTAATGTTTTAATTTTTTTCAATGAATAAAATGTCAGTGTAGTCATTGACTTTAATCTACTTTTTCACAATTAAAATTAAAAAATACTTTATTTTAAAAAAATTAATGTAATTTATCGTTTCGACACGTTAAGAATAAAGCGGATAACTAAAGTTTTTAATCATTATGTAAAAAAGATTGACGCAGTTCGTGACGTAAAATATTTTTTAACATTTAAAAAAGTTTTATTTCAAATTCTAAGGAAAAACATTGGTAACAGACGTCATCAATAATTTCAGAGTATTACCGAATTAAAAACTAATATCAAGTTAAACATGGATCTTTTTAGTTTAAAATAAACAAAATCTTAATTGCATACATTCACAAATATTTTAATTAAATAAACATTTCCTTTTTATTACAACAAAATAAGGGTACTTAAATTGATTAAATTTCTTTATAACCTTAAAAAGAATAATGGATGATAATTTTTCCACTTCTATAAACTATTAAAAAACCATTTTTATATATAAAGTTAAAAATGATAAATTATTACATTTTTGTCTTCCATATATTTTGCATAGCGATAGTCAATCGGTAAACAAAGTCGTTTACCGATGACTGATGCCGGATTTTACTAATCTATGACTTTTGGGGGTATAATTTTGCTAATTTTTAGTAAAACGTAGAATTTGTTTTAATTCAGTATCGTAAGACTTTAATTTAATAATTATCCTTTAAATAGTTCCAGAAAACTTATATTTATCTTTCAAGATTTTTTTTTTACAAGTAATTTCTTCAAAGTTCAAAATTCATTGAATTTTTTGTTTTTTCAGCCATCGTGATAAAATATTTAATCATAATTTCTTTTTCACGCGTAAATATACAGTTTTTTCTTTTTATAGAGTAAGTTTAGGCTTTTATATTTCAAACACAATCAAAGTTTACACGGAAACTAATGAAATAATTAATGATAAGCGCTTTTTAATGGGCATAGTTCGTACAAGAGACGGCCATTTTGCACGTACCTATTGAATATCAAGTTCGTCAGATATTCTTCTTATATACACACAAATAACGTAACAAAAACCAGGTCAAAAAGACAATAGGTTTATTGAGTCGCAAGCCGATTGAACGTTACAAGTAATTGCATCATAATTGGTTCATTATGCAGAGCAGTGATCGTCGTATAGACATAGTTTTTATCGACAAAAAGATAAAAAGGGAGAGCCAGAGAAAGGATAAATAGTCTCTTTACCGTAAATCTTTTTAGAATACAAGCTTCTCAGTTCATATTACACGTTTTGTGCATTGATCGCCTTTATCAAGACCAAGGAAGATTATACACCCAGAATCTTTTCATCCTCGTATATATGTCGTCACTTCTCCTATTTCGTATTCTCACTTCCGTTCTCACGATCCTTGCTTTCCAGCCATCATTAACTTTTGTTAAACTTTCGTCTGAAATGCTTCCTGTATACTAACCTAACCGCTAATATATGCACCAGTCAATATACGCACTAGCTAACTCGCCTACCTGAATGTCTAACGTAAACATGAAACAAAGGATTGATATTCGGAAAAGCAAAACAACTAAACCAAACCATGCATTACATATAACCGCGAATCACAAATACATATTTTTACATCACGAAACACATTTTTTAATATAAAAAAACTATTTCACACTTCAACTTTTTGGCTCAGATCAAAGTATAGTATCTGTTTTGATACTACACTTTATATTTTCTGTCCACAATGAGTGAAGAAGAAATCCGTCTCAACTAAAGCAATTTTAATTTTTGTTCCAACCCAGTTCCCATTTTTGGGTAGCTGGATTTTCTCTACATTAAAAACCGATCTTGTGTCCAACTCTGCCCTCGTGGGGAGGCAAGTAAATAGAGCCACCTATTAAATACGTTCTTTTAATCCTTCGCATTTTTCATGAATTTTTATTTTTTCATATTGTCATGCATAAATCTTGCGTCGTCCTCCTTACTTCTCTTAGCCGGCGAATAACCAATTAATAACACCAGATGAAACTACCCACCAGAGACCATCCCTGCTTCTTTTGAAAACATGGCTTCAGCACAACGATGATCTGGGCGCAGTAATAAACTTGTTAACGCTGACCCGTATCGAATTCCAGACACTTGAGGAATCGATAATCTTAGCTGCCATCGAGAATGGATCAATAAAACATTTCTGAAACTTCTATCAATCAAATCAGATTTACTTGATTTTTCGTGTTCACTTCGCTAGTCGGCCATAGTTTGTCTATAGCCGTTGTCCTACAAAGCTGCTTCCTTTTTTTATTATAGCCGGCCATCGGTACATTTTAGGAATAGGTATCCAGAGATTTGCAGTCGTGACGTAGTCGTGACGTAAGAAGTTTCGACTACGAACGGAGAAAGTCGATTCAGGTTCCGACTTTTACCGAAACATACAAATAAAAAGGGCGCTGTTACTTGGCAGACGATTATTTTTCTATCAACCAGAAAGATTAATGTCCGACTTTTATATAAATTGTGCATACCCTTATTACATTTACAACTTTTAATTTGGAAATTTTAGATAAGTTTTCATTTACCTTTACTAAAAGGGTTAAGGTTAGAGTTAGGGTTAGGGTTAGGGTAAAAAGTACCGAAACATTACAGAATATAAATTTAGATACGAGATAAAATCAACAATTTCTTTTGTTAAATAAGTTCTTCGCAAAAACGCCTAATAATACATTCGGTTTGTTCGGTGAAGTTCGTTTACATTCGGAAGTCTCCGGTGAAACTAGGAATTGATGACGTAAGTACTGAAATTTTCTTGGATACCTATTCCTAAACAGTACCAATTGTTCTTTTTCCTGCGTTGCTATGACCTTTATCGCTCTTAATCCTTATTTGGAACCGGAGACTTGTGTGCTAGATTGTCAGCCAGAAAGAGACCGAAGAAGAAGTCACGTGGTTTCATCAACTTCTGCTTTAGGGGGTCACTAAACCCCTTTCATGCAAGCACATATCTAACACGGATAATCTGTTAATAATTAGGTGATGATACAAATAGTTATTATAATGACGATGATTATGAAGACTTGATGAGTTCAGGAAGTGATAATCGTAGTGAATATCCATCTTCGGAGGAAAAAGAAATCTCATATGAAAATGTGTTAAATATTAATGAGTACATTTTCTAGTAGAAATATTAGCTAAAAATGTTTTGTGCAAATGGGCATAGCATGTAGTTGTAAACAGGATATAAACTAGAAAAAAGTCGCAAAATGGTCAGGAGATGAACTGCAAAGAACGGGATGGGTCGTAGAGACACACGGGCTATTAGATATACTCTATAATGGGAAAGAAAAAAACCTCTAAAAGAATTGTAAACACCAAATTACTGTGGGCTACAATTATTAATAACGTTTACAACCGCTGTTAGTAAAAAACGGAAAATGGTCCCAATGGAAAAGAAAGATAAAAAAGAGAAAGACGCCAACTACTGCTAGGCATCATCTACACAACAATACTCCAGCCGTGTACGTGATTAGTCGCCGTCTGGATAATTGACTCGGTTCAAGAAATGTATGCTACACTTTTCCAGATGATTATAGTTAAGTTATGTATTTGTTGTTCTCTCAATGTGTTATCAACCGAAGTGTTAGAGTTAGGTTTAGAGTTAGTTAGTTAAGGTTAGTAGGTTAGAGTAAGGTTTGGGGTTAGGTGTAGGGTTAGGGTTAATGATTAAATCACGTATTGGAATGTAAACAACTCGGTAGATCACATAGATTAGAATCCATTCGGCAGATGAAAACCCTAACTCTAACCCTAACCCATAAATCAACCAACTCGGTAGATCACATATTGATTAGAAAACATTCGGTAAATCAAAACCCTAACCCTAACCCTAACTCTAACAGCTAGGTAAATAATATATTGGATTAGAAACCATTCGGTAGATCACAACCCTTACCTTAACCCTAACCCTAACAACTCGGTAGATCACATATTGGATTAGAAACCATTCGGTAGATCATAACCCTTACCCTTACCTTAACCCTAACCCTAACCCTAACAACTCGCTAGATCACATATTGGATTATAAGCCATTCGGTATATCACAACCTTAAACCTAATCCTAAACCTAAATCTAGCAACCCCATTGATCACATATTGGATTAGAAACCATTGGTAGATCACAACCCTTACGCTAATACTAACTCTTACTCTAACAACTCGGTACATCACATTGGATTAGAAACTATTCGGTAAATAACAACCATAACCTTAACCCTTACCCTAACTCTAACAACTCGGTAGATCACATTGGATTAGAAACTATTCGGTAAATAACAACCTTAACCTTAACCCTTACCCTAACTCTAACAACTCGGTAGATCACATGTAGGAAAAGCGCCGTATTTCATACGCAAGTACGATTGTCTTTAACTCCTATTCGAAACTATGTACTCGCCCAGATGCAAAGATTTTAGCTACTTATGTCGGATGTCGTCAAAGTATAAACATTATATGTTTGTTGTCGGTGTAATTATTGAGTTTCATTTTAAAACCTATCATTTCAGGGACTCAGTATGTTTGGATTAATGTTAACGTTACAACAAAATATACGTAAAATATACGTGATCAAACTTTAAACATTAAGAGAAAACCGTCTAACTTTTCTTCCATTACGTTCAGGGTAATAACAGGTAAATAATTATTAACTAGATGTCCTTACACGGCGTCACTCAGGAGTCATTTTACGTTCATTAATAATATACGTGACTGAAATAGAATTTCTTTGCCTCTAAACATTATTTGTGCTATGAATAAATAAAAAAGTAAAAATCGACAAAAGTTTAAAAAAAAACACTGAATCGCATCACCGAATTAGGCTTTTAAGCCTAATTCGGTGATGCGCCAGTGTTTATAATGCCCAGATGATAAAACATTAATCAATAACGGGGTAGCTTATTCTCGTCCCGTCGGACATGACTGGGTAGAAGTATCAAGCAATTCGTAATTGTATTCTTAGTATCGCCCGCACTGAGGATTGAACCTTCAACCTCCAGAAGACTGTCACTTAAAACTGATTTTTAGTTATCACTTATATCCGTTACGCCACAGGTCCGTGGATTAAATAAAGGGTTCCGTTCGAAATTCCGTACAGATTCCCGAGTTGGACATAAAGATTCCCGAGTTCGACAAGATGCACCTGTAGAAGGTCGGAGATTACAACGGCTGAAACGTTGTGAGAATAACATCTAAGATGAGAACAGTAGTCCAAATAATCCAAATGATACAAATTATTAATCCTCATCTAAAATGTCGAAACATATAGAACCTTCACTACGACTCAAACGGCGGCTTAACAACAACAGAGAAGAAGAGAAAGAACAAAACTACTTACAACGTTTCAACGAGAGAGGCCGTCTGTTTTTGGTTGACGAGAAGACGATAGACATCGGTTAATTTCGAAAAGGTCCCTCATCTAGCGTTACGAACAGCTTATTAGCGTTACGAACAGTTTATTAGCGTTACGAACAATTTATTAGCGTTACGAACAGCTTATTAGCGTTACGAACAGTTTATTAGCGTTACGAACAATTTATTAGCATTACGAACAGTTTATTAGTGTTACGAACAGCTTATTAGCGTTACGAACAGTTTATTAGCGTTACGAACAATTTATTAGCGTTACGAACAGTTTATTAGCGTTACGAAAAGCTTATTAGCGTTACGAACAGTTTATTAGCGTTACGAACAGCTTATTAGCGTTACGAACAGTTTATTAGCGTTACGAACAGCTTATTAGCGTTACGAACAGTTTATTAGCGTTCCGAACAGTTTATTAGCGTTACGAACAATTTATTAGCGTTACGAACAGTTTATTAGCGTTACGAACAGTTTATTAGCGTCACGAACAGTTTATTAGCGTTACGAACAGCTTATTAGCGTTACGAAAAGCTTATTAGCGTTACGAACAGCTTATTAGCGTTACAAACCATTTCTTAGGATTACGAACAGCTTATTAGCGTTACGAACAGCTTATTAGCGTTACGAACAGTTTATTAGCGGCAGATCAGGTTAGAAAGGGTCCAAAATTAATAGTACGTCACGAAGGTGTTTTTGATATTTCTTAGTCACAACAAGAGTTTTGAAGATTAAGCACTTGAAGAGTTCCAATGCAAAACGCGATATATCCAATTTATTTAAATTGAAAAATTAAATGATAAAAGGACAGACATATAAATTGTAGACTTCGACTAAAAGCTTATTTTAACTGAATCTAAAGAAGAAATCAAGTAGATATCACATTATGTAATGCATGATGTTAATGTGGGGTCGAGTGTTGAAATACAACACTTTTTGTAGTGATAGCTTCGCAATTTTGAAAATGGTGTTTATCGCGTTTTGCATTCGTACTCTTAGGATAGAGGACGACAATACACTCTTGACAATAAACGTTTGAAAGCAATGTCTAATGCACTTGCTGTCAGTATTTCAACCTGAAGCAAATTGATAAACCATTGGTGATCAAGACATTGCCCATGCATCTCTGTTCCGACCTGGAATACGTGGGGAATACATGTGGCTTGTTACTTTTAAAACAAGCTAATCTCCTTTCGCCACCAACGCTCGGATATCCGTTGTACCTCAGTTGAAATGGATTGCTCTCTCTTTTAGGAAGCCCCTTGCTTTGATATGGTGATAGGATTGATTTCGCTCCAGATATGAAAATGAAAAACTTACATCAAATCGATTGCTAAAGTCGCTGGAAAAATGGTTGGATCATCCTATCGCTCCAGAAATTACCTGGTTTCTGATGCTACCCTCCGCCCCTATAAGATTCCGATACACCCTAAGATTGGGAGGTACTGCTGCCATATCTGAGGAGGTTCCACTCAGAGCATTCTTTTCTTCCTTTACAGAATGCAAAATCGACTTCGCAATCTAGTGGGGGATAATTTCTACCCTTCCTGACATGCCCCCCCCTCTGTCGCTGAAGAGACATTGCTAGTGTTTCTCTACTCTATCGTCATTGTAGGTGCTCGACTGAACGCCCCTTGCCCCCTCTCCTGTAAAACATTCACGCTAAGAACTCGTCCTCCTATCACCGCTGCAAACAACTTTCTTTTCCTCCTCTGTGTATCTAAAGCCAAACAGAATTCTCAGAGTTTTTTTTCAAAGACTTTCCATTTGTAGAACACATTACCACGTGATATTTTGTGGAACACATTACCACGTGATTATTTGTGGAACACATTACCACGTGATTATTTGTGGAACACATTACCACGTGATTATTTGTGGAACACATTACCGCGTGAATTTTTGTGGAACACATTACAACGTGATTTTTTGTGGAACACATTACGGCGTGATTATTTGTGGAACACATTCCCACGTGATTATTTGTGGAACACATTACCACGTGATTATTTGTGGAACACATTCCCACGTGATTATTTGTAAAACACATTACCGCGTGATTATTTGTGGAACACATTACCACGTGATTTTTTGTGGAACACATTACCACGTGATTTTTTGTGGAACACATTACAACGTGATTTTTTGTGGGACACATTACCGCGTGATTATTTGTGGAACACATTACCACGTGATTATTTGTGGAACACATTCCCACGTGATTATTTGTGGAACACATTACCGCGTGATTATTTGTGGAACACATTACCACGTGATTTTTTGTGGAACACATTACCACGTGATTTTTTGTGGAACACATTACCACGTGATTTTTTGTGGAACACATTACAACGTGATTTTTTGTGGGACACATTACCGCGTGATTATTTGTGGAACACATTCCCACGTGATTATTTGTGGAACACATTACCACGTGATTTTTTGTGGAACACATTACCACGTGATTATTTGTGGAACACATTACCACGTGATTTTTTGTGGAACACATTACAACGTGATTTTTTGTGGGACACATTATCGCGTGATTATTTGTGGAACACATTCCCACGTGATTATTTGTGGAACACATTCCTACGTGATTATTTGTGGAACACATTACCACGTGATTTTTTGTGGAACACATTACCGCGTGATTATTTGTGGAACACATTCCCACGTGATTATTTGTGGAACACATTACCACGTGATTATTTGTGGAACACATTACCACGTGATTATTTCCCTGCAGACTACACCATGCCGTCCTAAGTAATCAAATGTTATCCATTCCGTCCATCTAGTTTAATCCTCACGTGGTGCTTTTTTTCACTGTCCAGTTGGGCATCTCACTAATCTTAATCTCGTGTGGTTTTTGGTCTTGGCAAGCTTTTACTCATTAGTAAAAAAGGTTAAAAGATGAATTCGTCGCATATGATTAGTTCAATCAATGAATGTGTTGTTTTTTTTAAATCGGACAATATTTTCTGAACATCCCAATACAGCTTAACCCGGTTGAAGTAAGGCTGATCTCCTACTTGTACAACTTTCACAGCAATGGCTTCCCATCTATGGAACACATTACTACGGAGCAGCTTCCCTGCAGACTACAAGATGGTCGTCTTCAAGCCCAATGCCAACAAATAATTGTCATAGGTAGTCAAACATTATCCATACCCTCAACCTTTTTCAGTCCTCTCGTAATGTATGTTTACATCGCCCAGTTGACAATCTCATTAACCCTTAACCTCGGATGGCTTTTGGCCTTGAAAAAGTGGTGCGTCATTAGTAGAAAGGTGAAAAAGCTCGATAAATGGGTCGCGTATAATGAGTTCAATGAATAAATGTGTGTTTCTGAAATTGGACATTATTTACCGAACAACCTAATAAAAGTGAGACCGGTTGAAGTACGCAAGTCTTCAAGAAAGTTTTGAACTGAGGGCGGCATGACTGTGTGCCTGACAGGCGGGTAGCTTACACATGCAAGGGGAGGTCAAAGGGCGCGTAATCGATTCGCAGAAAAAGGTTGGTTAATGCAATCTATCGACAAAGCTAAGAGTGCATCTCGGCATTGTCTGTAAATACGTACGCCTTGCAACCAATGACAACGGCCCTTTCTCGCTCATCCCTATCACTCCCTTAATCGTGTGAGGTTTGTAAAGTTTGTATATATAGTTAGCGTGAGCCCTCGTATAAACGTGATATAGACGATGGCCTCTTGTCTTCAATGTACCAAGACGCACGCTAACTAATAAAACTAAGATGGATGTTTTCTGAAAAGAGGAAAGTAAAAACAAGATTAACAAACACAACTTATCTCTATAAAGTTGGACCATTCATTGCACGAACAGTGAGATTAAAACACCAATTTCCTATTTAAATGTAGGTATTCGCTATAAAATTTGCATAAGAAATTAGGCACAAGGCCAATAATTTTTTTTGCTGGTCTATAATCTTCTGTCAAACGAGACACTTTCAACATAATGCCGTATTTTGATGTCATATATAATATATGTGTATGAAATAGACAAAAGGAAAAATAAATTAAACACAGGTATAAATCATCGAAAACGATAGATTTACCGGTTTCATTCGGATCGACGAACGTCTTCAGAAACCAGTAAATCTCTCGTTTCTGATGACTTCTTCCTTTGTTTAGTTTGTTTTTCCTTTTATTCTTTTCATACATCTTGTCTCCACAGCATTTCATTTTATGATATATCGTCTATTTTATCTTCACACACACACACACACACACACACACACACACACACACATATATATATATATATATATAACCTATATATAATATATATATATAATATATGTATATAATATATATATATATATATATATATATATATATATATATATATATATATATATATATATATATATATATATATTCATGCACTCCGATTAAAACTACAAATATCGAGTGAAATGAAGACCAGTTTGGGGTGAAAAAATAGGGAGGGAGCACAAGTGAATCACATTAAGTTCTAGAAGCCACTCCTTTTGTTTACATAAGGAGGGTTTTAATGACTTAATATATATTGTTTCCAGGGCGTTTATCCTATATATAAGTTTTTGCATTGCTAAGGTGAAGTTGAGGAGATATTTTTTTTTTTTGCGGAATTTAAAGACATTTCCGTTTACTATGGAAATTTTGTAAAAACAACTTATCTTTCTTTGATTACATCCGTTTCATCCGTTATATTTCTTCACGAAACCAACGTGGCTTGGCTTTTTCTAACGCCAACTATTTTTTAAAAAATCGGTGTTTTATTATGAGGAGATCTGGTCATTCTACGACTAATATTACAAATATATTTAATCTTTCAACATAAAACTTGCAGGACACTGAGCAATTTGTATTGTTTTATGGCTTGGAATTATATATTCCACCCGTATCCATCAAACGAGAGTACACATTTTCGGAATGTAGGTTTTATTCTCACTAATTTCGAAATTGCCCCCGTCTGCAGTCGACCAGCCCTTTAGCATTGAAGGCAAGACTAAATGATTTTGCTTATGCATGTGTAGACACCCCCATTGACCGCTCTAATTTCAATTGGCTAAATGAACATCATCTTGTCATCAAATCTCTCCGGTCAAATCAGTTCCTTATGATTACCAAACCAGATAAGGGGTCGGGAGTGGTGATTCTATATTATGCCGATTATGTGGCAAAAATAATGGTGATATTGGATGACGTTGATAAATTAAAAAATCTTGGACCTGTTAGTACGCATGATAAGACCCTTTCCATTGAAAGAAATTTTCAAAAAAAGAATACTTAAATTGGTTAAGAAACGTGCTCTTGCTGGGGAAATATACGATCTTATCTGACCAATAGGATCTATAAGACCACATCTGTATGGGTATATTGTTCTCATGTGTTTTAAAACATGAGGACAATATACCCGTAAGACCCATTCTCTCTATAGTCAATTCGGTTCAGTATAAGTTAGCTAAATGGGTGGCTGAATTGCTTCGACCTGTTCTTGAAGTATATTCGGCTAAATGTGTTAAAGATTCATTCACTTTTACTGAATACATTCGAAACTATCTCTTTCCTGATGAAAATAAGTTTACGTTTTATTTCAAAATCATCAGTCTATTAACATGCATTCCCTTACAATCATCGATGTTTGCGCTGATGTACTATATCGTGGTTTATCAATTGGCCCCACTTTCCCTGAAAACGATTCAATTCAACATGTCAAGATGAAAGAAAAAATTGGCAGATAATATTTACGCCGTGTAAAAATAATTTGCAAAACACAGCCTACAAACAAAAAGAAAGTAACTGCAATTAACCAACTAGCCACAACAGTGATAATATACAGGTTTGGCATTATTGACTGGTCACAAAAATACAGTAACAGACTAGACACTAAAACGAAGAAAATATTGGCACTGTACAGAGTAATATACAGAAAACAGTGTATACCAAGGTTTTATCTGCCAAAGGAGCAGAGAGCATGGGTGTCTCAGAGATTGATCAACATTGAGCCACCGGCCAATATCTGATGAGATCCCAAAACCCAAACTTTATGATGGTACATCAACATCAATAAACAAGAGCGAGTATAACAACCTTTATCACAAAACTGGCCAAACATTTTGGACAAGACTGTCTTATAAATGAGACAGAAACAGAAAACAGGCTTGCCACGGAAATAGCCCAGAAGCACCGTCAGAAATACACCAAGACCTTCAATTGCAGAAAATTGAAAGAATGGGCCAACTAACTACGTGCCAAATATTTTCCGGATGAACCCACCCAGGAATATATCGGTAAGGAAGGCTCTGTAGACTGGCTGAAAAGAGGATAGCTCAACTATGATCAGAGGAGAAAATAATAATGGCTGCCTAACATCAAGCCTGTGTGACCAATTCCTTTAAAAAACTACCTGGCGAATATCTGCGGTGAACCAAGTGCAACAGAGATACAAACGATTGCACTTAAATGAACGGTTAGAATCAACAACAAAACATAAAAGATAAGTAATACACACCCACATATATATATATATATATATCAGGGCCGGCGGGACAGTTATAAAAGTGGGGGGTTCTCCTAAAAAGTGGGTGGGGACGGTTAAATACATGCATATCAACTTAATTATTGATGACTGTAAAGTGGGGTTGGGGCAAGTCAGAAAGTGTGTGTGGGGGGGGGGGGGGGGGGCTTGACCCCCTGCCCCCTCCCCTCGGTGCCGCCGTCCATGAATATATATATATATATATATATATATATATATATATATAATTATAAATATTTGTTTATCTACATACTTATATGCTTCATCAAAATCGTCAGTGTAGAGACACTTATTCAATGCCACCATGACAAACTACATAAACGGTGAGCATTTGTAAACCTATTGTGTGTGTGTGTGTGTGTTTGTGTGTGTGTGTGTGTGCGTGTTTGTGTGTGTCATTTATTTGTTAATTTGTTTATTTTTGTGTGCGATACTTTTGAACAAATTCAATTATTGATACAGAAAGAGCTTAATGCTAGTTGAGAATAAATTTCCCTTAACTAATGTAATGCCCCAGAAATGGAGCGACATATATACACTTTACATTTTGATATGCATTTTTTTAATATATTTATTAATTAATTTTTACGTACATAAAATAAATCTATGGACACGTGTTTCTGGATATGAGCCGTCATCAGCATGGCTACCTTTGGTAGGGATAGAACCTTCGATGAGATATCTATAGTCTTTTGTTTTACCACCAGACCAAGACGCCCTGCCCGATGTATGTACGATTTTTTATCGCCTAATCATGTTACGCAGCTTTGTTATTGTTTTTCCCGCGATAGAGAACCGGGGTGCTTTTTTTAGTATTTTTATCCGCTGCCTAAGCGGTTAAGAATAGGCAAAGTACTGCATTCAGTTTCCCTTAATCGGACGTGTCATCAATTCTTTTATATATATTTATTAATTAATTTTTATGTACATAAAAAATTCCATGGACACGTATTTCTGGCTATGAGCCGTCATCAGCATGGCTACCCTTGGCAGGGATCGAACTCTTGATGAAATGTCTATAGTCTGGTGCATTCGGATATATCAGCAGGTGTACAAATGTGTATGTCAATCAATAAATGTGTCTGGTGGAAGTAGGCATAATGCGTATGCGTTTGTTTGTAGTGTGTGTCGGTGTGCGTAACTGTTTGTGTACGTACGTGTTTGTTTGCGTATAATAAACATACTTTCTGCTGATCATGTTTTGACGGATAATTGTAGCGACATGATGTCGCGAGTATCACCTCACCCCTCCAGTTGAAGATCAATCAATGAGAATAGTTTTCTTTGGTGGGGTTTCAGTAGAGTCAACATATATCTGAACTAATGAGATCGCAGAATCTCAACTGAAAATTTTTTTTTTTTTCAATATTGACTTCTTTAAATAGATAATGTCTAATTAAATCATTTGGCTCTGAAGAGACCATTGGGGTCGAAATCCTACCATGTCAAGCTTAGTAATATATATATATATATATATATATATATATATATATATAGTGTGTAGATTTCAATTTTGTGTAGAGAATCTGAATAACAGAGCTCAATGTAATTTAAACAGAGCAAAATAGAATTATAAAAAGAAAAACTATACACACATTAAGGTTGTACACATAATAACTTATTTCGACCCCTTTAATTAGGTCTCCTCAGATGTATAGACAACCACGTCAAAAAAAAACAAATAATGAGAGAAATTGATCGTCTTAAAAAGATAAATTCACTTTTGTGATTGGTCTATGTAAAAAGGAGGTAAATGTTAAAATAATCGAGGAGGAAAAAATTAGAATACTAAAATATGAAGACAAGAACATTTTAAATAGACGAGACGAACTGATGGCTAAATGTAGACACAGGCACAGGTTTAAAATCAACAGCACGTTTTAAAGTTCTTTGAAAATAACAATTCTTTTAAAGTATAGTTACAATAAGAGTTATAACTGTAAAGGTAAATGTTAACAAATTAGTAAATTTTTTTTTTTTAATTTAGTAAAACTCTAGTTTGTAAATTAATCGTGCTTAAATGTCGCCAAACTTTAATTCCGTATTGACGTTATAACCAATTAAGTTTTCTTATAATTTCCTATATAAATCGAAATCTTCGTCCTGAATTTTCGTCTTTTTATTTCTAATCATAAATAATTAATCGTGAACGCCCGAATCTTTACCAATTTTGTAAATAAACCGTTTTTAAATTGTCGCTAAACTTTAATTCCATAGTGTAAATCATCTCGAATCTTGACGCTATACAACTTAAATTTTTAATATGTTCTAATCTAAACCGAAATCTTCGTCCTACATTTTCGTCTTCTAATTTTTAATCGTAAATAATTAAACGTAGTTTTTAATCGTGAACGCTCGAATATTTCATCATATATTTTTACCCATAAAGCTCACATTCAAAATTTTAAATGAGATGATTTATTTGTTTAAATAGCAAAAAAGAATTCTTTTATATATATTTTTATATTTTTATATTTCTGCATATATTAAAAAAATAATCTTACTTCTGTCACCCCTCCTCGATTATTTTAACATTTACCTCCTTTTTACATAGACCAATCACAAAAGTGAATTTATCTTTTTAAGACGATCAATTTCTCTCATTATTTGTTTTTTTTGACGTGGTTGTCTATACATCTGCGGAGACCTAATTAAAGGGGTCGAAATAAGTTATTATGTGTACAACCTTAATGTGTGTATAGTTTTTCTTTTTATAATTCTCTCTCTCTATATATATATATAATTATTATTTTATAAATAGTATTTAAATTCACATTCGCTAGGACTAATCAGCATGGCTACATACACTTGGCGGCAACTGACTGTTAAGATCCCATGCCCTTGCTTACGCGGCCACGGAGAAAAGTGCAGGAATGAGAAGGAAATATATTTTAAGAGTATTCAATTTCAACGGAAACAATCTTTATTTAAACCGCCATTTCATAATATATATACATGAATATATATATGTATATATATATATATATATATATATATATATATATATATGTATATATATATATATATATATATTATATATATATATATATATATATATATATATATATATATATTATACGTACATAAAAGTAATCCATGGACACGTGTTTCTGGCTCACAACCGTCATCAGCATGGTTAACTTAGACATGGATCGAACCTACGTTATTGATGTCTATAGTCAAGCGTTTTACCATTGAACCAAGACGCCCTGTCTAGAAATATGTAAGATTGTATCAACTTAATATTTAATGTATTTTTATGTAATTATTTTTTTTTATTGGTGATTGCAGCGTTCGTTGTTGTTTTTTGCTCACTACTACTTCGAATGTTTCACTGCCTAAGTGATTGAGATGCAGAAAATATAGGAACTATTATTCGTTACTATATATATTTTTATTTATTTTATACGTACATAAATTATAATATATATATATATATATATATATATATATATATATATATATATATATATATATATATATATATATTAGTTGAATTGGCAAATACAGTAGTTTATATCTGTCATCGATACTTAGCTTTCGCAGAAACACTAGAAACACAGGCCGTGGGCTAAAGATACCGAATATAATCGATTCTTCAGAAAAATAGGTTACATTTATTATTAGCCGTTTGGGAAAATCGCACTTAATGTGTGGATAGCTAAAATAAAAAGGATGAAATGTTATTATGTCATGACGTGTTCGGGTGATTGACTTGAAACAAAAAGTTGTAAGAATATTAAAAAGTGTGGTTTTGTCCATTTAAAAAAAATAAATCATGACTGTAGGTTGGTGCGATTTTAAGTGCGTATTTTGTGTATGTATATGTGCATATATATGTATATGTTTGTATGCTTATATATGTATATATATATGTATGTAGGTGTGAAATATGAACACCTTCACTATGTCTGATCTGGTTTCTCGCCCCTTCCTCATCCCTTGTCTCCCCACCTCCCACGCCGTTCTATTACACGACCCTGCTCTCTTAACCCCCCCGTTTCTCTCATCTCAAGGCTAATTTTAAAAAGATTCAATAAACATGTCTCATGTCCCTTCCTCCCCATTCATAATTTAAATCCATTCTTAGCCGCTACCATTGTTCGCCTCACTCCTTCCACAATTATTGTAATATTTCTACCCCTACCTAATGATCTTATAACTCCAACCGCCATCATTTCCACTGCCACCATCTATTTGTATCTCATAATTTATAATTATTTTATTTTCATAAGCGGCCGCAAGTTTAAGCCTACCCGCCACCACTTATTGTTTCAAACATTTTGTACTTGTGTTTGTTTTTTCGTCAGACAATCTTCCTGAGGAAATCTCGAAATAAAAACGAAAGGTTGATGAATACATAAATAATATGTTTTGATTTTCCTTTTTCAATTTCCATACGAGGCCTGTCTAAAAGGTATCCGACCTTAGTCCAGAAAAAAATATTTCAAATACCTGATGGGGTTGCGACCTTAATCCCCTTCAAAGTAGGCCCTTGTGCTTGCACACACTTAGCCTACCGATCCATCCACTACCGGAAACACCTCTGGAAGTCTTCTTTTGGAATAGTGTTTATCTCCGCCGTTACTCATTATCTCTTTACTTGTCTCAAAACAGGAACCTTTCAGTGGCGTCTTCAATTTTCGAAACAAACAAAAGTCGCAAGGAGAATAGGGAGGTTTGCGAACAACTGGAATTCCATGTTTGGCCAAGAAATGTTGGATCCATTGGAATGAATTTGCGGGGGCGTTGTCGTGCAGTTGCTAGTTTTTCGCCGTCCACATGGTCTTTTGTGCGGAACTGCGTCACGGAGACGCCGGGGAACATCTTGATAGTACTGCTTGTCCATGTATTCATGATGCCACGGATATCAAAGAAGACAGTCAGCATCACCTTGATTTTGCTTCGCACCTGTCGCGCACTTTTTGGCCTTGGAGGACGGGATGTTTCCATTGCGACGATAAATAACAAGGAAGCTCTCGACAGTAAATTAAGTAAAAAATATTTTCACGGAATTCAAAAAGACGTCCCAGACGTTGGAAAATTAATTTTTATAAAGAATAATTTTTAAAATAGAAACTAAATTTTTAGAAACAGTATTATGGATAAATATTTTATATCTACTATTTAAGAAGTTTTTCTTAAAGGGGGTTTCTACGGGAGTATTGATCATTTGCCTCGTTGTGTGTTTATCTCGAATGGGAGCAAGTAAGCCCTAGAAAAAAGGTTCGCACGACAACATGCATTCCAAACGGACATTTGTGTTGTGTTTTCTTCTGATGGAATAGATGTAGAATGCCCACACTATCAGTGGCTTGGAACTGTAACTTGTGAACTATATTTTAACTGTTTTATTTTTGTTTTGAGGGGGGGATACTTTTCATCGTTGTACCGCCCGACGAGAAGGTGTATTCTCGCACATTGATCCTGTTTCTTTTGAATGCATTAGGGACTAATTCTTTGCTGTTTTGCTTAGTAGCAACAATACTGCGAAAATCTTACGAGCTACTTTTTTAAGACATTTTTTTTCAATGTTTATTTTTTTCTTCTGTCCTCTTATTAAGTGACCTCAATTAAGGCAACACCATATTGTGTATTGTCAGTTGTTGAAACACTTACTCCAGGTACTTAATTCCCCTGATGATCTGCCAAGCAAGGACCTGCTTGGTAGTGAAACACGTGTAGGAAAAAACTCTTTAATTTGGATATATATGAAAAATAAATAAACGTTGACAGAGAAAGTCTTTTGTGGTGATGAATGATCTCCTTAAAAAATCACATATAAATGCTCTGTACCCTGTAATCGAGTATCATCGAGCTTATTTTTATTGGCCTAAACCCGGTCCTCACTGAATAAACTATCTTCTAAGTGAAAAATCTCTCTCTCTTTCTACATATATATATATATATATATATATATATATATATATGGCATCTTAAAATCTTAGTAAAAAATACGCAGAAAGTTACGAGAAAGCTGCGAGGAAAAAATCAGAGAAATATTAAAATATTAAGACCCGGTAAATTCGTCTCATAAGAGACAATGGCGATAATCGCAACCCAAAACAAACAATATTCATATACATGTGAATGTAGACATGAAAATAAATCTCTACTAAGCTACTTACAAAAATAATTATCCGCAAGACTGAAATAAATAAAATCAAAATACAAATGAATTAAACATGAAATAAATAAATAATCGCTAAATAAAACTAATATATAAAGTGAAATCAATCGTTGTGGTTAATAGCTTTCTTCCTACAAAATCAATATTTGATTCTGATTAGCTATGTTTGCGGAATGTTGGTTGATGTTCTCTACAAAAAAGCATGTATTTCGATTTAAATCCTTAAGAAAAATTAATTATTCGCATAGGAAGATTTTTTAAATGGACGCCTTTTTCAATAATGACCTAAATAACAGCAATAGCAGACTTGTTGCTGAGAAAGATGGAAAAAGAGTTTCGATGTCATTTTCGCCTCCTTTCCACCCTATCTTAGGTTGCCTTAAAAAGGGTGAGAGAGAGAGAGAGAGAGAGAGAAAGAGAGAAGAAGACATTTCCAGATATTCCGTAGCTCATAAGCATGTGAAGCAGACTTTTGCGACAAACCCTTTCGAAGGCATTTCTTTCTAGAAACGATAAATTTAATGATCCTGTGCGATATTACAGTCAGAACGTCAGCTATTGATCTTGCAGGACGAAATCCGTATGGTTTGTCACTAAGAATATTGTTTTTGCTGATATCATTAACAACCTCTTGACTGATCAATTTTTCAAACAACTTACTCATGGCGTACAGGAGGCTGATCAATCTGTACTGAGATGAAGAAGACCGGTCTCCATATTTGTTATATATTGGGCAGACCGACGAAGTTTTCAAAGCTGATGGAAAGCATTTCTTCTTTAAGAAACGATTGAACAGCTTTGTAAGGATATGACTTTTATGCATTGAATAATAGCATCACTATATCGTACGCATGTCGTGAACTGATCTCTTAGCGCGCCGTTCGTAGAGACATAGTCTTTGAATTCGAACCTAAACCGTTATTTTTCTTATTTTGGCCCAAAATTAACTTTGACATTTCAACTCATAATATTAGTAGATTGTTCAGTTTTACTTTTATTTTTCGATAATCTACGTAATTTACCCAAATTGGGGTCCCGGGCGACGTTGAGTCGCATTGCTGGTAATAAATAAAAGGAAACAAATAAATGACAACCAATGAACAAGAAAATAAACAATAAATTCACCAAATAAGTAAATGAATTAATGAATCTTAAACAATTGATTTATCTTGATTTGAATTAAAAAGCAGACAATGTAAAAAGTGAATAGAATTGGCATCGCCATTCGAACACCGAATGCCGTCAGTAAATTAGTTTTATTCCCAGTATCACAACGTTTTATTGGCTAAAAAACTACTGAATATATATTTTCCTTCTTTCGAATGCGGAATTTAAAGGTCACATTGGTCGAACATTAATTACTTGATTTGACATTTCGTGGCCCTTTAATGGGACCTTTCACCCTTTTCAGGACCGTCACCCACCCGGGAGAGGAGTTTGTAGATACGTAGTTGGTATCAAATGTCGCAATGAACGGGTCGGGTGGAGGGGACTTTTAGTTGTTGTTGTGTCTTTATTATTTGCCATCTACAGAACGATGTTTCGGCACAGATTTCAACAGCCTCGATGCGGATTCAAAAATGTCATAGGCAGAAGATTTATTTAATGTCAAATATCTCGTGCGTCTTCATATAAGTGAAAGCGCCATCACTCAATAATCTCCTTCAATCATGACCTTATCACTTGGAAGCGGCAAGACTTGAAGAAAATCATTGCGCGCGCCTCGGAATACTTGAACGCTGTGCGACGCCATTGTTACCCAATGGCGTCCATTTTAACTTCTATCAATTTATCCACTGTCCGCTTCGCTGCATCCGTTTTAGGCTAAAACGATTCGGTGTTATCAAACAAAGCATCACCGAGGAGATGGTTGCTTAGCAAAGTAGATGGCTTTCAATTTTGCCATGAACTTGAAAATATTGTTTGCATTTTTAAAATATATCATGGCCACTGGGATTTATTATTATACAGGTTGCAGCAGAAATACCTCCCACATATCAAACTACCACCTATGTGTTGATAATGAACTTTTAAGAAAAAGCTAATGATGTTTTCATTTAGCCAATGACTTGCTATTTTACCACAGATACCCTCATCAAGCAATATGGTTTAGACTTATACACATCGTACTTTTGCTCTATAAACGGTTTTGAAGAATCGTGAATCTGTAATTGCAACACCGAGAGCTGTTCGACCTAATTATTTGTTAGGTTTGAATGATGCTGCCCCGATTCGAAAATCAATATTGCTATGGGTTGCAAATTTCGGAGACACAGATTCAGTACTGTAAAAAAGTAATCTGGAAAACATTGAAGTGCTCGAACTCCAGACAGTCTAAGACTTTCTGTGACTCAGTCTCCCACACGTTCAGTCTTACAAACACGACCTGATTGGACCATCAGAAAAATTCTACATTCTAATCTGAATTTCCATCCATACAAATTAATGATTTCTCAGAAACTGAACGAATACAACTGCGAAGATGGCATTTCATGTTGTGACGTTGTTCTTCAAAATGTTTCTGTAATGATTCTTCGAATGATGGAAAACTTCAGAAACCGTCTCCAACGATGTATAGGGACTATTCCCTATTGTCACCATTTAGAATTTTAAAAATAGAAGTCACCATTTAAAAAAAAAATAGAAGTCACCATTTAGAAAAAAATATATACAAGTCACCATTTAGAAAAATATATATAGATGTCATCATTTTAAAAAATAATAAAAGTCACCATTTAGAAAAAAATATATAGAAGTCATCATTTAGAAAAAAATATATAGAAGTCACTATTTTAAAAAAATAGTAATCCCCATTTAGAAAAAATATATAGAAGTCATCATTTTAAAAAATAATAAAAGTCACCATTTAGAAAAAAATATATAGAAGTCACTATTTTAAAAAAATAGTAGTCCCCATTTAGAAAAAAATAGTAGTCACCATTTAGAAAAAAAATAGTAGAAACAATATATAGAAGTCACCATTTAGAAAAAATATATAGAAGTCACCATTTAGAAAAATATATATAGAAGTCACCATTTAGAAAAATATATATAGAAGTCACCATTTAGAAAAATATATATAGAAGTTATCATTTTAAAAAATAATAAAAGTCACCATTTAGAAAAAAATATATAGAAGTCATCATTTAGAAAAAAATATATAGAAGTCACTATTTAAAAAAAATAGTAGTCCCCATTTAGAAAAAAATAGTAGTCACCATTTAGAAAAAAAAATAGTAGAAACAATATATAGAAGTCACCATTTAGAAAAAATATATAGAAGCTACGATTACAGTTTTCGTTTATTTCATTTTAGAGGATGCCATTTCTAAAATGCAATAAACGAAACCTATAATCGTTCATTTGAACAATAGTAACATTAATCTTTTCATAAATCTTGTTTCCCTTTTCTTTTTTCAACCTTGTAAAGGTAAAAAGTATTAATGCCGTACACTGTAAAGTGTACACAATGAATAAACAGCTATTTTTGCTAACTGCTTTGACTTATTTGCATACTCCAAAGAGCTTCTTCTGCTGCTGCTGTTTCATCCTATTCTTTTCAAACAGCTTGCTGCCTTCAAACACCACTTTTCTTCCACCTTTCCCTATCAACAGACACCCCCTCATCCTCCAACATCAATTCCAAAACACTTCAAATCGTCTTTGAAACAATCTTTGAATCGCTTACAAGGTTTGTGCTGTGGGCGAGTATTCCTAATTAGTTCCCCATAAATCACCTGCTTGGGCAGTCTGTCATCAGTAAGACAAATAAGATGACCAGCCCAACGAAGTCTGCGTTTACTTATACGAGACTCGATGCTTGGAACAGCGGCTCGTTCCAACACTTCAATCCCAGGTGTAAAGCTATCCCAACAGACGTTAAAGGCAGTTCTAGAAAGCGTAAGTTGTCCATGTCTCAGAAGCATATGAAAAATTTGATACAACACAGGCCTCATACACAGAGATCATAGTTTCCAGCCTGATCACGTGGTGCCCACACTCGCGTTTCCAAATGACCAAAAGACCCGTTCCTAGAAATAACACCACGCAGATACATAAAACGATCCACTATAGACAGTTTGTGGCTTTCAACAAATATATCCGGTTCCTGATATAGGTTGCCAGGGGCCGGAGCGAACATAGCCTTTGTATTGCCTAGTTTTAGTGTAGGACTCACGCTAATGCAAAGCGACACATGATATCATTCTGCGAGTAAGCCACGAGGTCCACATCATCTGCATAGAACAAATCTCGAACAACAGTGGAGAATGACTTTGACGAAGTCTTAAAACGCTGTAAGTTATACAGCCGACCCGATGTGTATAATCGAAGATACACAACTTTGTCACAATTAGTGAAAGCCAACGACAGAGTTACAGCAAAATAGATGGAAAACAAAGTAAGTGTAGGTGTATCATCCTGTTTAACACCGTTGTCAACCGCAACGGGTTTAAAGAGGCAAACATTGCAGTTGACACGTGCTTTGATATTGTCGTGATACCCACGAAGGGATCTAACAGAGTAAGGAAGACATCCCAACTTACCCAATACCTTCCACAGCGCATCCCGATTAACTGTATAAAACGCTTTTGTCAGATCAACAAATACCTGATATAGGTCTAAACGATATTCACTACACTTTTCCTGCATTTGATGTGCCGTAAAGATAATATCAGTGGTACCCATATTTCTTCTAAAGAAACAGATATCACAAAAGTACAGATGTAGGCATTCAGGCTATTCAACAGGATTCTGGTAAATACCTCTCCTGTCCCATTCAAATGAGAGATGCTTCGATAATTGCCGCACTCATATTTCCTCCCTTTTGCCCTTTTACAAAGTGACCATAATGGAAAAACGCCAAACTTGGTAAACATGCCCGTCAAACCAGATGTTGCGAATCAACCCTTTAATTTGCTATGACATTGCTCTTCCACTATAGCGAAGCACTAATACATGTATAGCCTTTTGAGGCAAGCTATCTAACACACGTTCATTTTTTTCAAATTTTCAATAATATATATATATATATATATATATATATATATATATATATATATATATATATATATATATATATATATATACATGCGTGTGTGTTTGTGACAAATAAAGGATTAAATAAATCCGACGGTGTGAACTAAAATAGAAAAAAGGGAAAACCTGAAACTCAACGTTTCGCCTAACTGTTGCTTAGGCTTTTTTAAGAGTGAGAGCTATAAGGTCCTATCCTATTGTTTAGATCTTACTCTTGGAAAAGCTCACGTAACAATTGGGAAAAATGTTATGTTTCTGGTTTTCTCATTTTCCATGTTGGACGTAGGGTACTTTTCAATGTAATTCTAGTTAGAAAGCTCAATGTAATTACAGAGTAATATTGGCAAAGTGTTATAATTTTGCCAATATTATTTTGCTGATGATAGATAGATAGATGTATTGTCAGTTTAATGATTGATAATATTTTAGAGGAGTACACATGGTTGGAATAAAAAATGATTGGTTACGGATTATCATGACATCTGATTTTAAGACAGCTGGAGGGAAGTTTTCCCGTTGTAATGTGTTCCACAGATTGGAACTTCTTGGGAAGAAACTCTCTTCAATGAAATCTCGTCTGCTAGGGACAGTGGGGGGAAGAAAAGAAGTTTGTTTAGTTGTGGTAGGACGACAAGTTCTTGTGAATGATTTACAGGGATGAAATTGATGGTTGTGGGTATCGCTTTACTCCTCTGACTTATAGGTTTTGATTTGCACTTAATACGGTTCTTATCCTTCTTAAACAAAATATTTAAACCAATTACATGTTTTTAAAAATCGATATCCACTGTTACACGCATTTTGTAATTCGTGTTATTTTTTGTTTTATATCAACTTTTGAAAATGAAAGAAAAAGAAGAGTTATCCCACTTTGATCATGAAGGTAAAATTTCACCAAAAAGGGGAGACAAATATGGTCAAACTATGAAATTTAACAATTCACACATATTATTAAATAACTAATAAACAAAAGTATTAATCGCAATATAATTTAAAAAGACAAAGACTAATAAAAATAAGTTTTTTTAGAAAACGCAAGACTATAATAGCTGGAATAAATTTATTGGCATGAATATTTACTGCTGCTGGGTAACAACCGGAAGTGATTATAGAAGAGAATAATATAAAATATATCCTTCGTCAACATTCAGCTATTACATAACGATTAATCCACGCAAATACAACCCCCTATATAAAAAATATTATAAAAATATCATAAAAAATATTTTATAAAAATCATTTTGGGGAAAATATATATAAATTATAAACAAACAAAAAATATAAATAAATAAATAAATAATTTTTAATGAATCTTACACAAGGCCTAATCAATAAATTATGCCACTCAGTTATCCCTAAATACAAACACACTTTTCTAGCAGTAAAACAGACAACACCCATCATAAATAATTAAATTAATTTTAATAAAACTTAATTACGATTAAGACCCATATAGTATATTTAACACTGACTCAGTACTTCTTTCAAAAGGGACGTATCAACAATGCACTGTTTTAAACGATAAATTCAGACACCATCCCACTTTATTTTCGTTTTTTTCGAGACGACCTTTAAAATAAGAAACTACAAATAAATAAGTTAATAAAACACCTAACAAAATAAAACTTTTAAAACACAAAACTATGAATATAATAAATAAATCTGGAAGATAAAATAAAACCCGGTGTCCCCTTCAAAATGAGACTTCAGTATTACAACCATTTTAAACGACGAATTCAAACGCCCCCTTTATGTTTTCGTATTTTTAGTTGCCAAGTCACCGAAAATCTCCTACCATCTATAAACTATCTTTCAACTAAAACCCTTAAAATAAAAATACAAAATTACAAATAATTAAATAAAACACTTTGTAGAATAAAATTAAAAACTTTCTTAAACACACAAAACTATAAATAATAAATAAAATAAAAGTCAATTAATTCCCAACCAATATATTTTTTCCAGAGAGACATTTCAGGAATGCACCAGTTTTTTCATCAATAAACGCCATTTCTCATCGTGTTTTGACCTCATTCAGTGCGCTGACGAGTCCCTTGGGTATAGACTTTTTAAAATGCAAAAAGTCAACCCATCCAGATGAAACCGCGGTACGATTTTGAAATATGTAACATATAGTTTTCAAATAAATTATTGGTATTAGCTCTCACTCTTCTGAGATCGACGACTCTATTGATTTCTTTTCAATATAAGTGACGCACACACACACATACACACACACATATATATATATATATATATATATATATATATATATATATGTGTGTGTGTGTATATATACAATATTTTTCATATAAATATGTTTTATTTTACCTACAGACACATGTGTGTGATGCTTACGCAATCTTCAGTGTAAGAGATGATAATTACTGCCGGTCGAGGTATGCGAACCCAGTTGCAAAGTCACCGTTGTTGTACTCTGCAGCCTGGGTTTCAACCCCTATGCCACCATAAATTAATATGGAAAAGAAAAGAATTTGAATTTTATATAATGTCGAATCGGCGGACATATACAGTATGCTTAATCATATAGTGTTCAATATCAGAGACCTGAACATCGCATTACGCATTGATTGATAGCTTATTATAAATTCTTGTGACGGCCCAATCTCTCTCTCTCTCTCTCTCTCTCTCTCTATCTCTCTCTCTCTCTCTCTCTCTCTCTCTCTATATATATATATATATATATATATATATATATATATATATATATAACAATAATTGTGTCACGGAAGATCAGTTCGTATCAACATGATACCATCGGTTTCAAGTGAAGTGCGATCTAAAAAAAAGAAATAAAATCTTTCCTTATTTTTTTTTGTGACGTAAACAAACCGTCATCAGCTCTCCTTTCTTTTCAACTATTAATAAAATGGCTGACTTGTTTACAAAAACGGATTGCGTTCTGGTGAATATAATTCCGTAATTAAATTATAGATTTAATTTTTTAAATCCAATTTTATTTTAAGCAATTGCATTTTTGATAGCAATAAATATTCGATTGATAATGAATCCAAAAAGTAATAAATCCATTTGCAATTATCAAAGTTACGTTGACACGAGAAACACACACACACGTAAACTTGTCTCGTAATTCTATTAATATAGCGATGACTCTTTGTAAGTGTATCTTTCAGTGTTTATTTAAGGTCACATTAGGTCAACCTGCGTTATACGTGTTCTCTGATTGTTTTCGCCTTACCCGCCTCCTTCGCCTTTCTCGCACATTTTGGTGAGCGCCATCTTCTCGAGACTGCCGATGCGTAATTACACAACATCAACGGATGCTCTGTATTTTGACCAAAGTAAAGAATCCGTATCTCTGCTCGCAGACTTCAGAACAGAATCACATTAGACAAAGATTCCAATGTCTTTCAGTAAATGTCATGATAGGATAACATCAAGCAGGGAACCCACTGTATGCAACGAGTGTTAATTGCGTCTCGACGATTTTAGTTTTGATTTATTTTTTACTTTACTAACTTACAAATTCGCCGTTGCTCGGGATCAATGACTTCCAACACGAAAGAAAAATAATATATCTATATATGTGAAAATAAATAATATATCTATATATGTGAAAAAAAATCTATATATGTGAAAAAAAATATCTATATATGTGAAAAAAATATATCTCTATATGTGAAAAAAATCTATATATGTGAAAAAAATATATCTATATATGTAAAATAATATATCTATATATGTAAAATAATATATCTATATATGTGAAAATAAATAATATATATATTTTTTTTTCACACACAGATATTTTTTTTCACATATATAGATTTTTTTCACATATATAGATATGTGAAAAAAATCTATATATGTGAAAAAAAATATCTGTGTGTGAAAAAA
Organism: Sepiola atlantica; assembly: GCA_963556195.1. Taxonomy (NCBI): domain Eukaryota; kingdom Metazoa; phylum Mollusca; class Cephalopoda; order Sepiida; family Sepiolidae; genus Sepiola; species Sepiola atlantica. Next base: position 18,208,093 of record OY744551.1, on the reverse strand, counting down.
AAAATATCTCTATATGTGAAAAAAAATCTATATATGTGAAAAAAATATATCTATATTTGTAAAAGAATATATCTATATATGTAAAATAATATATCTATATATGCAAAATAATATATCTATATATGTAAAATAATATATTTATATGTGAAATATTATATCTATATATGTGAAAGTAGAGGTTTGTTATAGTTCAGAGATAAACAAATTAATGACATATTCATTTATATCCGTTCCATGAATTCAACATCAACAATTGTTTAATGTACGATCGTTTCAGACGATAAGAACATTTATTGATACCAAGTCTCTTCATGAGAATATGGTATAGACACTAAAGTTCGAAATCCAACAAAGTATCAGAAATTACACCCTCAATAACACAATATATCAAGAAGAGGGTAGGGACATGACAATTTAAATTCTCTTCTAATATATATATATATATATATATATATATATATATATATATATATATATATATATATATATATATATATATATATACCCATTAAATTTTTTATCAGTAAATATAAAATATATTAAAAAAAAAAATTAAGAAATAAATATTGAATGCACTTATTTAAGTCTGATATGTGAACTTTTATGCACCGATGAAGCCTCTTCAATAAATAGTTGATATATTGTATATTTTGTATATCACGAAAATGTATGTGATTGAGAAAAGCGGAAACAATTGTATGCAAATAAAAACAGTTTTTCATGAATTTATGGAAACTTGGTTTCTGCATTACCAAAGTTTATATGACATTAAATTCAATTAAAAGCTGTAGTTCCACACATTAAGGTTATAACGTAAACGCTTTTATTTATAAGATATATGTATATATATATATATATATATATATATATATATATATATATATATATATATATTGTATTACAGAAGTGTTTATACTTATGGTACCGTGGGTTTCGAATCAATAAATGATTAACAAGTGATCAACACATGGTCGCGTCTCGTTAACATTCATCAGCCATTGTTTTGAGTTCTGGTTTAAAAATTGGGCTGATGTATCTCAATGATAGTTAGTCAGGTAGTTGAAAGTTTCGCACTGAGGAGATATGATATCTCCAACAGAGATTCTCACTGAGATCAAAGCTAGACAAATTCTGTTGGCTAGAAATGGATTGTTTGCTTTGACGTGGAGCCATTGCGGATCGGTGGCTGTTAGCGATGATAAACTTTTTCTATATGGTTGTTTGGGCTTTTTATAGAATACTCGTTTCGCGCCTAACACGCAGATGAGCAGTTTCATTTTGTCTTATGTCGTAGGACTGATAGCATCGCACATGCAACCCGGACACTGTTTTTTACTATTAATAGCAAATAAATAGAGATAAAATCTATTAAATATTTTATCCACCAGTTCATAAAAATGATTTCTCAATTCACTATATTTTACTATTATTTCTGAATTAATGTAATTTTATCTCAAAGTATTCTACGCTTTTGCTGATGTTTATTTGGTCCGACAATTTGCTCCAAGAATATATTTTTGTATATTACTATCTATATATACCCGGCGTTGCCCGGGAGTCTATGTACTTTCATGTTATTTGGGGTATTTTTTGTGACTCTCTCGTTTTCTTTCAAAAGTATTACTTTTTAATAGGATTTAGAAAGTTTAACCTTATCGTTATGGTATCGTTTGTTTATTGAATTATTAATTGAATCAAATACTAAACTAATTGTTGTGAAGCTAATGGTGTTTACATCTCTATAAAATGATTGGATGTAAAAAGCTTACAAAACTTTCAATCTTTTGTACGGCATAATCACGTTGACACACCGATGATGATTTGAGTAGCGCGCACATAGGAGAAGCGCGCACATAGGAGAGGCGCGCACCATAAGAGAAGCGCGCATCTAAGAGAAGCGCGCACATAGGAGAAGCGCGCATATAGGAGAAGCGCGTACATAGAAGAAGCGCGCACAATAGGAGAAGCGCGCACCATAGAAGAAGCGCGCATCTAAGAGAAGCGCGCATCTAAGAGAAGCGCGCACATAGGAGAAGCGCGTACATAGGAGTAGTGCGTACATAGAAGAAGCGCGGACCTAGGAGAAGCGCGCACATAAAAGCTAGCACATGAGAGAAGCGCGCACCTAGGAGAAGCGCGCACGTAGGAAGAATGTGTACATAGGAGAAGCGCGTACAAAAGAGGAGCGCGTACATAAGAGAAGCGCACATAGGAGAAACGCGTACATAAGAGAAGCGCGGACATAGGAGAAAAGCGTACATAAGAGAAGCGCGTACATAGGGGAAAAGCGTACATAAGAGAAACGCGTACATAGGAAAAGTGCGTACATAGGAGAAGCGCGTACCTAGGAGACGCGCGTACCAAGGAGAAGCGCGCACATAGGAGAAGCGCGTACATAAGAGAAGCGCGCTACCATAGGAGAAGCTCGCACATAGGAGAAGCGCGCTCCTAGGAGAAGCTCGCACATAGGAGAAGCGCGTACCTAGGAGAAATACGCACCATAGGAGAAGCGCGCACATAGGAGAAACGCGTACCTAAGAGAAGCGCGCACATAGGAGAAGCGCGTACATAAGAGAAACGCATACATAAGAGAAACGCGTACATAGGAGAAACGCGTACCTAAGAGAAGGGCGCACATAGGAGAAGCGCGCACATAGGAGAAGGGGTACATAAGAGAAGCGCGTACATCAGAGAAGCGCGCACATAGGAGAAGCGCGTACATATGAGAAGCGCGTACATCAGAGAAGCGCGCACATAGGAGAAGCGCGTACATATGAGAAGCGCGTACATAGGGGAAAAGCGTACCTAAGAGAAGGGCGCACATAGGAGAAGCGCGCACATAGGAGAAGGGGTACATAAGAGAAACGCGTACATAAGAGAAGCGCGTACATAGGAGAAACGCCTACATAGGAGAAACGCGTACATAGGAGAAACGCGTACCTAAGAGAAGCGCGCACATAGGAGAAACGCGTACCTAAGAGAAGCGCGCACATAGGAGATGCGCGTACATAGGAGAAACGCGTACCCAAGAGAAGCGCGCACATAGGAGAAGCGCGTACATAAGAGAAACGCGTACATAGGAGAAACGCGCGCATAGGAAATGTTTGATTAACGAGCACCGCTAGTTGAGAATAAGATAGTTTTAGTTTTTTTTTAATTATTGCTAGAAATAAAATGGAGAATAACGAATGAAAAAATCACTTAAAAACGAAGTAGTAATGTAAGTAAAAAAAATAGAAATGTTATTTTTTTATGTTTATTCAAAAAAATAAAAATAAAAATATATAAATAAATAATATTATAAATTAATAATAGTATAGGTGTAATGTAATTAAAGCGGAAGTTGTTATAAAACTAGTTTAGAATAAAATACTTTTATTCTTAATTAAATAAGATATAAAATAACGAATGAAAAATAACCTTGAAACGAAGTAACATTTAAGAGTACTTACACAGTCAACATTCTTTTGACGCTGTTTGCCATTTTCATATTTTCAGAAATGCGACAACTTCATCGGCTAATCAACAGAAATTAGTTTAAACAAATGTTATCTTTTAATTTGCCATGACAATTATTTTCCGGGACGAGAAGTATTAAAAAAGATTAAAATGTCTACCACAGTTTGAAATGCCAATTATTATGTGTCGGAATATTTTTAGATGAGGACTGATATTTTGGATTATTTGGATTATTCGGACTAGTGTCCTCATATTGGATGTTATTCTCACAACGTTTCAGCCGATGTAACCTCCGGTCTTCTTCAGGTAGAACTCGGGAATTTTTCTGTCGAACTCGAGAATCTCTACAGAATATCTTTATTTAAACAACGGGGTTGTATGTATGTAATTCGTAATTATATCCTTATTATCGCTCGCACCGAAGATTGGACCTTCAACATCCAGAAGACTGTCACTTAGAACTGATTATTACTTAGCACTTATATCCGTTACGTCACATGCCCTTGCCGAACGGGACGAGGGCAAGCTACTCCCGTGGATTAAATCAAGGGTTTCGATCGAAAGTTCGTACAGGTTTCCTCGTGCGGCAGAAAAAATACCGAGATCAACAAGATGATGCACCGAAGAAGGTCGGGCGTTATATCGGCCGAAACGTTGGCATTAATTATGTTTAAAGTTTTCCTTCCGTCTAGTAAAGTAGTAAATCCTAATGTGTTCCAATCTCTTCAACTTTTATCTATTTTATTAGATTTGTCGCTCTTCTTTGTATGCCTTCCAATCTCAATCGCGCTGCTGACAACACTTACATTTAAAGAACAATAAAGTTACTGGTTATTCCTTTTCGTGTCAAGTGATCGGCAATCAATTTGTTTTTCATCTCACATGATACGAGAATCACGACAAAAAAAAGATGAAAGAAACGCGGCTCACGTTCCGGTTTTCTTCGTTGTTTTTATGCACGGCTTCATCGAAATATACTCGTGGGAAACTTGGGCGTTTATTGTTTATTTAGTTCACTAGTAACCAGATAATTACACTAATAACTGTGATGTTTTTAAATTACTGTTAAGCACCGCTGAAAACCTTGAAACAGAGATAACAAACAAATGCGGCGATTACTGCAGACTTTATTTGATATGCGGCTTTTTCATTAGGTTTTTTTGCATCACCACGTGCCCTCTCAAACCAACTAATTTTCGTTTAGCTAGGATCAATGTGTAGTAACTATGTCGCGTAAATGATTGACAATGTCGACCTACCTCGGCTATGGAAAAAACAATTGGTCTTACGATCCTGGCTGTAGCTAGAATAGTTGTGTGAACGACGTGCCTGAGGGTATTCTCTGGGATTGAATCATTTTCTCATCAAAATCAAATCTTTTTCTTTAAGCATCAGCTCAAGGTTAGAATTAGATGTGTAGTTACGTGCTTACATTACATAGAATTATACAAATGGTGAATACAAGTTGCAAGTTTGTACACGTACGAAAGGCAATCAAGTATGAGTATATATTCCCTGTCTTCGCATGGCGCATGCAGTTCATGTTCTTGTCGAACCCCAACCCGGTTAAGCACCGTTGCACACCTTGAAACAGAAATGTATAGATTACTGCAGACTTTACTTGATGTGCGGCACTTGGTTTTATTGCACCACCACGTGATTTCTAAAAACCAGTCAAGGTCTGGCATATTTTTGTTTACCTAGGGTATAAGTGTAGTATCTATGTTGCGTACGTGATTGACAATGTCGACCAGCCATGGGCGAGTGTGAAACGTTTCTCGCAATCTTGGCCATAGCTAAAATGATAGATGTAGATAATGCACTCACAGGGATTCTCTAGGGTTGAATCTGTTTCTTCCCAAAAACTGATTTTATTCTACAAACATCAGCTGAGGGTTAAAATTAGATGTGATAGAAAGAGATAATATTCCATAGAATTCAACAAAAGCTAGGTACAAGTTGAGAGCGTCACGTATGAGTATGTGTTCCCTGCCCGAGTAGTTTATTCCTTTTTTTCTTTTCAACTGTTAGCAAAATATTAAAATGGCGGACTTGTATACGAAAAAACCGAAATGCATGTTTATAGATTTAATTTTGCTAATTAAATTATTTTATTTGAATATATTCAAAATTATGTGTTATTTTATGCTATTGCATTTTTATTTCAATAAAAACGTAGATAAAATAGTAAATAAAAAATTGCATTTACAAAAAAAAATATATATTTCCGACAATATGTTTAATGTGGCTTTTTGGTTCACACTCGTGTTGTTGTGGGTAACAGTTATTAAATAAATGACTAATTATTTTACGGGGCTGGTAATGTTAGAAATTTACAATGAGAAAATCAATTCGCAGCCCCATAGAATAATTAATCGTTTTTATTTAATAACGGCATTATTACCTAAGCAAACACGGGTGTCAGCCCAGACTCATCTTTTTGATATGCTGTAAACAAAACAAACAAACAAACAAACAAAAAAACAAACAAACAAACAAACAAACCAAACTCATCTTTATACATAACAAACAAAACCATGAAGACGCTATCATAAATGTGTTTAAGCAATTGTAATAGATAACAATTCAAGTATTTTATAAATACCTTAAACATAACAAATGGTAAACGGTAATAATACAGCAGGTAAAAGAGCACGATAAATCTGGTACAGGTAAAAATGCCGCGGTATAAATGGCACAGGTAAAAATTGCACCGATAAAAATGGCACGGCGAAATGATAAACTAAAAATAACATTGTAAAAATTACACGGTAAAAAAGGGCACAGGTAAAATGACATGGTAAATTGACACAGGTAAAAAGTTGAACTGTAAAAATGCACACGTAAAATAGCACAGGTAAAAAGTTGTATATGTGTTATTATGTATTCTTCGTTGTTGGCGGTATAAGTCAGGGACAAGCATAATAAATAAACCTAGGGGGAATTTAGAAAAAAAGGGTTAGGCTTCGGAGTTAGAGTTAGGTAAGGGACAAGCATAATAAATAAACCTAGGGGAAATTTAGAAAAAAAAGGGTTAGGCTTCGGGGTTAGAGTTAGGTAAGGGACAAACATAATAAATAAACCTAGGGGGAATTTAGAAAAAAAAGGGTTAGGCTTCGGAGTTAGAGTTAGGTAAGGGACAAACATAATAAATAAACCTAGGGGAAATTTAGAAAAAAGGGTTAGGCTTCGGAGTTAAAGTTAGGTAAGGGACAAACATAATAAATAAACCTAGGGGAAATTTAGAAAAAATAGGGTTAGGCTTCGGAGTTAGAGTTAGGTAAGGGACAAACATAATAAATAAACCTAGGGGAAATTTAGAAAAAATAGGGTTAGGCTTCGGAGTTAAAGTTAGGTAAGGGACAAACATAATAAATAAACCTAGGGGAAATTTAGAAAAAATAGGGTTAGGCTTCGGAGTTAGAGTTAGGTAAGGGACAAACATAATAAATAAACCTAGGGGAAATTTAGAAAAAATAGGGTTAGGCTTCGGAGTTAGAGTTAGGTAAGGGACAAACATAATAAATAAACCTAGGGAGAATTTAGAAAAAAATAGGGTTAGGCTTCGGAGTTAGAGTTAGGTAAGGGACAAACATAATAAATAAACCTAGGGGGAATTTAGAAAAAAAGGGTTAGGCTTCGGAGTTAGAGTTAGGTAAGGGACAAACATAATAAATAAACCTAGGGGGAATTTAGAAAAAATAGGGTTAGGCTTCGGAGTTAGAGTTAGGTAAGGGACAAACATAATAAATAAACCTAGGGGAAATTTAGAAAAAATAGGGTTAGGCTTCGGAGTTAGAGTTAGGTAAGGGACAAACATAATAAATAAACCTAGGGGAAATTTAGAAAAAATAGGGTTAGGCTTCGGAGTTAGAGTTAGGTAAGGGACAAACATACATAAATCCAAGTTAAGAAAAGATTTGCTTTAGGATTGAGGCTTAATTTTTTTACTTTTAAATGTAGATATCATTTTTATCCGCACTTAAGGGAGGTTTTCTAGGGAGGGGCGTTTCTTATGATTAGTAGTAGAGTTAAGGGAGTTTTTTTTAATCATCCTCAAAAAACAAACACAATTTATCTCCCTTAACAACAAAAAAGTTCTGTTATATGCTATAATGTCCCGGAAATGGGTGATTATTTTACGTTATATGTATATGCAAAACTGACCTCCCACTCTAAATTCTAAAATAATTGGGTTTTTTTTCTCCATGTGTCACACGTAATCGCCTAAACATGTAGAATCTCATTTTTTAGAGGAAGAAGGGTAGCCGAATGTCCTCATCTACAAACATTTACTTTCAAATGAAGATATACTTTTCCTTTTAATTAGACTAAGGTTTTAATGTTTTCCCTTTATGTATTTTATTGTAGATTTTCAAGATTTTGAGAAACTCATTGTGAGATTTTAATTTTAATTTTTCCCTATTTATCCATTTATTACGTAAATACATCGCAAATAAATTCCGGTTTTGAGGAATAGATACTTGCATTACGGCACCTCAACCTTTTTGTGGTTATTTAATGCAATGCTTATTGGTAACGATTCATTGATGCCTTTGGTTTGTGTTACGGTATCTCAATCCTTTTTGAGTTATTTAGGGTGAAACAGGATAACTATTTGTATTATTTTGATCATTCGAACTACTGTTCTCATATTGGATGATATTCTCACAACGTTTCGACCGATGTAACCTCCGACGTTCTTCAGGTACAGCTTGTCGAATTTGTCCATTATGAGCCAGATAATTTTTCTGGTCTTTCGAAACAGCTGCGTAATGATTAACTGACTCAGCAATAATGTCTTTCTGTGGCAACAGGATAGTGTAATAGCTCCCGGCATATAGGACTCTAGTGAAGATCCAGGAGTCAACATCGGAATCCGTTTTCCTCTGGTCGCCTCTGCCTCTGCGTGTGACAAACAACAGCGTGTATTATCTATGGTGTAAGGATAACAACGTTGCCTCTGAGTATGTTCGGTCGCCATTTCTTTGTTTGTTCTCGGACAAACCTTCCTCGACTTTGGATGCAACTTATAGATCTAACGAAGAGCTACGGAGTTCATGCACACCAGACAATCTTAAGACTCTGTGCAGAATCTCTATCGAGTTTGTCGTCTTCTTCTTCTTCGTCGTCGTCGTCGTCGTCGTCATCATCATCATCACACACACAAAACCGCTTGATTGTAACTTCTTCTTCTTCGTGTTGGCATTAGTTTCCCCGATGTTTTTCTAGTTAGAAATCTTTCTGGAAAGGTTGCCAACATCCCTAAGTGAAAGTGATACTGTGGAACCGACTGGATTCTTCTGGAACACCCGTGTCGATATCTACTTAACCACCGTCACCTCCCGTTTGATTGTAACGATTTAGGTTATATATCTCTATCTATATATTACGTATATTTATATATTTGTATGTACAGCATTCACTCCTAAACTATTTATCCGATCATTATGAATTTTGGAAACAGGTGCTAGGCGTAAGAAGTCATAATGTGGGTTATATTTTGTGTAATTTAGTTTCATGCAAAGCTGGTAAAAAGAGTGTGGAAGTCCATCGTTCAAAATTCAGATAACTCTGATGTTTGTGAAATTTGAATAATAGATATTAGGCGTAAATTAATAAATATTTCCGAACTTTCAGTTTATTTAGAATATTTAAAAAGATTTTGAGGGTGTATAATATCGGCACAACATTAAATTTGAAAATTTAAATATTTCAGATCTGCATTGAATTTGATCCACAGTCACCAATTAATCAAAATTCCCTGAATTTCAAATTGTTCTTAAGATCCCTTAAGCTTAAATTTTAAACATCGTCTATAATCCAAATGATGTAATGGATTATGATCAAAATTGAGAGAGATGAGGTTAAGTATGATTCTATCTTTATTTTCATTTTCGTAAGGTCAAAACTGTTCTGTTTGGAGACATTATTTTATCCGTCCTGGGACGGGTATTTTTCTAGTTGATTATAAAAGAAGACATTTGACTTAGAAAAACTTTCTAAAGGCATATAAAGATGTATTCTTCAATATGATAGCTATAATCTCTGAGGCAATGTTCATGGAAGACATATTGGACTCGTTTTATTCCCATCTTGCAAACGAATTCAGTAAGTTTTTGTTCAGCCTCAAAATACGTTCACGTCGAGGGGAAATGGCTAATCAGACGAAAGAAATTCAGAATGATTGAATGAAAAACAAAACAAATCATCGGAAAAAACAGAAATCATTATTTCGCAATCAACCTCGAAGTAGAAGCGAATTGCGCAAGACAGGAAATGAGTTCATAATCGTATGCTATATCATGTCGATGTGACCGGAAGTTGTTGTTTGGTGGCCTTCTTCTATATCGAAGAAACAACGGACACCTTCTGAAACGGTGCATAGGCGAGGAAAAGTTGATAGTGAAACAAGGGTTGCGTAATCCATAACTCAGTGGTTCCTAACACGTGACATACACACCACAAGGTAACAATTTGATTTTAAAGAAGGAAGACAGAAGGCGACTGAGGAAGCTTGCGTCCAATTATAGCGGGTTTACATGTTTGTATGTCCGTTTTTGGATTCTTAACATGGATGTGACATGCAATTGTGCTTAATAATTAATAGTATTTACACAGTATTTGTTGAGAAGACTTTACTTGTGATTTTGTTTTGTTTTTGTTTGAATTTGACATTTTTTTTACATATATATCGAAGATATTTTTTGTTTTGTAAGAAACTTATCAAAATAAACGCTGCATTGTAAATAACCAGAATACATATGTGTGTGCTGTTTATTTGGAACTTGATTTGAAAAATGTTTTGAATCGTACAAAACCTATATATCTATATATATTTAGCTCTATTCCACTTAATATTGAGCTGCTGATATTTACAAGCTGTTGACAGATTTTTATTGGGGATTTTCTATATGATCTACATTGAAGATACATTCTTCTCTAATTTTATTCGAGGTTTTGTGATCTACATTAGAAAGATATCTTTAGGAAAATATACGTATTTTTACTAGCCCTGTTAATGTTAAATATGGCGCGAATTCATGAAAGTAAACAGTAACTTATTTTCTTGATGGAACATGCGAGTTTTATTGTTTTCCTTTTCTGATGTTTAGGACACAATTTTGGGCTTTCCTACAGATGAGTAACAGTCATTGAAAATCCAATAAATCACTCCTTTTGCTTACTACTACTATTTCGATTGTTTCACTCCCTGAGTGATTAACATGCAGAAAATTGTATTATTAGTCGCCCTTAACTTTATAGGACGTTTTTTTTTTCGTTAATATATATATTTTTATTAATTTTATACGTACATAAAAGTAATCCAAGGACACGTGTTTCTGGCTCACAGCCATCATCAGCATGGCTAACTTAGACAAGGATCGAACGTTCGATATTGATGTATATATATATATATATATATATATATATATATATATATATATATATTCATATATCTATATAGGGGTTTTTAATTACATGTGTTTACGGTCTCTTTGTACAAGGGTTTTATCAGGACAACCTGACATGAGGATACTTCACCCTGCAAGTTAACCCTGACCAAATATTCAAAATAACATAGTATTTGAAGCCCAAATAAGATCCCCTCGACACTCGACATTAGCTCATACGAAGAATAGTGCATCTTCTCCAAGTAATGTTACCTCACATAACAAAACATAGATGGATACTCCACCAGACCAGATGAATTCTTGTCCTCGAATCCGGTAAGACCAAGAGACCAAAAGAAAGATATACTATAACATAATAAACTGGTAAATTGAGGAAAGGAAACTTAATGTTCATAACTTCTTTACTAACTCAACGCTTGAGAGATAAAATCGAACTTCTATAGAATATTCGGATATCTATGTATCTCATATATAGAGATCGAGTGTTAGCCCAGGTAGAGGCCCCTTGATTTCTGAGAAATTCGACTGAAGTAAAATGAAACAAAAAAGTAATTATATATATATACATATATATATATATATATATATATATATATATATATATATATATATATATATATATATAGGCAAACATTATTAAATAACACGGAGTGGTTTTGTTTGATGCGACTTTTTTTTTTTCAATTTTCCGAATTGTCCATCTAATGTTTCGGTCAAATTGATGTAAATATGATCCATGGGTTTCTTGTTCCATTCTTTTTTTTTTTTTGCAAGTACTTTCGATTTGAATCGTCAAAGGCGGTATTAGTTTTAGTGTCTTTACTGTTGTGCTCATTTTTTAATTATAACGGCAAGTAGTTTATATTTGAAAACGCGTCTGTAAAGTTGAAATGTACATGAGAGCGTGATGGCGTTCTACACATACGAGAGATTTAAAGTTTGACTGTTTAAACCGTTAAGAAATTGATGACGTTAAATAAAGTGCATACAATTCAAACGCATAACTACCTAATGGCTAAGATGATTTGACGATTCAAATCGAAAGTACTTGAAAAAAAGATAAAAAAATGAAACAAGAAACCACTGGATCATATTTACATCAATTTGACCGAAACATTAGATGGGCAATTCGGAAAATTGAAAAAATAAAAAAAAGTCGCATCAAACAAAACCACTTCGTGTTATTTAATAATGTTTGCCTAAATGAAAATATGCTGCCTAAATACACACAATATATATATATATATATATATATATATATATATATATATATATGGGAAAATGAAAAAGGAAAACCCAAAAAAATGGATGTTTTTTATGTGTACATCAACGTTTCGTCTTTATTTATAAGACTTCATCAGGATGATAAAATAGAGAAAAAAATGTCATGCAAGCACAGATACATTTTTTTCTTTATTTTATCATCCTGATGAAGTCTTATAAATAAAGACGAAACGTTGATGTACACATAAAAAACATCCATTTTTTTTGGTTTTCCTTTTTCATTTTCCCATCACGTCGGATTACTTTCATCCTTCTCTTCCCATATATATATATATATATATATATATATATATATATATATATATATATATATATATATAAATCTACTTATTTGTTTCATTTTACTTCAGTCAAAGTTCTCAAAAATCGAGAGGCCCCATTCCTGGAACTAACACTTGGTCTCTATACGAGGTACATAGTATTCGACTATTTAATTATAGTTCTTCTTTACCTGTTGAGTCAGTAAGAAAGTTAATAACATTAATTTTCATTTCCTCACTTGACCAGTTAACTGTATTATGGTATATGTTTCTAGTTGCCTCTTCTTCTTATCAGATTCCATGACGAGAATTCATCTGGTCTAGTGGAGTATCCAGCTAAGTGCTGTTACCATAGTCAACATCACTAAGAGAAGGTGCACTATTCCTCGTATAAGCCAGTATGTGGTAGCCATACTAATGTGATCGTAGTTGAGCTGCGGATACTATGTTATTTTGAATATTTAGTTAGGATTTACTTGTAGTAGGGGTGGGACGTAATGGGTGAAAAATTCAGATTCATGCGAGTAATATTTTTTTGTGTTCATTTATACATAAATAACACTAAACAATCAAACATTTTGAAAATTTTGCAAAATTCAGAAGGTGCAGGCCAAAAATAGCCGTTAGGGCTTCACGGGACTCAAAATTCATCATTTTTCGGTGAAAAAGTGGTTTCATGCGACATTGCAGGTCCTAAAACATCCTCAAAAGCTATGAATGGATATAGATGGTTAAATCTGATATAGTACTGTAATTTAGGACCATTTTCAGGCTGTGAAAGGGTTTTCATGAATGTAGAATAGCCAAAAACTAGTGAAAAATAGCCAAAATTAGCCAAAATTTCCAAATATCATCTGTTAAGCTACCTAATTGGTTCCCAAGCCTCTTCTGAATTTGGCAAAATTTTCAAAATGTTTGATTGTTTAGTGTTATTTATGTATAAATGAACACAAAAAATACTACTCGCATGAATCTGAAATTTTCACCCATTACGTCCCACCCCTACTTGTAGGAAGAAGTATCCTCATGCCAGTTTGTCTGACAAACCCCTGTACAGAGAGACCTTAGACATTCGAGGAAAATGTCTAGTAAGCATTAAAGTTCTCTCTTATATATATATATATATATATATATATATATATATATATATATATATATATATATATTCTTTTAATTTTCTTATCTTTTTGTTTTTGCTGTGATGGGGCATCCAACCGGATGCCAGACATTTCTCGCTATTTCAGACACTCCAACCGAAAGATCTTTTAAATATTCTAACCGTCCCTTTAACCCCAATTGTGTGTATCTCTCTTGCACTTGGTTCACCCGGTATATTCGTCAGGTAATTTTTGAAATTATTTTTTATTAGTCCAGTTTCTCCTATAATTACTGGAATGATGGAGATTTTCCTAAGATTTCAGTTTCTTTTCATGTCGTACATAAGCACTTGATATTTCGTAATCTTTTCCCTTTCAGCTCTGTTTAAGCAAGCATCATTAGGGACACTGACTTATACTAGGGTTGCTACTTTCTCTCTTCGGTCCCCTTATATTAAGAATGAGTTTCGAAATAATAAGGTTATTATTTATAACCCCATTCTTAACATGAGGATGAAGAGGCATTGTTAACTATTCTGTACCTTCATTTTCAGCGTGTAGTGCCCGATATGTCATCAGTCAGAGAAGAAGAAATCCTTCTAGACTAAGACAATTATTCTTTTTCTCTATCCTAAGTGGCTTTTTCTTTTATTCCTACTTAAAACACTACTCCCATGTAGAGATCTACCTGCTTGTTTTCGGTACTGACAAACCGGAAAAAATGGGAGGTCTACAATTACTTAGGGGGGGGGGGGCTTACTCATCTATCCTTTATCTCATTATATTTGGTTTCTTTATTTTCTTCTTTTTCTTGTGTTTTTCGTCGTCTCACTACATATTATTCATGTATCTGTACATATTCTTCTGGTAAATAAAATTCACCTCCACCGAAATTTATTGGCCTTATGCCTAATTTTATATGAGAATTTTTATATAAATTGTATAGCGAATAAATATTTCCCAATGTAAAGTGGCCAATTTTGGGCAGCTGGATTTTACTTTCATTAAAAACCAATCTCTTTTGGAGAGGCAAGTAAACAAGGACTTTTCTGACGACGGTCTTTTTTCCCGAAACTAATTTTTTTTTTCTTTAGTTTTAAATTCACTTAAATGTTCGTTACAAGTGCACGACAAAAAATGTGTGTGTTTTTTTAAAGCAACCCAACACTAAAAGGATTATCAACTTCCTTTGGAAAAATCTAATTTCTTTTTCCGTTAGGAATAGATTTAAACTGTTACAAACTTTAAACATATTTCTTTTTTATTTAACTTTTTTATTTAACTTTTTTATTTAACTTTTTTATTTAACTTTCTGATTTAATTTTATTTTTTATTTTAAATGAATCTAAAGTTTCATTATTGATACAAAATTCTTCGATTGAAAAAGGAGATAAAAATATATACAAAAAAGCGTTATTAAATAATGCCAAACCTTTTCACAAAAAAAAAACTTGGTCGCTTACGTAATTACTTAAAGTTTTACGGTTGCTTCCCCTTTCTCCACGAAAGAAAACATGTCGAACTGTCGTGTGCGTCATTGCATCGCCCCCTTCTACCACACTTAGTCACGCTAACCTGTTGCCTAACAGACTTAACGCGAGTCACGGTCGACAGCTTTTACTCCATCTTCTTTTCCTAAAGTAAAAAGCTAAATTGTCTCTTATTTCGTTACCGGAAGTACGCCGTCCGCCATTATGCACGGGAACTATTTATTTTTCATCTGACACGTTCACTAAATCGACTGTGGTTTGAAAACCGTGACTCCAGGGTCATATATAAGATGGTTATTCTCCAGAATGTTAGCTAGAGAAAGTATAAAATATACTAACACTTCACGAATGGATGAAGCTTTTTAAACATAAAAAAAGCTATGTTAATACCATATCTCTATTTATATAAAGTTAAGTATGTGTATATGCTTATATATTTGTATGTACAGGATTCACTCATAAACTAATTAAGCGATAATAATAAATTTTGGAATCGAGCTGCTAGGCATAAGGATGGGGAATGTGGCCTATATTTAGTTTAATTTAGTTTTATACAGGAGGAAAAGAGGGATAGAATCACTTCATGAAAATTCAGATATGTCAGATTTTTTTTTAATTTAACAATAGGTATTAGGCATCAATTGATAAGTATTCCCTAAATTTCCGTTTTTTATTAGTATTTTTAAGGCCCTTTAATGAATGATAATATGAGAACAACCGTTCATTTGAAAATTTAAATATTTTAGACTTGCATTCAATTTGATCCTTAAATCTTTGACATTCTCTAGAATCTAAATCATGTAATGGATTTGGATCATAATTGGAATAAGGATTCAAGATACAATGTTTCAGTTTCTTTGAGCAATTCTAAAGGGTTTTAGGAGACATAACATGAACATAAACTGCCATTTAAAAATTCAAATATTTTAGAATTAATTTGATCTACAGTCATAATATGAAAATGTGTCAGGACCCTACGAATGGTTTAGGGCGATTAGAGGCGCTAGTATACAATTAGGAAGAGTGTACCGTGAAAATTGAGAATTAATATTTCACACGAGTTGAAAAATATTGATTTTTGCGAAATGAGTTGTCTTGGCTATAGGCCGGGTAAAAACGCCGAAAGCGGAGATCCCAGCTGTAAACCGGTGAAAAAGTCAGCTAGGATCAGGTATTGTCACAAGTGACAAAAGTATTGACCGGGGAGAATTGAGTACACGAGAAAATTCTTGGTAAACGAAACCGAGGCTAAGTGATTGACGTCACTGATAACTCCCTAAGGCCTGAGCTAAGATATGCATACTTGCAATAACGAAAAAATAGAATTCGGGCAATGCCGAGTGACCAGTCTAACTATGTAAATTGATGCTCGAAGCGAATGTAACAGTTCGGAGTCGGAGACAGAGTAGTAGACAGTCAGTGAGACTGGATTAGGCGCTGCGATTCGCTTTTCTAGCAATATTGCGGATTCGCTTTTCCGAAAAGCGAAGTAATCTCCCGTCGTCCGTCCATAAATTTGTGAAGTCGCAAAGAAGAAGAACACTGAAGTGCATGTTTATAAAAAGAATATTATCATTTTAAACAGAAACCAAGAGCGTTATTGGGTTATTGAGTCGATTAAACAATCTGTTTATTTCATCATTTGTTGTTGTTGTCCACGTGTCTGCCTTCTGTCAGTTGGTGCGTTTTCGGGACAGCATCGATTTGCTTCTAGTAAGACTAAATGACCTCGTGGGGAGAGGTATTGTCCGGCTAACGAAGACGAGGGATCACATCGGCTTGACGTCCTCACCACGGCCAACAACAATAATGGGAGAACGTCTCATCAACCCACGCGGAAGTTAACGATAGAAAAGTTCATAAGAACGAATACGATGATGGTTTTACCAATTAAGCAAAATTCTCTGAATTTCAATTTCTTCTTAGGCTTAAACCTTAAATTTTGTACATTTTCAAGAAGAAAAATCATGGAATGGATTTTAATAAAAATTACCCTAAGGATTTTAGACTAAGGATTTTAGAAAAAGTTTAGTGGCTTATATATTGGGTTTTATTTTCATAAGAGGACATAAAAGAGATGCGCAAAACTGTTCTGTTCAGTGAATTCATTTTACGGTATTAGGACGGGTATATATATATATATATATATATATATATATATATATGATTCATAGGTATGTGAGTAAATATATATGTGAATGAGAAGCAGCACATAAGTGTATATGCGGGTAGTTTCATATATGTGCAAGTGTTGACGATAAAAGGAAAGTTAGTCGTGGTCTATGTTTAATTTTTGTTCGGCCAGGATAAGTTTGCTTATTAGGTTGTAGAAACCATAATGTAACTCCCCGCATATACACTTATGTGCTGACTTCTCCACATATATATATATATATATATATATATATATATATATATATATATATATATATATATATATATAGTAATCTAGTTAAAGTAAATATCCACGGGGAAGGAATCCACAGAATTTCAACCGGGCTTATAAAAAGTGCTCAATATCAAATAAAACTTCATGTATATGTGTTGCATACCTTAGATTTCTCCCTCGCTTGTTTTAGAGGGTGGTGTGTTGTCTAGTGGATGAATTCTTTGTTCTTTCCTTCCTGCCGTGAACCACGCCGTCAGTGTCTGCAACAAAAGCCTCATGACGCACTCCGAAGACTAACTCTTCTTTCAAATTTAATTCATTTTATTACATGCCTTGTTATTTCAACAGGGAGTAATTCACTACGTCGAGAGAGAGAGTGAGAGAGCAAACCACTACTTTATCGTAGTCAGTTAACAATGTTTTCTTAACCATTCATAGAGAGGAAGGAGAAATGATTTCCTCGCTTGTATTCCCTTAAGGGAAGTATTTTTCGTTATTTTTACATCGTGAATCGCACTCCTGCTCGGTTCGCCTTCCGAATCAGACTGACGAAAACTCGCTTCTCACGAGAACGAGTGACGTCATAGAGCCTCTCGCAGGTGCAGACTGACCCTTGATCTGGGGTCTCGTCACACGGTAACCTTGTCACGTCTGTTAGCTCTGACTGTAAGAACAAGCTCTATTCTGCACTCGACTGCACCCGCGTTAACTCGCGCAAGTCAAACCAACGATTCCCAACAGATACGTCCATTCCCATAGTGCCATTATCCAACATATGATTGTTTTTATTCAAACAGACTTGTACAAAATATGCGACACCGGCATGTCGATGTTATCGATCTACAGCAGTTAAAAGCTGAGATCCTATCAGACAGAACTGAAATTTGATCCGTTCATCAAATGGTATTTGGGAATAATGAAATGGGAGAGAAAAAAAGAGAAAGGAAAGGAATAGAAAAATTTAATATTTGGAAAGTCACGTGATCAGACTTGAAACCGTTTAAATAAAATAAAATATACTTGTTGATGATGGGGAAAGAAAGGAAAGGAAAGAAGAGAGGGAGGAGGAGAAAAGGGAAATCATTTTAACTAAAGTCTAAACGTGTCAAAATGTCAGGTTGACATCTATGTCTACAGGCAGATATATTTCAAATCTGTGTCAGGTGAACTTTTATGTCTAGGTTTTTAATTTTCTTTCCTATTAAGTTATTGTTTAATTTAAAATTTTATTTTATTTTACTCTGCTGTTTTATTTTTTATTTCTAAAATGTATTTCTGATATTAATTCACTCATTTTATTAATTTTTTGTTTCATTAATTTTTTGAGTAAAGGACGACTGGAAATCAGGGGATATAAGAATTTAGATACCTATAATAATTTGAATAAATCAAATACCCAAAATAATTTAAACATTACTGAAGTTTACTAACGTGATGTAATGATGGTTTTTGCAGCACCAGTAATAGAAATACTAATAAAATAATAATAATAGCAACACTACTACTAATAATGATAATAAAACAGTAATAAGATCATAATAATAATATAAATAATAAAAATTAATAATGATAATAATAATCATAATAATCAATGATGATAATAATAATGATAACAATATTAATAATACTAATAATACTGATAATAATGATATAAAATACTAGTAATAATAAGTTGTAGTGATAATAATCGTAATAATAATAATAGTGATAATAATCGTAATAATAATAGTGATCAAATTTATAATAATGATAATAATGATAACAATAATAATAATGATGGTAATATAGTAATAATGTTAATAATATTAATAATAGTAGAAATAATAATTAAGGCGATTATGACCATGATGATGTACTATCATCATCATGGTCATAATCGCCTTAATTATTATTTCTACTATTATTAATATTATTAACATTATTACTATATTACCATCATTATAACGGTAATGATTATAATAATAATATTAACTAGCGGGACCCGTGTAAATTACACGGAATTTTTAAATTTTAAAATTTTTATTTTTACTTACACCGTGTTGTGTTCGTTTTTTTTTTAAATCATTTCTTGAAAATAAAACTGAAAAAAGTGACGAAGTTATCGTCTGCCACACTGACCCTAACTCTAACGACGGTGTCAAAGTTAGCGCGGGTCCTAATGTAACAAATCACCCTCTATTTGTTAGTTACACTTGCTTTATTATGAGCCCCCCTTCTAGATAAGAGTGAAATATTTTTTTTAAATGGTAACTCGTGTACAATCTACTAAAAAAAATTGATATGCCATCCGTTCAAAAAAAAATAATAAAAATAAAAAAAATAATACTGGCCCTCTCTACAACCAAAAGAAAACGTAAATAGACAATGCCCTTAAAAACGCCAAATAAAAAAAACAAAAAATAGTTTTAAGTTTAAAGCAACACAAAAAAGTACTTTTTAACCAGGTGAGTAGCATACAAAGATTCGGAAGGTCGTTGCTTTTGATGTAAGCATGACACACACAATCACACACGCTATTGTATTAATATGTGTCTTCCCAGTCGTCCACTCCCTACCTCTCTTCCCCTTCCCCTTAAAATGTAGAAAAAAAATCTTAGAGGTTGGTTGGGATCGAACTATAAACCAGTCGGGCCGAAGTAAAAAATACTACGTCGCTAACCGTTACGCCAGGGGGAAATACATGGAAATGTTTTGAAAATAAAGTGACGTGACTGTTTTTAAAAATCTAGGTGCGGCACGCATGCGCAGAGCTTTTGCCGGAAGCGTGACACACGAACACACACGCTATCGTATTAATATATAGATATTAATGACAGTTATTGATGATGATAAAAATAATTATAGTAATAATAATAACAATAATAATAATAATTATAACAATAATAGTGTTAATATTCGTAATAATAATAATAGTAATAATGGTAATAATTGTAAGATAATAATAATAGTTATAATAATAGTGTTAATTGTAATAGTAATGTATTGTAGTGCTTATTCTAATAATAGTAAGTTAAAAAATGTAAATATAATTAATGGTAATTATACCGAGTATGGTATAATATATGATATAAAAATGTATAACTATGTTTGTATGTTTATGGATAGATATCATAATATCTTAGTGTTGCCGTGATGTTGTATTGCATAGGGGGGGGGGTAGTCAATTCTAAGGGATTTAGTAGATACTACAGAATGATGGGTTTAGTTAGAGTCAAGAGATTTTTTGTTCATTTTTAATTTTTTTTTGTGTTTACTCTTTTTAGCAATGGTAACATTGGTTCTAGAGGTTATATAGTAATTACTAAGAAGGTGTGATCTGTTGTACTTACAGTTAATTGAGGTTTCTTGTTCTTTGTTTAGAAGTTTACCTCTATCACTAAATCTAATTATTTCCAGTTTTTCACTCGGGCATAAGTAACATAGTGAATTTATAGAACTGCAGGTACAGGTTTTTCTAATACTGTTCCAAATAACTGTTGGTGATTGATTTTTATCGGCTAGTTCCCAGTGGTATAAAGAGAGTGAAGTTCTATTTTGCATTCAGAATTATTGAATGAGCATTTATGGCCGGTATATATTTCTTTGAAAGTGTTACTAGCCAGAAAAAATACTACATAGGTACTATGTAGTATTTTTTCTGGGTTGCGTTTTCTTTGGTTGAAATTGTGGCCTGGTATACTATTTGGGTTATTTTGCAATTTTGTTGCAGTGGACATTCTGTTCTATTCAATCAGTTACAAGTCTTTATTTTTCTATCTTTATTTAGTATTTTTATTGCCATTTCAAATGTTATTGTTATGTTTTTAAATTATTTTTTCTATGTCTTCGTTACAACTATAGCTTAATTTAAGGGTGTTTTTAAGATGTTATGTAGTATGTTATTAGGGGGGAAGTGTAAGTCAATTATCTCTAGGAATTTTTGTTTAGTTTTAACCATGTGATTAAATGGGTATGTAAGCAACATAATTATCCTAGTTTTTCCTTTATATGTTTATTTTTTAACGTTGTAGGTTTGATATATTTTATTTGGGTCTTTTTGTATTAACTCTCTTATAGTGCTTTATTGTAGAAGGACATATGTGCGTTAAATATTGCTTCATTAGAAGAGTTGTTGATTTTTGTTTCAATAGATTTGGGGATGTGTTTAATTATGGGTTTTAAGTGGTTAGAGAGTGGATTGGCATAAATTGGGTAAGCATTATCTTTAGTATAGGGTTCGAACGGCTTATTATTTAGGTTAAGTGTTACATCTAAGAAGTTAACTAGTTTGGTATTTGATGTTATTTCCACCTAAAGAATGAATAGTTTCATTTCGCTAAGGATAATCTTTTCATTCTTTCACATTTTTACCATTAGAAATCCTGTCTTCTGTGTTAATGTCTTTTGTAAGGTTGTATAGTATGTAGAGTCAAACTAGGTCTGTTATTTCTGCTGATCTAGAGAGCCCATGGTGACATCAAAAGATCCCGATTGGTTACTTTTAGTCCATTGTTCTTGTTTACTGATTAGTACTGTATTTCTGCATTTCTTAATAATATTGGTTTCCTCTTCGGAGATGTCCGAAAGAAGGGTGGCAGACTGAATAACCTTTTCATAAAGTCTTTAGAGAAGGGTGGCAGACTGAATAACCTTTCCATAAAGTTCTTTAGAGAAGGGTGGCAGACTGAATAACCTTTTCATAAAGTTCTTTAAAGAAAGGGTGGCAGACTGAATAACCTTTTCATAAAGTCTTTAGAGAGGGTGGCAGACTGAATAACCTTTTCATGAAGTCTTTAGAGAGGGTGGCAGACTGAATAACCTTTTCATAAAGTTCTTTAGAGAAGGGTGGCAGACTGAATAACCTTTTCATAAAGTTCTTTAGAGAAGGGTGGCAGACTGAATAACCTTTTCATAAAGTTCTTTAGAGAAGGGTGACAGACCGAATAACCTTTCCATAAAGTTCTTTAGAGAAGGGTGGCAGACTGAATAACCTTTTCATAAAGTTCTTTAGAGAAGGGTGGCAGACTGAATAACCTTTCCATAAAGTTCTTTAGAGAAGGGTGGCAGACTGAATAACCTTTTCATAAAGTTCTTTAGAGAAGGGTGGCAGACTGAATAACCTTTTCATAAAGTTCTTTAGAGAAGGGTGGCAGACTGAATAACCTTTTCATACAGTTCTTTAGAGATGGAGGAGTAATAATTGATGATGTCAGATTTGATGAATTCGCAGTTTGTTTTGTTTTCGATTTTGCAGAACTAATTTTATAGTTTCGGTTGTGTTTACCCACTGATTTAGTTTGTAAAATGTTTTACTCTTTCTAGTAGTTTGTTACTAATTTTTCCGATTTCTTGTGGGATTTGTAAGTCTATTGGCTGATTTTGTTTGCAAGTCAAACTTATGATCTTTGAGAAGAATGTTTGCTTCTTTTTCTCTTAGTTTACTTACTCCCATCGGTGTTAATCCCTTGACTAACAGGTCAGCTGCGCGATTGATCCACAAATACGTTTTTAATACAAATTTGTACCGATAATTATCTCTACAATGTTAAACAAAGGAGGGGGAACTATAACGTTAATACCAGGGCGATATATATGTGTATATATATATATATATATATATATATATATATATATATATATATATATATATATATATATATAAATATATATATATATATGAGTTATCCCCTTGTTAAAACTGAATGTTTGATTGAGAAAAGGGAGAAAAACAACAAAAAAAAACTAACCAGTTAAATGTTGGATTCTGATTATAATTGACGAAAATCTAATTAAGACACTATAAAATAAATATCCAAAAGTAATGAAAAAGATTTAAAATTTCCAAATCGGTGTAGAAAATCCTTCTCAGCATTTAAAAGAAATTATATCTTGAAAATTCCAATTTAGCGTTGTATTTGTATGTATATATGTTATATATATATATATATATATATAAATATATATATATACATATATATATATTTATATATATATATGCATCCATATATATATATATATATATATTTATATATATGCATCCGTATATATATATATATATTTATGTATATGCATCCGTATATATATATATATATATATATATATTTATATATATATGCATCCGTATATATATATATGTATATATATATATATATATTTATATATATACTAGCTGATGTAATCGTTTTTCACATAGTCCATCCATTATGTAACAATAAGACCCCAAACCACCATTCACAACAATACATAGAGAAATCATTGTAGAAAACATTTGATTTCCGTATTATCCGATAGAAACGTATTTTACACAATATTGGAGACACAATGTCCAATCATGTAACCACAGTCAGCTCATTAAGTATAATAGCAGTTAAAGCACCTTAGACAAAACAAATACAGCAAATTTAATCAAATTAAATGCATTTAATTTGATTAAATTTGCTGTATTTGTTTTGTCTAAAATTAAATAAATTAAATATACAAATTATATATTCAACATATTCATGATGTAGGATTAATCAGGAAGAAAAAAATGGGGTAATACTCAATACTTATACATATTTGAAATATTTTTTTCTGGACTAAGGTTGGATTCTTTTTAGACAGGCCTCGCATATATATATATATATATATATATATATATATATATATAGAGAGAGAGAGAGAGCGAGAGAGAGAGAGAGAGAGAAAGAGATAGATAGATAGATAGATAGATAGATAGATAGATAGATAGATGGAGAGAGAGAGAGATAGATAGATAGATGGAGAGAGAGAAAGGGAAACAGGGTGAGAGTACGATGCGTAGATAGATATATACAAGCCGCCGCTTTCTGTTCTTTCTTTCGTTTGTTTCTGTCAATTTACGGCCTCTCCACCTCGTCTACCTCCACCATCCGCGTATAAACCCGTTGGCACGTTGCCAGTCTTTGATGTGACTAATGAAATCGAATTCGGGTTGTCGAAGTTTGACACAAAGATGGAAAGGTTGATTGGCATGGATCGCAGCAACTACCAAAGGATTTTACTCTGGTTTCCCGAAATACTTCACCCCCCCCCCCTGCTGCCCGTCCCGCGCAGGAAATATTCAAAGGAACTTTTCTTTATCGATCAGTTGATCGACTGATGCTGGTATAGCTTCTCCTGATTGTTCCATCGGAAATTACAACTCTTTTCACTTTTTGCTCGGACACAGAATTGGAAAAAGAGTGGCGAAAGGCGAGGTGGTGGTTGGGGGTGGGGGTTCGGAATATATTCATCAACGTCGACGGCATTGGCACAGCAATGTGTTTCCCTGATTCAGAACTGAAATATACATCACGAGACGTATGTGTCTTTTAGAAGAGGGGGTATGGCATGGATGGCGATGGTCGACCAAATTATTGGGACCAATTGAAACTACCGAGTTACAAGAAAGATAGGAAATACTCAAAACTAGTAGGGCTACCCGGCGTTTCCGGAGATCTTAACTCTTGTAAATTACGGAATCGGAAAAATCGGATTTTTTTTTGGTATCAAAATCAGTAAAATTTTAGCCAAATTTCCGATTCCGAAAACGATTCTTTAAATATGTTTTTAAAACTTAATTTTTCATTACAGGTAGTAATGTTAAATATTTTTTAAACTATCAGAAAAATTAAAATCTATAGATCAAAATAACATGAAAATACGATGTAAATTAAATACAAAAATAAAACTTTGCATAAATTCGCTAGGTAACCTTTAAAAGAATACAGTTTTTTTTCAAGGTTTCGAAAAATGTTTTAAAATTAAATAAAACGTTTGGCCAAGACAAATACTGAAAAACATCATTGATAATTCAATAAAAAGTAAAGTATACATCGCGTCAGCTCTTCTTTGATTTTTAGTTTCCATGTCTGAACTAGTTTTAAAACACCATTTCCAATGATATAAAAGTAAATAGAAGGTAATACAATCCAAGACTTATAATAAAAAATATATTCTTGTTAATAAATATTATTGAACCCGTTTGGCAGTTCAGTTGTTACATTTTCCTTAAACTGACAAGAACACAAGTACACTTAAGACTACGGAAAATTTGTCAACATAAAATGTAAGTGCCTATATATATTTTAAAACTATAATAAAGACATTTAAAATGTGTGTTATGAATTAAAAGTTAATTTCTAACATATTTTATATTATTTTTTGTTTCATATTTAAACTTATATTTTAATGGAATCTGAAAGTTTGAATTGTTTTCTATGTAGAAATTAAGTAGATTCTTTTACTATATAAGAACTTATTATTATTATTATTATTATTATTATTATGATTATTATTATTAATATTATTATTATTATTATTATTATTATTATTATTATTAATATTATTATTATTATTATTATTATTATTATTAATATTAATATTATTATTATTATTATTATTATTAATATTATTATTATTATTATTATTATTATTATTATTATTATTATTACTCACTAGGAGTTCTCACACAGGTCATAGTCCGTGATTGCTCACCGACAACAACCAGTGGTGTTCCCTGGAGTCTGAGTGACAACAAGCTTCCCCAGATTTCCAGTACTATCCAGATTTGTCCGATAACCACCGGAAATAACCTTGCAGTATCGCAACAGCCGCTTACCATTAATTTCTCGCTGGTAAGGACCGTTGGTCTTCTCGGGTATTTGGTGAGCAATAAGCCTCCCCAAGGTCCCAACACTCTCCGCACTATTTCAGTGGAGGTCTGGTTTTGCAGCCTCTCCTCAGTTTTCTCATTCTCTTTGACCCGTTACAAATATTTTGTGTGGCGCCAACCTTTTTTTGTGGGTGGAGCTTATGGTGTTATTTATTGCAATTTCTGTTCATTGGCTCATTTTTGTGGGATGTCAGCTGAGGCGGGTGTCATTTATTGGGGGGGGGGACTTATGCTGTGGTGTTTCTTGCAGTTTCTCTTCCATGGTTCGTAATCTGGTGTTCTTTATGTGTTTTTTTTCTTCTTGTTGTTAATTCAATGTGACTGGTTACCATTCGTAGCTTATGCGGGTTGGTTTCCGCATTCAAGGATTTTCCTTAAGATTGCAGCTGTTTTGATCATTGCCGTCCTTTGTATGGTCTCAGTGATCCCTTTGATTTCAATTTCTCTCAGTCTTTTCTCCAGTTATTTTGAGACTGTTCCTAGTGCTCCTACGATTATTGGTATTATACTGACTTCCTTGATGCTCCATATTCCTTTCATTTCTCTGGCAAGTTTCGTCTATTCGCTTCGTTTTTCCGTCTCTTTGATCTTTACTCTGTGATTTGCTGGAACGGCGAAGTGTACGATTTTGCAAGATTTTCCCTTGCTTGTGTTACGTTGTCAGTTCGTATATCCATATCCAAGAGGATTTTGTGTTTTTTTTTGTTTTTAGCACTGTTTCTGGTTTATGTTTGTACCATTTGTCTGCGTATTCGAAATTCAATCGTTTGCACAGTTCCTAGTGTACTGCTTTCCCCACGCAGTCATGTCTGTTCTTGTATTCTTTTCGGGCTAGTTTGCTGCATTCACTTATTATATGAGTTACTGTTTCGTCTCTTTGTCCACACAATCTGCATTTACTGTTTTCCTGGGTTTTATCTATTCTAGTGTGAAAGCAACAGTTTTCTATATTAGTCGGTCAAAATTCAGGAAGGAGACATTTTGTCTTCAGCACCGTCCTATTCCGGAAGACATGCACACAGGGAACTGTCTTGCCTCAACACCGCCTGCTTGCTTAGAAGCGGTCTTTTCCAAATCAGCCAGCATGGGATTCGGACGTCCGATGAGCTTGCGTTAGACGTTAGTCATTCTGGGACAAGTAGCTTGGTAAAATAGAGGTAAGCAACGCAGAGTTCTCTGAACTTATTTAAGTTTTCGCTTTCTTCCAATTTTCTTTGTTTTGTCTCTTAGAACATGTTTGTAAGACTGATTTATGTCCTGTAGTTACAGTTTTACGGTGAGAAAAAAGGTGTTATATTCAGCGTTGGCCACGTGCGCGCATAATAAATACATTCGCCTGTACTACTCGTCTTCCGAGACTTTTTTGCCCCAGATTTCTTGCTGTTACAACTAGTGTGTATATACAGTTTTCCCCCATTTGTTATTGTTTTTGGCGATAAAGACAACTTTTTTTTATCTACGGAAAACATTCACCTTGAATGTTATGAAGGAGTTGAATTACATCATTTACACTATCGTACCTCATAAAAAGGGAACGTCTAGACCTGTTTTATTAAAAATATTACCCAAGGACGCACGTGCGTTTCGCGTTCATACGACTCCTCAACGTGGCGAGTCTCAAAATTCGAATCACAGAGATTGTAACTCAGCAACCTTATCGCGTGCATCCGTGAATGTTTATTCTATATATATATATATATATATATAGATATATAATTAGAATAAACATTATATATATATATATATATATATATATATATATATATATATATATATATATATATATATCCCTGAATAGACTCACGAATGGCCTATGCTGGAAATCATAACTCAAACACCAATAAACCAAATTAGTTAAAACTTTGCACAAAATTCTTATTTGATAGGTTCTATAAGTTTTTAGAATTTCAGAATCATTAGTCAAGGCAACCCAGAGATCCAGAAAGTTCAGTCATAAAATTATGTTTTCTGTGTGTACGTACGTACGTACGTACGTGCCACCCTGTATCTCATCAACTATCTGATGGATTCAGCTCATTTTTGGCAGAGATAGAGGTTCTAGGGTCTAGTCGATGGCATTTTAATTTCAGCTTACCATATACCTTAGTTTTCCAGAAAATTCTAAATAAACTTTAAAATGACCAGTATTCATACACTTTATTCTATATCTTATCGACCATTTCATGGATTCAGCTGATTTTTGGCAAAGATATAGGTTCTAGTGTCCAGTTGACGGCATTTTAATTTCAGTTTACCATATGCCTTCATTAGTCAAACTACCAACTATATTAGTTATGAGAAGGCATTGTATTGAGGCATAGCCTTTACAAAAGTAGTGACATTCCATGAAAAATGTCAGTATACTGAAATCATATGCCCTTAATAGGGTTAAGATGAAAATTCATATACACTAAATGTACAAAAGCAAGGAAATTCCAAAATGTTTACACTTTTATTGTCATTAAGAGTATGCGAGCACAACAGGGCTATGTATTTTACTGGTAGGAATGTTTCTTCAGCGCACCTCACACACTTCATCCTCTCATGCATAGAGATTTATACTGTAGTAATATGATCATGAAATGGTTTGATTGATATGTAGTCATACCCTTAATTAATGGCAATAAAAGTGTAAAAATTTGGGAATTTCCTTGCTTTTGTACATTTAGTGTATAGGAATTTTCATCTTAACCCTATTAAGGGCATATGATTTCAGTATACTGGCATATTTCATGGAATATATATATATATATATATATATATATATATATATATATATATATATATATATATATATATATATATACTTCGTAAGCAAATCATTATTTTTGCAGGCTTAATGCGGAGTTTGTTCTTTCTATTATCTTCTTTGATATCTTCTCGACGCAGCGAGCGGGTTTTCTGGTTTCGAGAAGATAATATAAAGAGAAAACTGTGTAGTATTCAATGAAGCCTGCATTTAAATATATATATATATATATATATATATATATATATAGCTGTAATCGGTCAATATAAAATCATAAGCGCACAAGTTGCAAAAGAAGTATAATAATAATAATAATAATAATAGTGAAAAAAAACTGAGAATGAAGAAAAAATAAATAAACGTGTAACTTACAATTTCGAGCCGAATTTATTGGACGATTTTTGAAACTAAATAAAGTAAATCCCAATTTCAGTTTTTGTTGTTGTTTTTTGCGTATAGTCTGTAGGAAATTTTCTGGAACTATTCCCTTTATCAAGCTTTCTATGAGGTGTGAACATGGCGAACTAAAATTAATATTATTTTTATTATTTCATGAACCGGTCATCAGGGGTCGCCTCTCAAGATCATATGTGGGAGTTCTTGTTGTCTGTTTTGTTTCCGGTGCACATGTATCGAGAAGGAATAGAAAGAAAGGGAATAAGAAAACAAGAGAGTCGTTAAGTTAAAACTGTCTGTTCGGTGTGTGTGAGTGTCGCTTTAAACGCTGGCGGCTGGTCTGTCTGACACACATCTGGAAGAGAGGAAAAACGGCTATATTCAATTATTGAATATAGATATATTTTCCTTTCTTCGTCATATGTCTGTATCAGTAGCCGCGTAGATAAAGATGTCAGATAGAAGTCAAAGGTGACTTCAGTTCGAGGTTCGAATTCTGCGACCAGTGGTACAGTTATGCTCTAGCTACATTAATGATTCTAAGTTAGGAAATAGCAAGTCAGACAACCCTAACTTAGAATCTATTTTAATCATTAGACTGTTTCTTTATTTCTGCGTTCTGTAACAATTTATATGATATTTTATTTCCTTTTTTTTAATTTCCAGTTTAGACGTTTTTGTTCGGTCTTACTTCCGTTTTAATTTTTTATTTCACCGATTCAGAGGTGGAAACACTGGCGAAGCATAATTTTTAAAATCATTTTTTTGACAGAGGGGATACATTCTCTTCGCATTCAAATTGATTTCATTTTGACATCTTACGACCCGATGGCTCTCTTTTCGCTGTCGACTACACCGAATTCTAGGGGAGTGTGCTGCCTTTCCTTTCGGCTCGATTCACCCTTGATCTTCACCTTATCATCTCGTAAGAAAGAATCAAGTACCATTTGTTTTAATTTTGAACGCCCGTCCGCTGGCTCATTAGCGAAAACATATGCCAAATGGACCGATTATGCAAGTTTCAGTCTGAATACAGTTAAGACGGCGTACTATGTTGTCCGCCTGAATGGCAATAAATAGGGTTTGTTGCTCTACTTGTCGCAGAGCGGTTTAAATTAGCCTTGTCAGTTATAGCACTCGGATTTGAGTTAAACGTTCGAATTGTGCGACCGGTTTGAATAGTCATATATACACTGAAGATTTTGCAAGAATTAAACGTATACTATGTGGATAATAATTGAATGTTTCTTATGTATATATATATAAATATATATATATATATATATATATATATATATATATATATATATATGAATTGTGTGTATTAAGGTAGCATTCTTTCATTTAAGCAAACATTGTATCCGACAATAAAATTCACTGCACGATTATACTTTTATTTATTCTTTGTTTTTTTAGCTTTATATATATATATATATATATATATATATATATATATATATATATATATATATATATATATATGTTATTGATGTTAGATAGTTGGCAGTACGGTGGTTGAACCATATTATTATCCGGCCTCAATTCCTGGATTTATTTTTATTTTTATTTTCTTTCTTGGTATATTTGAGTGTTTCACTATATCCGCTTTTTTCTAGCGCTCTATTGTATAAATGTTTGTTTGTTTCAAAAATTTCCCTGTTAGCCGAAAGTATATTAATTCAAGTATTGCCAACTAGCTAACATCAACATCGGGAAAGTATTCTTGAACCTGGTAGATAAGCATTTTAGTACGAATAATCCACTTAGGAAGATATTTAATAGAAAAACCATAAAAATCAGTTACTCTTGTACCAAAAACATGGATAGAATAATAAGCACCCATAATCATGAATTACTAAACAATTTTAGTAAAAATAAGGTTTCAGTAGATAAATGTAATTGTCAAGTGAAAGATAACTGCCCACTGGACGGTAACTGTAAAGTTGAGTGCGTGGTTTATAAGGCCACTATTCATCCGGAAGATAACTACAGGGACAAGAAGGTTTACATCGGCATCTCCGCGGGTAACTGGAAACAACGCTTTTATGACCACAAACACTCGTTTAACAACCCAGAACTCAAGAACAAAACGGAGTTTGCTGAACAATGGTGGTTTCTGAAAAATGAGAACCGGTCCCCGGTGGTTTCGTGGTCAATCCTATGTTTTTCGGATGTTCCAAATGGATTTAGGCAAAGATGCAATTTATGTTTAGAGGAAAAAATAAGAATCCTAAAATATGAGCACAATAATCTTTTAAACAAACGCGATGAGCTTATGGCAAAATGCAGACATAAATGTAAATTTAAAATAACCAATATCTCATAATCCGATAGCTCTCTAGATTTGTAAAGGTGAAGATACCAAATAGATTTTAAAAGAACAAAACAACAAAAAAAAAGAATACGTATTTATAATAATATCCGTTATGGACACGTAATTTCTGACGTGGTCATATTCATTATAGGTGTTTTGGGAGGTATGCATATATACTTGTACTTTAAGATAATTGTTTATTCTGATTATTTACTCAAAATAAGATAGCCTTAAGAAATAATACACTAATCATTGAATTAATTTAAGTATAAGTATCTAATATTATCACTAGACATTGTTAGATTTGAATTAGGTTATAAGTATAGGTTTCCATAGATTATAAAATTAATGTATGATGAATTTTTAGAACTCAGATTATTAATATATTACGAATATAGAATGTCTATGTAAATGTTTTGTATTTAGATACATATTGGCATCTGTGTGTGTATGCATTAGATTCAAATATAATCTTAAATAATTTTTATTTTTCAAATATATCCTATCTCGGATCTAGACAGAATTCAAACTTGTAAACCTTTCACAGTTTGTCAGTCGGTTGATGACACGCTAACGCCTGTCTGTCTCTCTTCTTTTCTTTCTTCCTTTCTTTTTCCAAGTCTAGCCGAATTTGTATGACACAAAAAATATTGTTGCGTGCGTGCGTGCGTGCGTGATCGTAGGATGCGTATATATATGTGTATGTGTGTGTGTAGAGACATATATACGTGTTTATATCACCAAGTCGTAAGTGTTAAAAGAATATGTTTTTAATTCAGACGTTATTTAAAAAAAAACAAAAAAAAAACAATAAGATTCATTTCGATCGCCTTAGTTAAATATAAGTTTTTAATTCCTCCTCGCTCTGTAAGGGGTGTTCAGATTGGTTGCAACCACCACTCTCTCTGGTTGTATTTGAATTGTTGAAGGTGAATTCAATTTTCTGTCAGTCTCAAAAATGTAATTGTCTAGTTAGATGCCCGAGAAAACCACAAGGTTGAAATAAATTATTGCATCGACAATTATGTAATTTCGTGTTATTATATTTTATGTTATTCTTGCTCTGTTTACCACATTGAACTGTCATACCCGGATTTCTTCCTGGAATTATTCGATTATAACACACACACACACACACACACACACACACATATATATATATATATATATATATATATATATATATATATATATATATATATATTCATTTATTTAAAATCAACTAATTTTCGACTCTATAACGTCTTCTTCGGATATAGAAACAGTTTTTGTTTCTTTTCTCTATTTTTTTTTCGTGGCATGGTGTCACTAAAAAACTAAAGTCTGTATTATCTTCAAATGTTCTAATCAGGAGGATCGTGATGGCTGGCGTGAAATTAATTAAAGATTTTTCCCTCCATGTAAGCGTTGTGTAAATGTGAATTGGAATTTGTAAGTTTTAGAAGCCAAAACACCGCAGATATATATTTTAAAATAAATATTTATTGATTTAACATTAACTTTGTTTCGACGATATGAAGTCTTTTTCAGTCGTAGTAAACACAGCTGGTAATCGTAGGAGGATTCGTCAGTCCCCTTTATTCAGACTTCAGGATGACTAGATTGATGAAACCCGGGTATCCCCCACAGACACGGCAATGTATAGCATTAAAATACAATAATTTATGCCAAATATAGCGGAGTGAGAACATATCACATTTAATTCATATTGATAAAGTGATCAATAAATATCCGAACTTGGCGTATATTTTTGTTTTGATAAATGGAACAACAAACAAGACAGACAATTTATGAGCGTCCGGATGAGACAGGGGGTGGGGTGTAACTGTCTTCGCTGGCAAAGCATCCAATCGTCTCGTAGCGTGAATATTGATACGTTCATTGATATGCATTGTTATAGGATGTTATATGTATTTAGGGTGAATCATATCGGAAAGCGCTTAATTCTTTTCCTTAGATCTCGAGTTACAGCGATACACGATCTGGAAGATGATAAGCCAGCCAGGATTAGAACCTCCGATCGATCATTGAACGCCTGTTGTAAATTATGATACCGTATATAGGTTAACTGAAGCCACTACACGTCTAACAACACCGGCTCACACCAGTTTTGTTGAGTTTATTTGACACTTGTTAAATTATAAGATTAAAATATCTTCTAATTTTGTAATTATTAACCAATAGCGTGAGCGTAAATATACAAGCCACGCCCCAAAATTATATTAAAAACAGCTATCGCATTTTTATACAAACATCGGCTCCAAACGATACAAAGACGAAAGTGTTCAATTACCAAATCACGTGACCTGTTTTCAAATACGTCCACAGGCAAAATCATTTTTGCTCTTGCAAAACAAATTCCTCCAACGAGTCGATCTTGGCTTATAAAAAGAATTTCCACAGGGTCACAAAAGCAGTCGACCCCCTCCTCCGTCAATCGAACGGGACACGACTGCACTCCCATCCCTCGTTTGAACGGATGGAAAGCAATGTCTACTGTGGATTTCCTCACACTGACAAAAGGCAATCAAACATTGCCTTGTGAATGTACTTATACACAATTTTTCATCTCAGATGTGATTAATGGTTGTTTACAAATAGTGGTGATAACAGACTTCACGTCTTTGGAATTTTAACCATTTGGAATAAAAAATAAATGATTTACTACATGTTTTGCGTATGTCTTCTAATACATATGGACCACTTTTATTTCCGGGCAACGCCGGGTGCCTCTTCTAGTAAATGCATAAATACAATGAAGGTGCTGCCATTTTAATAATATTGCATACCCGTTGAAGCACGCATCTATGTCGATTCAGATTTTCTAAGTAGCCACACGATGAGTAGTATATTACAGGATAGAGTTATATTGTCGTGACAGATTGATATTAACCCATAACTTATTTCGTATCAAAGGAGATGCGTGGGCGAGCAAAGCATCATCGTTCGATTCCGTTGACGTCATCAACGGGCCTTAATCCGACCTTCTTCAAACTATATTTAACTCTGACCTTTTGTTTCAATAAGTTATTATATCGAAAATAGAACGGCTGGCGAACTAATTAACTTATTGTATTATTTATATTGTTACATTTCAGATCAGAAATTGTGTTTTTTTTTAACTTTTATTCACCACAAATAAGGCATATTGCCACTGAAACATAAGGGGCCACTGTTATAGGGACATATTTATAGGGGAAATTTGGGTGGGGAGTTGGGCAGCAAGATGCTTGTTGACTTTACATTTAATTCTCTGCATGATGTCGGGGAAACAGGGGGTAGGGAGGGAATTCAAAACGCGATCAGTTCGAGAAAAGCTATTTGAATAGAAAATCTTCCGTAATCTAGGGTCATCTTTGCGCAGAGCATAAGCGTAAGACTGAGTTCTGCTTGGACAAAGATGGCATAATTAACACCAAAGTAATTTTCTTTCTCGAAATTTCTTGAAATTAAAACCTAATTTTTTTATATATACTTATATACTTCAATTCATGTATTGAGCACTGTTGAAGAAAGCACTGAAACAAAAACATAGATTATATAAGCATATATATGAAACCCATATACAAGTGTAGAATCAACCGACAAGAGAAAACAATAGACTACATAAATCTGTGTGACTTCGTTTTGTTGATCAGTCTTACATGATTTTGATTCTAATGTCTAAGATTAAACGCTTAGGTTTAAGGTGTTTCAAGAAGAAATTGAAATTCAAGGAATCTTACTTAATTGATGTCTGATGACTATGTATCAAATTTATTCTGAAATATTTGAATTTTCAAATGGGAGGTTGTGTTCATATTAAGACCCCTAAAACCCCTTTAAAATACTCCATATTAAGACCCCTAAAACCCCTTTAAAATACTCCAAACAAAATGAAATTTGGAGAATATATTCACTTGTTAAAAATATTTCATTGTTAAAATTTCACAAAAGTCTGAATTCTCACGAAGGCTCTCCTTTTTACTTACTTTATGTAAAACTAAATTAAACTACATATAGCCCACATTATGATCCCTTACGCCTAGCAGCTGTGTTCCGAAATCCATAATAATCGGTTGATAATTTTATGAGCGAATCTTGTACATACAAATATATAAACATATAAACATTCCTAACTTTATACAGATGGAGATATAGTAATGGGTCTCTTGGCCACAGAACACTCTTGACCACTTGACCAGAAACAACTCGAGGATAAAAGTTAACGCGATGGAATGGTTTTCAGTAGAAGTTTAAAGAACATTATGGGAGTAGTAAAATGATTAATGGAATAAACTGAGTTTTATTACTTCTCGTTCAGTTTTATGACAATTATCTGTGTACATTGGATTTTAAGACGACCGTGTTGCATTCTGCAGGGAAGCAGTCATGCGGCAACGTACTGCACAATGGGAAGCCCTTGCAAAGAAACTCTATCCATGGAAGTTTCGTCTGACGTTATGGTAAGAAGACGATTCTTGCTGTGAATGTCTTACGAGGAAGAACCAAGAGATTGGAGCTCAGACGAGCACATTCCATGGAAATTGACTTCCATAATTACGTATGCATATTTTTTGTTTAGTATATATCATGTAAGTGTTGGGTTTGATAATGAGCAGTCGATTGTGACCATTTCTAGTTAACGTACGTTACCCCCCTCCCAAGGAGGATGTAATATCTGGAAGGATGGTCTCATGACAACAGAACAGATACTACACTATCAAACCGCTAAAAGAAGAAGATAATGCCTGGGATTATAGTATCATGATCACAGAGGAGATACTACGCTACCTACCCCCTCCAAAAAAAAAACGAGGATATAATGCCTGGAAAGATTGTCTCATGACAACAAAAAATATACTACACTATTTCCCAAAGGAGGAAATAATTCCTGGCAGAATGGTCTCATTATAACAGAACAGATGCTCCGCCATGCTTGACAAGCTGGATGCGTGCCACCGCAGACACCTCCGTTCCATCACAGGTCACTGCTAGCCGAAAAAACTTATCAGCAACAAGGCACTATACGAGCTGTGCAACGAAAACCCCCTCTCCACAAAGGTCACTGAACAAAGATGGTCTATGTTAGGCCATGTCCTACGAATGGACCCTGACACTCCCGCACAGAGGGCACTAGACTTTGCCGTTACTGGCTCGCAAGCCTACCAACCGCTACTAGGACTGCACTGCACAAATCTGCTGGGCACACTACGTGCTGACCTTAAGCAGGCGGGAATAGGACCACTACGTACAGCGAAAAAACTTCATTGCCTATGACAACTTGCGCATGACAAGGTCAGATGGCTTGGGACTAGCATGGAGGACTGATTTCAGCTACGGGATAGCATTTGACTACCGTAGCCGCAGAACAGTTTTTAATAAAATAAAAAAAATAATGCTCCATTGAAAGATAGTACAATAGTACGATTGAATAGAAGTAATGATATAGTTTGGATTCAGACAGATACCAAATCTCCATTATTAATAAAAGTACAATAGTACGATTTAATAGAATTAATGATATAGTTTTGGATTCAGACAGACAGATACCAAATCTCCATTATTAATAAAAGTACAATAGTACATTAATAGAAGTAATAGTATAGTTTTGGATTCAGACAGACATATACCAAATCTCCATTATTAATAAAAGCACAATAGTACATTAATAGAAGTAATAGTATAGTTTTGGATTCAGACAGACAGATACCAAATCTCCATTATTAATAAAAGTACAATAGTGCATCAATAGAAATAATAGTATAGTTTTGGATTCAGACAGACAGATACCAAATCTCCATTATTAATAAAAGCACAATAGTACATTAATAGAAGTAATAGTATAGTTTTGGATTCAGACAGACAGATACCAAATCTCCATTATTAATAAAAGTACAATAGTGCATCAATAGAAATAATAGTATAGTTTTGGATTCAGACAGACAGATACCAAATCTCCATTATTAATAAAAGCACAATAGTACATTAATAGAAGTAATAGTATAGTTTTGGATTCAGACAGACAGATACCAAATCTCCATTATTAATAAAAGTACAATAGTGCATCAATAGAAATAATAGTATAGTTTTGGATTCAGACAGACAGATACCAAATCTCCATTATTAATAAAAGTACAATAGTGCATCAATAGAAATAATAGTATAGTTTTGGATTCAGACAGACATATACCAAATCTCCATTATTAATAAAAGCACAATAGTACATTAATAGAAGTAATAGTATAGTTTTGGATTCAGACAGACAAATACCAAATCTCCATTATTAATAAAAGTACAATAGTGCATCAATAGATATAATAGTATAGTTTTGACTTTAGCCAGACAGATATCAAACGTCCATTAGTAATAAAAGTACAATAGTAAAACTAATAGATGTAATAGTATAGTTCCGACTTTAGACAGGTAGATACCAAATCTCCATTAGTAATAGATTTATATCTAGATAGTCGGATGGCAAACTGTAAACTGTGTGACATCTGCAAACATATCTTCTCGTCTTGGTAACAGAGAACCGAACGCTGGGAACGGATTTATTTTGGTCCAAGTCAGTTTGATGATTAATATAAAAATAATGTGCCTATATCGAGTCTTTTCAACGACCGTTGCATCGAACGAAAAGTCAAATATATTTTCAGGATAATGTGTACACATTAGTAGAGATCGATTATCAACTTTGTGTGAATATCAAATATGGCCATTTTAGCGGAGAAATGTTCCTCAATGGTGACTACTGACACCAAAACTAGATTTCTAACTTGAATACAATTTTTGGCAATTAAGTAAGAAGCATTGGAAAATATTTGTTTGTGAAATGGCTCGATTTATATAAAGTTAGGTATGTCTACATATTTATATATCTGTATGTACTGGATCCAATCATGAACTAATTAACCAGGCATTATGAATGTTGGAACAGAGCTGCTAAATGTAAGGGTTGGTAATGTAGGATATATTTAGTTTAATTTAATTTTAATCAAAGGGGGTAAATAGGGTGGAAGCAAGGGGTCCATAATATAGGCCTAGCAAACATGCGACATTATTTTGTTAATAAAGTATTTGATTTTGTAAAATGTTTAATTTGCTTTCTGATTGTATTATGTCATTATATTTTCTGTAATAAAGTAGTAAATATCCCCACATTTACTCATGATTTTTGAAATATGAAAAATTGTGTATAATTAATGGTAAATAAAGTGATTTTTTGTGAATTTAGTTCTTTAATATTTTTGTACTTTTCACGTTTGATTTGATGGAAATAAATCAATTATTGTAAGCTGCTTCCTAATAATATGTATAGTTGCTAATTACTGAACCTTACTAAGAAATTTCTTACTAAAACTTTTCCAGTAATGATTATTTACTAACAATTTTGGTGTTCACATGTCCGCCCTCAGTCGTTGACCCCAGTCGTATGTTTGCCAGGCCTGTATTATGGATCGCCTTGAGTGGAAGCCATTCGTGAAAATTCAGATACCTCCGATTTTTGTGAAATTTTAACAATAATTGTTAGACATCAATTAATGAAT
The DNA here is from genome assembly GCA_963556195.1 of Sepiola atlantica. NCBI lineage: Eukaryota > Metazoa > Mollusca > Cephalopoda > Sepiida > Sepiolidae > Sepiola > Sepiola atlantica. Next base: position 18,169,058 of record OY744551.1, on the reverse strand, counting down.
ATTCCCAAATTTCAGTTTATTTTGAGTATTTTAAAGGGTTTTCAATGCTATGGGAACAACTTTTAATGTGAAACTTCAAATATTTCAGATTTGCATTAAATTTAATACATAGTCATTAGACACCAATTAAGCAAGCTTCCATGAATTTCAATTTCTTCTTAAGATAACTTAAGATTGCACCTTAACTTTGAGACATTTTCTCACATCAAAGTCATGTAATAGGATTTGATCAAAATTAGAATAAAGATTGTAGGCATAAGATAATTATATCTTAATTTTAATTTTCATAAGGAGACATAAAAGTGGTGCAAAACTGTTTTGTTTGGGAATTAAGTTGACCCGTCCTACGACGAGTATTCTTCTCGTGTTTGTATGAATGTAAATATCTTCGAAACTACAAGAGCTGAGCATCTGATTGAATGTAAATAGGTTTTAAAATAATATTTGCCAATTGTGTAGTTATAGTATGAGAAATGGACACTATTGAGTGCTTTCAGGTGAGATCTTGAAAAGGACGTGCATTTGCCAGCATTTCGTATTTTTCGACCACTTTGCAATGTGTTTTATGCAGGTCTCTCTGTGTGTTTATCTCTCTCTCTCTCTTTCTCTTTCTCTCTGTCTCTCTTTCTCTTTTTGTTTTTCTATTCATGTTTCTATCTGTCTCTTTCCTACCACACACCCACTCTCTTTTCTTTTCTCTATCACACTCTGTCTGTTTGCTCTCTCTTCCTCTCAATATCTAAAATCAAATCAAATTAACTTCAGTGACAAAAAATAGCAAAGTGCAACAAACCATGTAAAACAAAACAAAAGATGTGTACATCTATAAACAGTCTGGATGTTTTTTTCTCCAATACGACTTTAAACTTGGATATGGTAGGCATCCTCTGATAAGCTGTTCCACAGAGCAGAACCACGGACAGATAAATTGGCTACCTTTCATCTATTGACATGAAATCGCCTGTGGTAAATCTTTTGCCGAAGACCACAACTTGGCGCTGAGGTAAATATCTCCTTAAAAGGTAGATTTAAATTCCCATTCGTGATGATGTTTGCCAGTATCGGGTTCACTTAAAGTTTCTGCGATCAGTAATCACCCAAAAATATCCCTTTCTTTCCCTCTCTCCCCATCACTCTCTCCCTGTCACTCTTCTCCCTCTCTCTTTCTTTCCTTCTTTCTCTAATTATTCTACTTATTTAGGCTGATGGGACTCCCCAGAAGTGCAGGTTGATTTTGCAAATTTCTTTGAATATCAAATACGTCCATGCAAATAGAGTTGGCTGATGGTCAATACTGAGTTGGGGTTAGGGTTAGGGTTAGGGTTAGGCTATTAGTTAATGGTGAGTACTTGCACCAATTTTTGCAGCATTTCCCCCACATTAAAACCTGAGCTTGTTTCTAACTCTCCTCTCGTCGGAAGGCAAGTAAATATGAACTTATACATTTTAAGGTAGTTTCAACCAACATTTGATGCACATATTGTAATGAACAAACAATTTTCAGAAGCCGAACTTTTGTAGTTTCGAAGATATTTATCTTCTTTTTCTTATGCGTTAATCCTGAGCTACAGCGGGGTCCGCAATAATGGATTTTTGTCTCCGCCTGACACGACCACAGGCTTGGTCCGGATGATAGCCCGTTTTACAGAAATCTTTGTGTAGGGTTTCTGACAATCTTGTCGCTTCCCGGCGACTTCTAATGCAAAGGAGAGTTTCGCGATGGTGCTGTTGTTGGCCCTCAACACATGTCCAAACCATATAAGCCGCCATTTCCTCATCTGCCATCAATCGATGCGATGTTGTAGTGTTATATAATGGGACGCATGGGTGATGGACATACAGTGAGATCGCTTAACTTGCGCGATTTGTAACGGGTTATCTCGTGCAATGTTGGTGCGATGTCTTCTCACGATTCGCGGGGACAGTTGACGATACCTCGGGGTCGGGGGGTTAGATCACACCTGTGCGTCGATCACGAGATTTCGTAACGTCACAGTTTTCCCGGTGGGAAAACGGCAGTGAGATTTTCAGTTTGGATTTGGAAGCCGACGAGCCAACACGCTTTAGCCATGTAGAAATTATCATTATGAATTATCGAATGTGTATTCTATGCAGAAAGTTATGGAATGTGGGCACATCATATTTTTAAAAAGGTGCTGCCACTGAAACGGTATCATACTCCCCAAAGAAAGAAAAAACATTAAAACTGAAAACTAATGTTATATTTATTGCGTATACCCGTCTTGTGACGGGTGGGGATCAATCAAAGATAATGTATCTACCTAAGTATCCCAACATTATGCATTCTATTAACTTATATTTCCCTGAGTTCATTAAAAATAGTACTTAATTTATGACTTACAAGTTCTAAAGGTTGTATTACAGTATTAACTAATTAATTTGACCATACTCTTTATCCTTTAATTAATCTTTTCTTTCTCCTATTGAAAATAGTTTTTAATTAGGCAGATTACTGTGGCTCTTATGGCCAATCCCTCTACCCCTGATATCTAAACTTACGAAACTTTAACCTTTTCTCATTGTTTGATTTTATATATTACTAATTCTCCCTTCTAATGACTCTTATACATTGTATAAAATGATATTTGTTTTCCTTTTTCCTTTTGAGGTGCGACTTCCAACCTGTAATTTTGCATAAGCTTTTTCTATTTTGAACACCTAATTAATGTTTCAACCTGGTAAACAATTTTTGCATCAACTGACCTCATCGTTTCTATTTGCTGTATACTTGAGGACGTTGATCTATATTACATTGATGCTGTCTATATGATGCTAATTTTAACTTCGTGTTATTACCCTGCGCTGACGATGAGATCTAATATCAGTAAAAAAAGGTATCTGAAACGATCGTACACTAACTATTATTATGTAGAATTATTGAAACGCAATCTGATTATGTAATAGTGGTTAAATTGATCTATGATATACATACGCACAAACATATATATATATATATATATATATATATATATATATATATATATAATTCAAGCACAGAGTGTACGCACACAGAAACACCTTCAGATACAAGAACAAGACAAACACGGGACTTGCGACCCGGATATGGCAACTTAAAGATAAAAATGGAGAGTAATAGAGAGAAGACCATCCTTTTCTCCAGCCATAAATAGATGTCTTCTGTGTGATGCAGACACATGCCATACATGATAGGCCATTATTGACCCAAATACAATCTGTTTGAATATTAGAGATTAAATCTTTAAAGGATGCACCACAGGAGACAATCACTACGTATAAATTGGATTTACCGATACACATAAACGCCTAGCAACAACCCCTTATTGCCCAATACATAACCCCATAATTTCCTTACTAAATACCGATTTCCACTCTGGAAAATCGTCCCAACTATCACCTCTCATGAATATAAATAAAAAATAGGGATAAATATTTTAATCAGCTCATATCCACACCACTACTAACGACCAAATATTAAATAATAATTCAATAATAATCTTTCCAGTTATTAAGAGGGTAACAGCCCCATTTCACATTATTATTACTCCCATAAGTCTCCACTGTATCTTAGTTAAAATGTTAATCCCCTATATCTCCTAAACAGGTTCAATCTTACCGACCTAATCCTTGTTCTAATCTCTAAATCAGACTTCATCAATATACCAATATAATTACTCCCATATGCCTTTACTATACCTTAGTTAATAATGTTAAATCCCGAATACAAAATCATTCAAGAACCTTGCAGAGTTACTGCTCTTAGACCGATTGATAAGCTGCCAGGACCGGAACCGGGTTAAATCTTTATTTAATTTCTTTTTGGATGGGTTTAAAGTCCTTTTATCCCAGCCTTGAATGTGAGTTTAATGTTTTTTTAACCTCTTTATTTTTTTCATAAATATAATCCTTAAACCCATTTTCTCTCCTTAACATTCTCTAGAAGACACATAATTAACCCACAAAACAGTAACGGCCAAATATACACTCCTCATAAACATTAACTCACGGGATTTGTATAGAAATATTTTTCACTTTTTTATATTTTAACATCTTTTCCATTTTTAAATCTCAACTGTTACATTTCACCCTCCCTTTTCAAAATTTAACGTCTCTTACTCTAATTTTAAACAAATATACATAACACTCTAAGCTAATAACGCATACAAACGAGAGTTATACGTGACTTCACATTTCTGAATCAGGTGACAACATAAGCTGAAGAGAGCCGGATGGTTAAGTCCTTTTGAGCTTGAAACCGACGGTACTAATGTTGTACTAATTTTTCTGTACCAAATATATATATATATATATATATATATATATATATATATATATATATATATATCTAAGGGAGTTAAAATTAAATTGTGAACATACAGGAATACATGCTACCTTTCTAGATTTAGATATAAAAATTGAGGATGGTAAATTTATTTATAAAATGTTTGATAAAAGAAATTCTTTTCCCTTTCATATCGTTCGTATGCCGCATAAAAGTAGTACCTGTCCTATGTATATATTTTATGGGAGTATAATGTCCGAATTTCTAAGAATAGCCCGTGTTACTTTAAGATTAATGGATGTTATACCTCCAGTCACTTCATTAGTAATAAGAATGCTTAAACAATGTGGAGATCAAAATAAAATATTTAAACAATTAAATAAGGCAATAACACGCTATCCTGGCGCTTTTAAATTATATGAAATAAATCAAAAGAAATTGATAAGAGAAATCCAAAACTCTACTATAAAAATGTATAACATATGTAAATAGTCCATGATGAAATAAATAAATAAATAAATAAATAAATAAATGTATATATATGTATATATGAAATATTTTTATAAATATATATTTTTAATTTTAAAACATTTGTAGATAAAGAAAATAACCAAGAGGAAAAAAAGGGTGGTTATTATAATGGAATCATCTAACTCTATAAAATAGATGTTCTGTAAAATAGTAAATACTCACTTTGAAAGGAACAACACAGGTAAGGAGAAACTATATTTAATAACTTTAGTAAAACAAATCTGGAGGCAAAACTAAATCAAATATTCGTAAACTTTTTAATTAAAACATAATTATTAAATAGGGAGGTGGTGTCTGATCAACACTGCTGGGATGCCATGATAAAGAAATACTGTTTTGTTTTTAAAATCCCGAAACAGTTTTCATGGTAAACAACTGACGATCCCTTATATAAAAAAACATATATAAAATATATTTATATTAGAGTAAATTCTTGGAAGTTAACTAATATAGTGATTGCAGTAGATTGATTGACTTACTAGACAAAAATCTTTCAACGAAAAAAAATTTTTTTTCAAGTTTTGAAGATTAAAAAAACTTCCGAGACTATATATATATATATATATATATATATATATATATATATATATATATATATATATATATATATATATATATATATATATATCGTTTTAAATATGATGAACGGAGTCATAGCGAGTCGAGACACTATCACAAGAAAAAAAATTATATTTAAAACCATTATAAAATTCTGTACCACAAAAAATTGTTCAAATATATATATATATATATATATATATATATATATATATATATATATATATTGTTTGATGGGGTAAGTCCGACACTATAAAGCGTTAGAAAATTAATAGCGGGCCATCACTTATTCCAAAGTAATTAAGCGATAGAAAAATTACGAGTGGCATAAGGTAAAGTCGAACGAATTACGCCCGGCATCAGTTTCCGTGAAAGAAAAAGAAATACTCGGATCAGAGAGCAAACTGGAGTAAATGGCATCATCCCTACAATAGAAACAGCAAAACAAAGATGGGCAGGTCACCTTTCGAGATCTACAGACAACTAGTGAACATACAGAGCGACAGGCAATGGGAAATATCTAGAGGAAGGCCTAAACCCGGTGGAGACACGCCCTCAACAGCAAACTAGGTCCTTCTTGGCCACGCCTAGCCAGGGATAAAACAAGATGAAAGGAAACCAGGGAGAGGTTCCAACTCCAGGCGTTATTAGAAACCGTAATGATAATAATAATGATGATAATAATAATGCTGATAATAATGATGATAATAATGATGATAATGATGATAATAATGATAATTATAATAATGATGATAATAATGATAATGATAATAATGATCATGATGATCATGACGACGACGACGACGACGACGACGACACCGACGAAGACGACGACGACGATGACGATGATGATGACGATGATGGTGATGGTGGTGGTGATAATTAATGTCAGCTTCATTTTAAGTTTCTAGTTCAGCTACTTGTGTGCGTCTGTCTTTGCGTGTGCATATGGACACGAAACAATCGAAATTTCTGTAGAAATGATCTTCATTTCTAGGACCATAACCTCAGTCGTGTAATCCACGTTGCGATTAATATCTCTTTTGATCATATCAATGTGTTTTGAATGTTTTGCAGGTGCTTTGATCTTTTGCATTCCATATTTGTCATTTTTATCTTGGAAGGACACCATCCACTCCCCAACTACAACTACAACTCGAATTTTCTTCTTTTCCCACTAAAAATCCCCACTCCCACGTAGAGATCTACTTGCTTGTTTTAAACAAATAGTGGAATCTGTACAATTAGCAAGGGTTGGGAGGACTTTACTAACTCACGTTTCATCTAATTTTATTTGGTTACTTTTCTTTCTTGCTCTTACGTCTTTTAGTCGTTCCAGTCCCCATCATTCACACATCTGTACATATACTTCTTGTAAATAAAAGCCATCAAACCCTGGTGAATCTCTACGTAGTTAAGCCTATGAAGCAAATGCGGTATTATGGTGAAAGAGGAGATTATAGACTAGTGCAACCCTTTCTCCCAACGAAATGTATTGGGGTTGTGCTTAATTCTTTATAAAAAATTGTTATGTCAACTTAATAGCAAATAAAGATCCTGTTACAGGTACTTCAGCTAATCAACATGATATAGCTGATTATTTTTATCTACATGTGCGGATGTCTGAAGCCTATCTATACCTAAACTGCTGTACATAGAAATTTGAAATGTTACAAGAATGATCTACTACACATATATATTCATACATTTTCCTCGACACCATAAATCATTAGAAAGATAGCACGAACTTATCTATTTCAGAATAGTACTACGTTAGACGAAGTGGAGTTATTTGCTTACTAGACCATCGTTTATAAGCAAAGAAAGACCTACGCAGATATATATAAACCCAGATTGGTAAAAGAATTGGTTGCCGTCTACCAGTTTAAGATATATGTCGAACCATACTCACTGTTTTCAATATCGGGAGTTTCAATTCGATGATCAAGCCAGTTCTTTTCTCTGATTCAAAGACATGGATAACACCTGGCTCAGTCGTGAGGAAGGTCCGGCTGGTAATCTACACTACCTGTCCTCGGATAATCCTCAGAATTCGTTGGCCAATTAGCATAAGCTACATCCTCCGCCCAAGTCCAACCATTTCTTCACTGTGATAGGGGCAGTGGTAACGGGATATTTTAAGAGCTACCTGGTTAACAAGGCTCTGGTGAAAATCCAGACTCCTTTGGTCGTCTCTGCCTGTGCGTATGTGGTAAGCAACAATGTCTCGGTCGCGGAACAGCAAATATATTGATGTGAAGAAACCTACATTGTTTCTGCGAATATGCAACCGTCATTTGTTTGTGTGTTCTGGGTAAAACTTTGTCCGGTTTCATATGGAACCGCTCGGCTTTGCTACTCTGGATGCAATAGTACAGGTATAATGAATAACCACGGGCAACAAATATGACTTCATGCAGACTAAATAAGCCTGAGGCACGATTTTCTCTCAACCACAACAAGATCAGTAACACGGAATTGTAGCTATGAACAGCGCACCGACCGATAAAAGAGGAATTACAAAAACGTTGGAGATGGATCAGCTACACTCTTCGCCTTACTGCTCTGTATGCCAAGGATAAAACCCCAGCAATTTTGCACGTCTAACGAATAGCTACGCCTATCGAGGAGGACTTCGTGCAGACCAGATAATCTTGAGGCACGATCTTCGTGGGCTTTTTGCAAAAGTACGATTCGTTCAACAGCATCGGCAACATAAAATTTGGTTGACATTTGCAATTTATTCAGATTGACAAAATCTTTTTTTATAGCTAATCTCCCGTAATCCATGATTGTATAGAGATGAGATTATCTCCCTTGTTACGCATTGATTATAAATTAGAATTATCTGTACCTAATCCCCTTTTCTGTTGTTAATCTTTTGTAGGGGACTACGATGTTCTAGTCTTCCTAATATGAATAAAACGATCGCCTCGTGCGTGTGTTACGGTAAAACATGTCTATGTCTTTTATTGAATGTATCCTCCAGTCTGGAATAGCATATCTACATCAAAACTAATGTATGTTTTTCATTTGCATCTGTGAACAACTATCAAAGTGTAGCTAGTTAAGAGGAATAATCTCACAAAGACGTTTGGGGTGGATTGGCCACACTCTTTGCTGGTCTCCATCCAATATAATAAGATCTCTCTTTTCTTGGAACCCAAAAGCAAAAAGAAAGATGGAAAAACTAAGATTTATCTGGTAATTTTTCAAATTGTGTCATAAATGCTCTGTAACATTGATAAATGCTTGAAAATTGCCTTTTGAACAACATTTCATTTTAGATTTATAAATTTCAGGCGTTATTTATTTTTAATTTATTTTTAATTTGTTTTTAATTTGTTTTTAATTTATTTTTAATATATTTTTAATTTATTTTTAATTTGCTTTTGCTCATTTATTTCGGTTAAAGTTAAAAAAAAAGTCTACTTGCTTAGGATTTCCGGTTTTGAAATCGAAAATTGACAAGCGGTGTTTATCCAAAACAGTTACCAATTCTATTTTAGGTCAGATATTTTGTGGTTTTTTTGGGGGGGGGGGATTAATAATTTGTTTTCAACATTTTCAAACTGATTTTTGTAACTGGAATGTTTTATTACAAATAATCAAATCAAACTATAAGTATAAAAATACTTAAAATGGTTTTCATTTATTACAAAAAAATCAAACTTTTTGTTGGGGGTCATTCGACTTATTCAGCGTTTACGTGTGGTTTTACGACCTTGCAACTACGACTTAGGGTAAATGGAAAAAAACAAATTTGGTTTACTCTCTTAACGAAATGTTTACAAACTAGTAATATTAACAAAATTCCGCCCAAATCTAAGCGGTATGAAATTATAAGGAACCGCTTGTCAGTTTCCGATTTCAACACCGGAAGCCATCACCAAGTAGACATTTTCTCTTTAAGCTGTATTTCTAATGCTAAATGTCACATCGATTTAACTTAAATTTGGTTAACTTTAAAATTCTAACATTTGATTAATTGGCTATTTTAAAGGAAATATATGTACTCGAATTAATGTTTTATTTTATTTCTCTAACTTAAAAATGCGGAGATTAACGGAATCACTTCGTAAAGTGAAACCACATTTCTGTCAAAATGCAACACTTTTAAAATTATTTTATAAATCGTAAAACGGCCAAAGTTATCAGAATTATTTCGTTAAATAAAACAATCTTTTTGTCAGAAACATAACAATGATCAACGTTTTCTGGTATTTTCTGGTATTTACGAAAAGAAAAAAAAACAACACAACCTGTTTTATAAAGTTATTTTTCCATCTTAAAACTGCGAATGCTAAGGAATCACTTTGAAGAATACATCACAATTTCTCCCAAGAACAAAACACTAACTGCCTTATAGAGTGAGTTTCTTTCATCTTAAAACTGCGAATGCTAATCAGAACACTTTGAAGAATACATCACAAATTCTATCACGAACAAAACACTAACTGCCTTATGAAGTTAGTTTCTTTATCTAAAAACTGCGAATGCTTAAAAAATGACTTTGAAGAATACATCACAAATTATATCACGAACAAAACACTAACTGCCTTATGAAGTTAGTTTCTTTTATCTAAAAACTGCGAATGCTAAAAGAATGACTTTGAAGAATACATCACAAATGCTATCACGAACAAAACACTAACTGCCTTATGAAGTTAGTTTCTTTATCTTAAAACTGCGAATGCTAAAAGAATGACTTTGAAGAATACATCACAAATTCTATCACGAACAAAACACTAACTGCCTTATGAAGTTAGTTTCTTTATCTAAAAACTGCGAATGCTTAAAAAATGACTTTGAAGAATACATCACAAATTATATCACGAACAAAACACTAACTGCCTTATGAAGTTAGTTTCTTTTATCTAAAAACTGCGAATGCTAAAAGAATGACTTTGAAGAATACATCACAAATGCTATCACGAACAAAACACTAACTGCCTTATGAAGTTAGTTTCTTTATCTTAAAACTGCGAATGCTAAAAGAATGACTTTGAAGAATACATCACAAATTCTATCGCGAACAAAACACTAACTGCCTTATGAACTTAGTTTCTTTATCTAAAAACTGCGAATGCTAAAAGAATGAGTTTGAAGAATACATCACAAATTCTATCGCGAACAAAACATTAACTGCCTTATGAAGTTAGTTTCTTTATCTAAAAACTGCGAATGCTTAAAAAATGACTTTGAAGAATACATCACAAATTCTATCACGAACAAAACACTAACTGCCTTATGAAGTTAGTTTCTTTATCTTAAAACTGCGAATGCTAAAAGAATGACTTTGAAGAATACATCACAAATTCTATCGCGAACAAAACACTAACTGCCTTATGAACTTAGTTTCTTTATCTAAAAACTGCGAATGCTAAAAGAATGAGTTTGAAGAATACATCACAAATTCTATCGCGAACAAAACACTAACTGCCTTATGAAGTTATTTTGTTTTATCTAAAAATGACGAATGTTCACATAATTAGTTTATACAGTAAAACATCTTCTTACAACATAGTCTACCTTCTAAAGTTATTTTCTTGCTTGTTAAAACTGCGAATGTTAACGGAATTAAAATAAAGACAGCAGTTTCTTTCGCGAACAGAACACTAACTGCTTTTTTAGAGTTATCTCCTTACATATTCAATTGGCGAATCTTAACGGATTCACTTCTGTAAAATAAAACACTCTTACTGTCCCAACTACGACACCGACGCCCTCTTGAAGCCACTTTCTTGTATCTTGGAACAAGGAGTGCAAACGGAGCTACTTCGATTTCATATCAATAAAAGAGGTCGCTTGTACCAGTAAAACGCATGAAAAGGAAAGCAAGGCTTCATCGATCCAACGGCCGTTATACTGAGGTCATCAAGTATAGCAACAAGGCGAGAAGAGTTATTAAACGATAACTAACAACTCTTCTCTCTCTCTCTCCCTCTCTCTCTCTCTCTCTCTATATATATATATATATATATATATATATATATATATATATATATCTTTCCCCCTCTCGCCTTATCTCTTTCTCTCTTTCACACAAACACGCACACACACATCTTCACACTCTCTCACAGGCACAGACACACACACACACACACACTTTTTCTTTCGCACACAGGCACTTTCTCTCCATCACACAGATACGCAGACATACACACACACTAGCTCTCAAGGGCACATACACACCCAGACTCTCTCTCTCTCTCTTTCTCTCTCTCTCTCTCTCTATCTCTCTCTCTCTCTATATATATATATATATATATATATATTTATTTCTCTCTCTCTCACCTTATCTCTTTCTCTCTTTCACACAGACACGCACACACACAGAGATCTTCACACTCTCTCACAGGCACAGACCCACCCATACACACACTTTTTCCGACTTTCTTTTGCACACACGCACTTTCTCTCCATTACACAGATACGAAGACATACACACACACTCGCTCTCAAGGGCACATACACACACAGACACACACACTCTCTCTCTCTCTCTCTCTCTCTCTCTCTCTCAGACACACACAGACACTCTCTCTCTCTCTCTATCTATTTCTCTCTCTCTCTTCCTCTCTTTCTCATTATCGTTTCACAGTTGGACACTGTCCAGTGTTTATTCAGCGGCCGAGGAGTTATTTTTGAAAACAGCAAACAAATTATGTTAATCATGCCAATTGATTTCATATGATTATGGCCATTCACTAATAGGAGAAATAGAATCCAGTCGGAAACATAAAATGGGTTTCCATGAAAAAAAAAAAATACAAAACTATAAAAAAATAGAACGGTTATGCGTAGAATGTGTCCATTCGATCTACACGTTTAGCGATGGACATGTTATTTGCCACTTAAACTTGACAGATCAGCGGAAATCTTATTTCAAACTTACACCTGGATGGCACAGCTGGAGTAAGTGTTCATAGCAGTCCGGGATACGCAATCGACAGTCCGGCTGAGCTATAATTATGTTCAGTCCGAGGAGGTCCATCTTCCCAGACTTTAGCTTCTCTCTTTGAGAAGGGTTTAGTTTTAGGCTCAGCGCCTGAGGCACCCCTACCGTAGAATGCCGACGGTGCAGCTCGTTCACTTTTCAACATCGCCCGTGTGCCATTGTGTCTAAACTCCAGGGGACGAGTAAAAATGATAATAAAGTTTTTCATTTAGAGAGTTTGGTTTGATAAAGCAGGAAATAAATTAGAAATATTGTTGCGATATATTTTGTATGGCTACCTGGCGTTGCCCGGAGTCTTAATTATCGTAAAAAAACAAAACAGAAAGAAATTAAAGCAAAATTTAACAATTTGCTTAATATTGTGATTTGAAATGTTAAAGTAGATTTTTGGATGAATTCAGATTAAAAGTAATTATGCCCCGTTTGAGGTTCGAACTCACATACTCCATCTCCTTCACACTTCTCTCCTTCTCATCTCTATCTCTCTCTCTCTCTCTCTCTCTCTCTCTCTCTCTCTCTCTCTCTCTCTTTCTTTCTTTCTACAAAAGAAGCGTTAAGCGATTGATCTGCGAAGCAAGTATGGTATGGTTATACAATACATGAAGCAAACCGTCTATTTCTTCATCTATTTCTTCTTCTTCTTCTTCTTTTTCTTTTTCTTCTCTCTCTTTCTCTCTATCTCTCTAAGACAATAAAAGAATGGAAGGAAAGGAAGAGAAGAGAACATTTTAATTGTAGTCCGTCTTTTTCAGCTAATTTCTTATGAAAATAGCTCCAGACAATGCATGAAGCCACTTAATATAAGAAACTAGCAAGAACGAAAGATGATTATCGCAAAAACAGGAGATGCATATTGGCCTTAGTCTTGAAAAGACCAAGGCTATAGCTATATAAGGGTGGGGGAAAACAGTCAGCAGGAAGAGAGTTCCACACGCTTGCAGTTCTTTGGAAAGAAGTTACTGGAATACGAAGGTGTATTACAATGAAGTATCAAAACAGTGAATTGATATAGACCACCCGACCAACGTGTCAAATGAGCTGGAACAAAAGAAGCAGGGACTAGATTAGACAATTCTGAAGAACACATACCATAATAGTTGTTATGACCCTGTAAATGGCCGGAAGTAAGACATGAACTTAGAGTTTAGAGAAAACAAATATTTTGAAGAAAAGTATAATACATCAGGGAAACAAGAGTGGTTGTACATCAGTCCTGACTGTCAGGATAGACTGAGGGGTTCAACACTGAGGAGCAGGTGCTCCCAGTATTTATGGTGAATGGAAGAGTCTAAAGTTCGTTATAGGTAAGGTACCATAACACCCCCTCCCAAGCCTTACCTCCTCAGAAGTCATAGTATCGTTTCCTTTTTGGATTGACGCTATTCTGAGGCTGCTTGAGGTAGCTGTATGTCGGAAGTGTTGTATCTGGGGTGTGCTCCCCGGTGTCTTCCGACAGTCGTTCCCTAATTTGATTTACGTGTCTCTTATGAGAGAACTGAGGACCTCTATCAAATTCAGATCTGATATCCTCCATTTTTGGAGCACATCTTAAATGTCGACAGAAGAATATCTTCTTTGCTTCGACATTCAACTTCAAGACAAGTCAGCTTATCCTTTATAGTCTTTCACTCTTTTGAAACCTCTTTAAATTGAAACTTTACCGATTCAAGCTCTGGAACCATGAATTCACTCTCTTTAACCATCAATTGGTTATCCAAAGCATTTGACTTAATTTATTTCTATTTGCAGCGTGAATCTTGTGTCCTTATGTGCTTTAATTTCTGTCAACAATTTATTTTGTGTCCATTTCATAGGATTTTTAATGGTTGAAACAAATTCCTTTTTTCGTTTTTCTGACTCGATCGTCAAATTTTTTATTTTATGGTCCAAAATGTTGGTTGGTAACCCCCATAGTTTGAATAGCTGCAATAGGTCTGTACCGAATAAATTATTGGTATTTTTTAATACGAATATTTTTACTTTTGAGGTAGTTTCATTTAAAGTAATGTCGGTAATGACTTCACTCTCGAATTTAATTTTATTTTCACCAGTCACCGTTCTAGCTATTTGATTGGTTCTTAGCATGGTCGGTTTTCCCAACCTTCTCCATGTATGCAGGTTAATAATCGACACGTCTGAATCAGAAATCAATTGAAATTTTACGTTTTTATTACAGATTCTTAGCTTAACATATTTTCCTATAATTCTGCCGTCTTGTTCGTTCGTTCTTGTGGATTTAACCCGAGTTTAATTTCGTCTATTCGTTCTGCAATGTGAACTCTTCTGTCCGACTTTTTTACAAGTTAGTCAAGTTTTAAAACGATATTAGCTATCTGTTACCCAATGAAGGTATCCACAACGGAGACAGGGGCTCGGCAGGAATTTATCCTTTTTTTTACTGGCTGGCTTGATTTTGTAGGAGCGTAAAAATAATCCGTCTTTTTCTTTTGAATTGTTTTTGAAAGAAATGTGTTTTTGACGTACCTATCTTATGTGCGCAATGCCTGACTCTTTGGTGTCCTTCGAATCTTGTTTGACACGTATAAATCTAAGGCAGTCTTCGACTAATTTCTGTAATGTTAAATTTGGTTTACTTTCTAACTTATTCAGAACTTTACGTCTGATTTCTGCATTTTTTCTGATACGAGTCCTTGCACGAAAATTAAACATTTAAAGTTATCTGTGCTAAGTTCAATTAATTTGAAATCGCCATAGTGTTTACTAACGACTGACGCGAAAGTCGCGTAATCTTCGCCATCTTTGTTCACTTCATTTAAACACTTCCATTGTTTGTGGAACAAAGAAGTCTTAGAATGACCTCCATTTTTTATCTTCCAGGGTGGATAAATTATATTTGGAAAGAAATACAGTTGTGTTGTTAATAACATCAACCAATGTCTTGCAAAACAAACTGGCGAATCAGAATCACATATTGATTTTTGTAGGAAGAACGCTTTTATTATCCACAAAGATGCGAGGAACAAACTAGCTTTACTTTATATATTAGACTTAGTAAATGTTTTAAATGCTATTTAAACTGAAGCTTCACAAACTAAATAACATTTTGGGAATCAATTATTTTTTAGGCATCACAGAATCAGCAACGACACATTTCGGATTGGCACCGTTTTCCCCCCTTTTTACTTCTGGTTGAATTATAAACAAAACTTTGGCATCGCAGATTTTTTTTATTTTAATTTAAAATAAAATGTTTTGTTTATAGGAGAAAACGGTATCAAGTTAAACATTAGTATTTTTGGTTGCTGCTGATTCGAAGGTCCTTCACGTATAATTGATTCCATTTTTTTAAATAACTTAAAAAAACTTCGAGCCAGTCAAATCCAAATCATAAACACACATCCAGAGATATTGTCATAAGCAATGGACAAAGTTTAGCTTAAATATTAACACTTATTGATGATAAACCGAGCAAGCGACATACATGCTTCTCAGAGAAGAGATAGAAGAGATAAACGTGTGAATGCATCTAATACTAATACAGGTGGCGCCCCTCCCCACTGCTTCCGTGAAATAGTAAACATTCGCAATCTTTACTGCAATTAAACAATATGTGGTAAAAATAAATGATGTTATTATAATAAACAAGAAGGAAAAATCTTGCAAAATCGTACACTTCGCCGTTCCAGCAGACAACATTGAAGATTAAAGAGACGGAAAACGAAGCAAATATACAGAACTTGCCAGAGAACTGAAAGGAATATAGAGCATGAAGAAAGTCAGTATAATACCAATGATCATAGGAGCACTAGGAACAGTTCCAAAAACACTGGAGAAAAGACTGGGAGAAATTGGAATTAAAGGGACCATCGAAACCATACAAGGGACGGCAATGATCAAAACAGCTGCAATCTTAAGGAAAATCCTTGAATGCGGAAACCAACCCGCATAAGCTACAAAGGGTAACCAAGCACATAGAATTTACAGCAGGAAGAAAAGAAAACCACACGAAGAATGCCACATCACGAACCAAGGAACAGAAACTGCAAGAAACATCACTTCATAAGCTCGCCCGTCCCAATAAATTACACCGGCCTCAGCTGATACCACGCAAAAATGAACCAATGAACATAAATTGCAAGGAACACCATATTCCCCCCTGCCCCCTCTTCTCCCCAAAAAGAAAAATAAATTTAAAAAAATTTAAATTTTAAAAATTAAAAAAATTAAAAAGAAAAAAAAATGTTTTAAAAGAAAGAAAAAAATCGTGCCGGCCTAGGCTGACACCAGACAAAATATTTGTAGAGGGTCGAGGAGGATGAGAAGATCGAGGAGGGCCAGCACAAACCAGACTTCCACTGGAAGAGTGCGGAGAATGCTGGCACCTTGGGGAGGCTTATTCTCATCCAAATCCCAGAGAAGACCAATGGTCCTTACCAGCGATAAATCAATGGTAAGCGGTTGGGGCGTTACCGCAAGGTTATTTGCGGTGGTTATCAAAAAGAGGTGAAGAATACTGGAAATCTTTGGAGGCTTGTTGTCACTGAGACTCCAGGAAATATCACTGGTTGTTGTCGGTTAGCAATCACTGACGATGACCCGTGTGAGAATTCCTAATGAGTACAAATGATAATAATAATAACACAAAAACGTCTTCGGCATAGAGTTAGAGGTACAAACAAATTTTTCGAAGCAAATCGAACGTGATAAATCATCGAGAAGGAAAAAAACTGCCGAATCGAAGATTTCGCCGTCGCAGCAGTTCAGAGTAAAAATCAAAAAGGCAGAGAAACTGAGCGCGTACATGGAACTTGCCAGAGAATGGAATATGAAGAAATCTACTGTAATGCCATTAATTGCATGAGCACTAAAACAACGGAAGACATTGAATTACCTAATCGAGATGTGATGAGAACGCTTGCTGAACGCGAGATCTATAAATACTTAGGAATTCTGGAAGCGAACACTTTATTATTATTAGCGTTACAGTGTATCAATTTCTTTTAATCCAACAGATTATCTTGGTAGTGGCTCATTACATAAGTCTGCTTCATTTTCGTTGTTGTCCTGTGTTGATGTATATTGATTAATAGCAGCGATTGAAATGACAGCATAAAATCAGCTTGGGTTTCGCAATTCTGTTGGGGGATTTTATATATATATATATATATATATATATATATATATATATATATATATATATATATATATATTGTGTGTGTATTTAGGCAGCATATTTTCATTTAGGCAAACATTATTAAATAACACGGAGTGGTTTTGTTTGATGCGACTTTTTTTATTTTTTCAATTTTCCGAATTGTCCATCTAATGTGTCGGTCAAATTGATATAAATATGATCCATGGCTTTCTTGTTCCATTCTTTTTTCTTTTTTGCAAGTACTTTCGATTTGAATCGTCAAATCATCTTTAGGCGTATGTGTAGAACGCCATCACGCTCTCATGTACATTTCAACTTTACAGACGCGTTTTCAAATATAAACTACTTGCCGTTATAATTCAAAATGAGCACAACAGTAAAGACACTAAAACTAATACCGCCTGAAGATGATTTGACGATTCAAATCGAAAGTACTTGCAAAAAAGAAAAAAGAATGGAACAAGAAAGCCATGGATCATATTTACATCAATTTGACCGACACATTAGATGGACAATTCGGAAAATTGAAAAAATAAAAAAAAGTCGCATCAAACAAAACCACTCCGTGTTATTTAATAATGTTTGCCTAAATATATATATATATATATATATATATATATATATATATATATATATATATATATATATATATATATATTTACATAATGCAGTCAAACCTCGATTCATGAACGTCTCGGAACTGAAACAACACGAACTTTGAACAAAAAATTCAAGCCAGAAATACCTCGGTTTCTTAACAAAATTTCAAATCCCGAATCACGCCGATAGCAACCGAAGCACACTGACTGATGAAACGTTAACATTTATGTGCAGGGTTGTCAGTCTTGTTTATTTAAGATTCAGGTTTTTTTTGTGTTTTTTTATTCAATCTGGGTTTTTATTCTTTTAATCTATTTTTTAAGTAAATATATTTTTTTAATTCCTGCTAAACTTAAAAACAAAATATCACAAAATGTATAGTAAAGTGGTCAAAATATAAAACACTAAAGATAATTTAATTAATAAAAAGTTCACCGAGAATATACATTGTACGAAATAAGGTGTTATATTATACATCATCGTTAGTATTGAAAACAATAATATAACTGATGTTTAATAATTGTGTATATTAACCCATTAAATACCTAGAAAATAGTCTATAAATAAGATCTAACGAATCAATCTCTTTTACATTATTTTAATGGGAAATATTCGGTTTTTGAAGAATTCGCTTATCGAAGAATTCAGTTAAAAAATAGCTTTTCGGAACGAATTATATTCGAAAACCGAGGTTCCACTGTACCATTAAACCATCCCTCATAATAGGAACAGCTACCCCAAACTCAACAGATTTCTCCTCCTCCCTGTCTCTATCTCTTTCTTCCTCTTGCATGCGCTGTTCATAAAAGAGAAAGATTTCATCAGCTTATCCGCCACGTGTCTCTTGCGACTCTTTCTCTTTGACAAAATATCCGGACATCTAATGCTAATTCTGATCTTTTAACTTCTAATGGAATTTTCCACATTTTGTGTAGTCTAACTTCATGTGGAAAGTACCATTTTGAATATTATTCTTACATATCCATATACATTATCAGCATATTTATTCTAGTGTTACATATCCGAGTCGGTGCACGGAGGTTGTTGATAAAACAGATGCACCTGGCGATTGTCAGTTGATAAGATAATTGCCGGATGACCAAAAAGTTATTTGAAAATAAAATTTAAAAAACTCACAACCATACAAACACCTGCACAGGAAGAGGCAACATATGATCGATTGTCAAAAGTTTCTTCCGACAAAAAACGGATGCACCTGCAAGAATCACTTAAACAGTGATGTCAGAAGAAAACAGAGATGTTGGAAAGGTTAAAGATCATATTGCCAGGTGCGGTTGTGTCATGCCAGGAAAAGATGGACAGATTTTGGAAGTGTCAAATAAAGTTCAAGCTGTCACCGAGTGCAACATCAATGAGGTCGTCCAAGTGGCGACAAAATCGTTATATAATAACAACTGGAAATCAGTTGACGATCCAACCTCGGAGAGAATCAACCGTCTAGTTCCCTGTGTACAAAGCCTCTCCGACCACCACCCTCATCGTCACCGACAAATAAATATACATATTATATTTTCCTAAGATTCCTGTGTTGTCATTTTTATTAAGCCCCGCACAATACAACACTAGGTTATATGCTAAGAGATTCACAGGTTTCTGATGAAAACTCTTTCTCCATTTATTTAGTGACGGATAAAGATGAAAAAAGATTCCAACTTCATGATTACATGACGTAAGTGTTCAGTTAGAACGTTCCAACAACATTGCCTATGAAAGTTTCAACTAACCACATGCTTCAACATTATCAACATAGATACTGTTGCTTTTTCTTTCTTGTTACTTTTGTTCACCCTAAACATGACATATTGCCACTGTAGCGTACAATGTTACTGTGATAGTTACCAAGTATATGGGATACACCTTAGGGGAGTTTAGCAGAAAGATGTTTGTTCCCGTTACATTTAAATTTCTGCGTGTTAGTAAGGTCGGGAAACAGGGAACAAGTGAGGGAATTCCAAATGCAAGCGGTCCGAATAAAGAAGCTATTAGCGTGGAAAATCTTCCAGTATTTAGGGACCTCTACAGTGAAGGGTAGGTATTTTGCTGCTAGGCGGGTTGTTCTGAGGTATTTATGTTGAGGGGGATAAAAGTTCAGCGGAGCACATTCCGTGGTAATACTTGTAAACAAGCGCAGGGATGCAACATCGCGGTGATGCGACGGGGCTGTGTCTTGGCAGCCAGTGCGGGCCAATTAGGTTAGAAATTCTTTTATGCACCCTGTCTAAAAGTGAGTAGTTAGTTGTTGGTACACCAGCCCAGATACGGAACAATACTCCATGCACGGGCGAATTGTGGTTATATGGAGATATAGGATATTAGCAGGTGTGATAAGTGTGTTAGCCCGATAGAAGGAGCGGTATTTGCAGCAGTCTTGACAGCATCTTCTATGTCCTTGTTCCACTTCATGTTGCCTTGGAATGTCAGGACGAGGAATTCACAAAAATACACCGATAAAGTACATCATTCATCAACCCTTTCAATAACCTTCTAATAGTCACGGTCCTTGCGGTCTCCTCAGCTACCCGCTGAAAATGCAGTATTGTCCGTGTTTCTGCTCCCTGGAACAGCCTGCCAGAAGAAGTCGTGGTGATGCTTACCATATCCAAGTTTAAAGTCGGCGTGGGAAAACATTCAGACGGTATATAGA
>OY744551.1:18128345-18145845 GCA_963556195.1 Sepiola atlantica | reverse complement strand
AAAAACATCTTCGGTGCCGGAGAGTCGAAGATTAGTGTTAAAAATCGGTTATAGGTTTGAAATAGTAAAATACGTTTATATCAACATTATATATATATATATATATATATATATATATATATATATATATATATATATATATATATACATATATATATACATATATATATAAATATATATATACATATATATAAATATACATATATATATAAATATATATATAAATATATATATATACATATATATATACATATACAGGGTGTTTCAAAAGTCTTGGGAACATAACGATTTTTAATAACTCAAAAACTATTAGGAGTTGAAAAATGAAATTGGTACCGTTGGAAAGGTTAAAGTTTCAAGTTTTGTGGGGAATCTTCAAAGTTGCTCAATATGAGCACCATTCGTCACACGGCAGACATCTAATCGATAGTCCATTTCCTGCCAAACGCGTTCCAGCATCTTGACGTCAATGGTTCCCACAACTGCCGTTACTCGAGCCTTTAGTTCGTCAATATCTCTTGGAAGGGGCGGCACATAGACTTGTTGCTTGACAAAGCCCCAAAGGAAAAAGTCACACGGGGTAAGATCTGGAGACCTAGGAGGCCAGGGCATGAGAACGTCATCACCTCGCCCAGATCTCCCAATCCATCTACCAGGCAGCCTTGTGTAAAGAAACTGCCTTACTCTAAGACTCCAGTGTGGTGGTGCACCATCTTGTTGAAAAATGAAGTCATCAGATTCTGCTTGTTCCAACTGAGCCATTAACCAGTCTTCCAGCATGTTGAGATAGGATTCACCAGTGATAGTTGCCTCTTCAAAGAAGAACGGTCCATAGACACCTTTATTGGAAATTGCACAAAACACGTTCACTTTTGGTGAATCTCGCTCGTGCTCAAGAAGTTCATGGGGATTCTCAGTACCCCATATGCGAGTGTTATGCTCGTTAACTTTGCCATTCAGATGGAAGGTCGCCTCAGCGCTAAAAACAAGCCGGTCATCAAAGCCGTTATCTTCCAACTTCTCTTGCATTGCAATGCAAAAGTCACGGCGAAGTGGCTTATCAGTGTCCTTCAACTTTTTGACCAACTTGAGCTTGTTAGGTACCATTTGCAGTCGTTTCCTTAAGACACGCCAGACAGTTGCTGGAGCAAGCTGAAGTTCCCTGCTGGCTCTTCTCACTGATTTACGGGGGCTCCGCTGAAAGGCTGTCCGAACTTGCTCAACTGCATCTTCTGAAGTTGAAGGGCGACCTGTTCGCTTACTTGGGCACAAACACCCATCTTTCACAAATTTAGCATGCCATCTGACAATGGATTTCCTTTCAGGGGCTTCTTTTTTAAATTTCCTGCGAAATGCACGCGAAATGCAACACATGTCCACGATTCAGTCTTTGCAAATTGGAGGACGCAAAATGCCTTGTCTTGTTTAGAGAACGCCATTACTGCACCTGGAAAGATAACACGAAAATCATTAGTATGACCAGAAACTTGATTAAGCAAGCTTTAAAATGGCACCAGTTTCATTTTTCTACCTGGAATAGTTCATGAGATATACGCATTTGTAATGTTCCCAAGACTTTTGAAACACCCTGTATATATAAATATATATATATACATATATATATACATATATATATATATATATATATATATATACTTATATATATAAATATATATATATACATATATATAAATATATATATATATAAATATATATATATATATAAATATATATATACATATACATATATATATATATATATATATATATATATATATATATATATATATATATATATATATATATATATAATCATGCACTCAATATTTCCTTCCACTTTATTGGTAGACAGTTGTTTCTACCATATTGAGGACATATATGTTTATTATATACAAAATATCACAAATATTTATTGAGAAGGCGTCATCAGTGTATAATATCCCACAGTCGGGCTGAAAACTTAAAATGTTTCCGACATTAATTTAATTTATACATTTTTTTTTTCATACTTTTTTCACTTAAATTCAAATGGAAACCTTACTCAACTGTGCATTTTTGTATATAAAAGTTCATTGCGTATTGTTTTTATTACTCATGATTTTTATCAATCGAATATGAACTTTAAACAAAAGAGAAAAACAAATGTGATAAAAAATAAGGCATTACAGTATAATCGTCGGCAGAAACAGCTGGTCGAATTTCTGTAGTCGAAGTGGTAAGGTAGCAGCCAAATTTTCTATATTCACTTGTTCCCGTCGTTGTTTTCTTTTCAATAACCGCTTTCATAAACATTATCAATAAAGAAATATCACAAATCCAAGTGTGTGTTTTTTATAAAATGTTTTTAATTCTTTCTTTATAGCTTACATTTCAGTACGTATACACATATGCATAAAACACCCAACTTATGAGGGAAGCATCTATCAAACCCCATTCTCTCCCTCTCTCTCTCTCTCTCTCTCTCTCTCTCTCTCTATCTATCTATCTATCTCTCTATCTATCTATCTCTCTCCTGTCGGTTTAGGCGAAAGAGAACGATCTTTTCTACTCATTCGTCACGCCAGCTTAGTGGCTTCCCGTGGCCGTAACGTCACTGCCTGGACACGTTACTGTTACTCGACATCTAATTGAAAAAATTCCACTCTACTTAATTTAACGTGGGAATTTAATCATTCTAACCCTATCTTTACACACAACTATTTAAATATTATTACAAAAGGAAGTACAACCACATTGAGCAATCTATTATAAATTGCAGTAAAACTTATGCGTGACAGATCGACAAAAGTTAAACTTTGAACAAAAGCATGATTGACAGACCAACGGCCAGAGTGCAAAATATCAGACGCATCTAAAATAAAATGCGTCCATTCAACATCCGCGGTTAACGATGAAAGTACTGTTTAAAAATTTAGCATGACAGACTCATGAATATGCTATTACAAACTTAAGCGTGACAGACAAACGAAAGTGCTATGGGTCTTTGGTAGAAGGAAAATAACCCTGTCACGCATGCGTAGTGCGCGCGCACATTCTTGACCTATTTTTGTGAGTTTTGGCTAGACATGTGTCAGTTTAGGGTAAGGGTTAGGATTAGGTAAGAATTATTATTAGGGATAAGCTGTACAAATAGCAGAATAAACGCTACTGTGGAACACATCGCGGAATAGTGGACAGTATCTGTGTGCGATTATATAGAGACAGGAATATAATGGAAACGATATTTTTATGAAAATATCCAATAGCATGTATGGGTTTCATCGTCTTCAGTAAGCGACAAAACATTGTTTTACTACAACCTGCGTTTTGTCTATTTTTTGGGGCCGGTGGTTTGGGTACTTTTTGGCGGGGCTCTTCAACAAAAGGTCAAATCTATTTTTGGCGGGGCTCTTCAACAAAAGGTCAAATCTATTTTTGGCGGGGCTCTTCAACAAAAGGTCAAATCTATTTTTGGCGGGGCTCTTCAACAAAAGGTCAAATCTATTTTTGGCGGGGCTCTTCAACAAAAGGTCAAATCTATTTTTGGCGGGGCTCTTCAACAAAAGGTCAAATCTATTTTTGGCGAGGTTCTTCAACAAAAGGTCAAATCTATTCAACACGTAAACGTGACAGACTATTACAAATTAACAGTTGAAAATGATTTTTTACACTTTAGCGTAATAAAACGACGAAAATGATATTTTAATCTTAAACGGGACAGACAGACAGACAGACAGAAAGACGTTATTTTATTCTAAGTATAAGTTCTGATGAATCGATGGACGAAGCGTCGCATAGAAATAAAAGGACGAGTGTAAAAATGGAAACGAGAATGAGAAAACTAATCGTTATCTATCGGAAATCCATCGACTCCAAATCGCAGACAAAAGCTTTTTATAGCATCTCATGATTCTTCGATCTGAAGATCACATACTCTGCTCGGTTATCCATTATCAATAAAATTAACGTCGTAAAATATTGAGAGAATAATTCAAAAAGAATCGGGGAGCATTCGTAAGTGGGCGGTTTCGCTTGTCTGTTTTACGACAAATTTAAAAAAAAAGAAATTTATTAAACACTAGCTGTCCCTAACCGGTGCTGCCCGGGAGTCTTTTTACATTCATTGATAATTCACGTGACTGGACTGGAATAAGCAACAAATAGACCATTCATTTTTTGGGTCTCGGGCAGTAATCGAACTCGGATTCCCGTTTTAGCAGGTTGGCGTCTTTCTAATTTGCTCACCGCGTCAGTCTTGTTAGTAAACTGATTATAAAAGATGCCACGTGAACTGTATTGTGTAAATAGGTCTTCGCGCAGATCAGAAAATCGTGAGGCATAATCTTTGGGAGCTCTATGCAGAAGTACGACACGCCAAACTAACACACAAAAACAAAAAAAATATTCCTTGACCTTTTGGAACAAAGTGTAGTATCTGTTCTGATGCTACACTTCGTCTGTTCTGTCGTCGGTCAGTGAAAGAGAAGTCCTTTTAGGTTGAGGCAATTTTGTCCCGTTTGGGGTAGGTGAATTTTCCTCTACATTAAAAACCGACCTTGTGTCTAACTAAGTAAACACACAAACAAACAAACAAACACACAAACACACAAAGCAACACCCTTTTGGCTGAGATCAAAGTGTAGTATCTGTTCAGATGGATGCTAAACCGTCTTTGCCTTCAGGCCTTGATTCCACCGGTTATAGAAATTGTCCTGTGCAGTCCTAAGAGGTCCACCCTCCCAGGCTTTGTCTTCTCACCCTTTGATAAGGGTTTAGTTTATTGATAATCGCCTGGGCGCCCCTACCGAGGAATGCCGACGGGGCTGCCCAGGCATTTTTTGTAGGCCAGAGAGCTCATTCTCTAGGGCACTGGCTTTTCAATCCCACTTTCCGACCTTGTGTCACATCTTACTGCTGTGGGAGGGACATAAAAAAGACAAAAAAACAAAGACACAGCAACAGAATCATGATCACCATGATCATGATGATGATGATGATCATCATCATGATCATCATCATGATGATGATGATGATCATCATCATCATCAGCATCCAAAATGATACCAAGTTCATTAAAATAGGTCAATCCAAGCAAGTTTTGGGATCTGTTCCTATCTTCAAATCAAGATTATTTCGCTATTTAGGAGAGGTGTTAAAATCGTGTGTTTTTAGATGAGGTGCAAATAAGAATATTGGCTAGTAACATTTTTTTTCTTTAACAGGACCCTAGAAAAAGACCAATCAAGTTTCTGGGGGTGTAAATTATTTGTTGCGATTAATTTTCGCAGTAATTTAGTTTTTCCGCCTTAAGCGAAATAATTATGTCTATTATACCACCATGGTTACCCAGTGTTGCCCGGGAGCAAGGATAACCAAATAAAAGTAGTAAGAAGTGTGTGTGAGATTTTTCTTTTAAAAGTGTCTCTCTCTGCCTCTTTAGTCTATAAACCTCCTCTATCTCTCTCTATATCCCACTCACTCTCTTCTCTCTCATCTCTTCTATTCCCTTCCTCTCTCCTCTGCTCTCTACATCACTCTTTCTCCCTTTCTCTTGATCGCCCTCTTTCTCTCTCACCCTCTCTCCCTCTCTCCCTCTCTCTCTATCGCCTTTCTTTCTATATGGCAAGTATCATTTCACACAAAAGCTCAATGGAAAAATCGCTCTAAATGTCAAACCCCTACCCTGAATAATTTTATTCCTGTTGACACCAAAAAGAATGAATATTACAAAAAATGTCTCAATATTCTGTCTGAAGCAATATTGAAAAAGAATATATCAGCTTCGTGGGTGTGTCTTATGTAGTTTCTGATTATAGGTAGACACACAAACAGAGAACGGAACTTTATATAATAGATTAAGATTATATTTTAAATTATAATATTTTCGAAGTCACCGTTCGAATCAAAGCTGTATGGCGGAAATGACGTCCTCTGTGATCCACGGATCAGTCATCGACTCAAGTCTGAGAACTACCGTACGACATGTTGCTTTGTATGTTACCGAGTACTAGCCGTCGACAAAGGAAGTAGAAAAAAGACCATGGGTCATGTGTAAAAATTTCCTTCGATCTTCGACCCAGGTTCGGCCGACATCTCAAGTATTTTACGCCATTTATTCTCGAAATAAGTTTATTAAACAGAAAGGAAATGTCACAGAGAAATCCGGAGTGAAAAATCAACACGTTAAAGTGACAGGTTATTTATGTGTGCGCGAGAGTAAGAGAGACAGATAGATAGATTGTCTCGTTACACATAGCTACACTGTACGTGTCCGACCCCAAACGGAGACGACGCCTTTTACGCGTCAGCGTTGTTTGAGGTGTCGCGACGAAGAAACCGAATTCTCTCTCCCTCGGATTTCGTCGACTTTCATTAACTAAAAATTAACTTCTGACCTTCCATCTGTCAATCGCTCTTCCATTCAACCAACATCAAGTATACAAATACATTATGTTGAACTTCCGGTCTAAACAGACTCAAATATTCGTGTGTGGTGCATAGTGTGAGATTTATTTATGGTAAACACGGGTTACAAAGTCGGAAGGTATAAGATCCGACTTGGACTCCTAGAATTCCCAAAATTCCGACTCCGACTCTTAAGATTTCAAAAATTCAAACTCAAAAGCCCTAGAATTACAAAGAATCCAACGCTGGCTTCGACTCCTAGAATTCTAAAATATCCGACTCGTTCGCTGACTCCTAGGATTCAACAAAAATCCGACTCTGACTCAAAAAACTTCTACTCCTGCTCCAACTCCTATGATTCCAAAAATTCCGACTCCAATTCCTAGAATTCCAAAATATGCGACTGCTAATTTTAAATATTTCTCATATTAAGTCTGTCTGCTTATTCATCAAAGATTAAAAAATCTTAGGATTCGTACAAATCCGACTCCAACCATGACTATGACTCCGTCCAAAACCTCTAATTTCTTCCAACTCCAACTCTTACTCCGACTCCGCATTCCTGGTGATAAAGAGATTTTTTTAAGGATTACACAAAACCAAGGTATACAAGAAAATACCAAATAAGTTTACCCTGTGGTAAGTGGGATTGAAACAATTCTATCCTAGCCTCTAATTTTAAAACATCCACACGTTTCTTTTTCTTTGTAAATATAATTTTTAAAGCAAAATGTTAGTTACCTAAAATAAGTTGGCCTTTCTCTTGTGTTTGTTTCTTCTTTCGTACGAATATAGAAATGGTTGCTGGTCTTCTTGGACTCACTCAGATTACAACCTCAGAGCAGAGTTAAGAAGGAATGATTTTATTGGCGACGGCGGTTTCGCCTTGTAGATCCGTTTGGAGAATATCCAGTTTTTTCGATCTATCTTTATAACTCAAAGTAAGTCCTCAGTTTTATGAACCTGTACCGTGAAACGGTTATCCCCCCCCCCCCGCTAGTGCGTCATGATTTTCTACATGATTTTGTCCAGGAAGGTTCAAAGCGATAAACTAAATATACTAGAAAGAATACCCGTCCCAGGATGAGTAAAATTAATTCCCCGGGTAGAACAGTTTTGCAGCCCTTTTACGAAGATTAAAATCAAGATATAATGATACTAAACCTTATGTCTAGAATCCTTACTCTAATTTTGATCAAAATCCATTACAGCATTTTGCTTTTAGAAAATGTCAAAAATGTAAGGCGTTCATTTCGTATGAATCAGATGATTCTATTGTTGGCATCGGTTTCCCCGATATATTTCTAGTTAGGATTCTTTCTAGAAAGACATCGAGTATTTACAAGGGGGGGGGGGCACGTGGAAGTTGCTAACATCCGAAGTGAAAGTGATTCTGTGGTACGAACTAAATTCGAACTTGGCAACCCCAGGTTATCAGTCCGTGTATTTAACCACTTAGCTACCGGCACCTTCCAATTTAAGGGATCTTAAGAAGAAATTGAAATCTATGGAATCTTGCTAAATGGATGCCTAATGACGATGGATCAAATTCAATGCAATTTTCAAACGGGAGGTACTGCCCATATTATGCCCCCTAAAAATCCTTTTAAATACTAAAAAAAAATTAAAAGTTGGGGAATTTTTATTAATTAATGTTTAAATAACTATTCTTTATATTTCACTAAACTCGAGAATATCTCAATTTTTACGATGAGATTCTTCCCCCTATTTCCCTCTTTACATGAAATTAAACTAAATATAGCTAACATTTACACACCTTACATGTAGCTACTGTGTTCCAGATTTCATCAAGCGAATCCTGTACATACAATATATATATATATATATATATATAATTATTTTTATTTATACACACATGTACAAAAACACTGGCATGTCGATGTTATCGATCAATAGTTATTACAAAAAAAGATCTCGTTAATTATATAAATAGCTCATATGTATATATATATATCCATATATATATACATATATACACATATATATATATACATATATATATATACATATATATATATATATATATATATATATATATATATATATGTAAAAATAAAAATGGAATAAAGAATAAGCAATTCAACAACTAACAAAAATAATATTTTTGTTAGTTGTTGAATTGCTTATTCTTTATTCCATTTTTATTTTTACATATTGTCTGAAACATTGTTTCTTTTTTCCCATATATATATATACATATATATATATATAAATATATATACATTGGTGGGACAGTCGACATTAATAACTTTTAAAATAATTTTGGTGTTGTGGTTATTATGTAAATATATTTGAACTTGACTAATTATGATATAAATTGTTTTATAGAGTGAATTCTGTACATACAATATATATATATATATATATATATATATATATATATATATATATTTACTTAGTTTTATTTATACACACATGTACAAATATTCAGCTACACTGACATGTCGATTTTATCGATCAATAGTTATTAGAAACTAAGATCTTATCAAGCAGAAAATTAATTATATAAATAGCTCTTTTTACTATTGAGCATTTTTTTATTAGCCCGGATTAAATTCTGTTGATGTTTATCCTGTGGATGCCTACTTTACCTAGATTACTATATATATATATATATATATATATATATATATATATATATATATATATATATATATATATATATATATATATATATATATATATTACTATTTCATGTATCCACATAACACTTTGTAAGGGGTATAATTTTTTATTTATCAATTTTCAGTATTTACTTTAACAGTTTTTAATACGTAAGTGGAGCTAAGTAGTAAGTTATGAAAATATATTTATGGCAATTAAGCTACACGGGCGCTCCCGCGTTTTATTCCCGGGGGAATCTTCAGGCTAAAATGCATGGAGTTAGTTTTGCCGGGTATTTTTATATACACGGCTAGCTAGTTAACCAATCAGATTCTTAGTTGTTCTCTTAGCCAATCGTTGGGCTTCTCATGAACAAAGGTCCGGTTAGTTTTACTTCCTATTTGCTATTGAAAACTTAAAAACTAAAACCTAAAATATAAATGCAAGGAACCACGTGTTAAAATAAGGTCACCAATTATATTGATACAACAAAGAAACAAGATATAGGCCACTCTACAGAAAACAGAAAAATAGAATAAAAAATAGGAACTAAAACTAACTGGACCTTTGTTAGTGATAAGCCCAAACGATTGCCTAAAAGAACAACAAAGAATCTGATTGGTTAACTTGCTAGGCGTGTATATAAAAAAACACCCGGCAAAATCAAACTCCATGCATTTTAGCCTGAAGATTTCTCCCGCGTATGAAACGTAGCTTAATTGCCATAAAAATATATTTTCATAACTTAATATATATATATATATATATATATATATATATATATATACTCGTTCTAAAAGGTTTTATTAATACAAACATAATTTGGAATAATCTTACAAGTTAATAGATTTATTCATTTTGAGCAATATTATATAAAAACAGTAATAGAAACACACGTAAAAAACATAGACGGATACGTACATATATGCGAAACGTGTGCATATATGTACGTACCCGCCGATGCTTTGTACGTGTGTGTGTATTTATATAATGATTTTCTTCGGGAAAATGAGCGTCTATAATATTGAGATATTGCATGCGAACGAGATTACGTTTTAAGCGCGTGCAAATATCAAAACAGTTAAGGATTCGGTAATTTTGCTTACTATGCTACACACTTTAAAAAGTTGTGACTTGTTTCGCAATTCACACTATTAATTGTGGACAGTTTAGGTTTTTTAAAATTCTTTTCAGGTTTGTATAGTAGTGTATTATTTTAGTATTATTAACGAAGACGCGTCTCTATTGAGAAGGGTACAGTTATCTTATTTTATGTGTTTGGAAATGGCGCTTGTGTCGGAGAGATGTAAGGTGAGTCTTCGGGAAAGCATTGTGGTAGTATATATATATATATATATATATATATATATATATATATATATATATATATATATATATATTGTTATTGTGTTTACAGGCGATAGAAATATAGATGTTTTCTTAATATTTTCCGCTTCCTAAGCGGTAAAGAATATTGCATTAAGTCGCCCTTTTTAATAAGACGTGTAATTATTTTTTTAATTATATATATTTATGAATTCATTTTTACTTACATATAAAAGGACTGCATGTACACGTGTTTCTGGCAATAAGCCTTCATCAGCATGGCTAATCTGGGCTAAGATTGAACCTAAGATATTACTGTTTGCAGTCTGGCGTTTTACCACAAGACCATAAATATCTTGTCGAAATTTGTACGATTTTTATCGTCATAATGTTACATAATTATTGTTATTACAAACATATATATATATATATATATATATATATATATATATATATATATATATAAAGATTTGTGTAGAGAGAGAGAAAGATTAAAGGGAGTGGTGTTAAATGCTGACTGTTTACATAATCACCGTGGAATCACCAACGATTGTACGATTTATTGCAATTGATATTACTGCTGTCGGATGGCAGGTATGGCCATTGACGTCATTGCTTTTGATGATGAGATTAAATCGATGCCAAATGGTAAGCGACCATTTTGAAGTTACAGCAAAATAATGAAGAGAAATAAAATTCAAGCCCAAAATAAAAACAACAACAACAATTATAACTGATTAATAAGAAAGTATACATATACCAATTATGAAGGCCGTCACCTACGCAACCCACACATAAGTATGTATATATATCTATCTATCTGCTGTTGGGATTTTTCCCGCTGAAAATGGAGGACGAAGCCTCAAGTCCGCTGGAAGAGAACTTGACGGCAATGTACGTGACCGGACAAGAAGAGAGAAGACAAACAACGTATATAGATTGAGAAGGATATTTATATAAAAAGAGGGGGGAAAAGAAGAGAAGAAAGAGTTGTTTGCAAAAGAAGTGGCTTTTGCGGACTCACTGAAATGCCAGTCATCTTTTAACAGGATTCCTTCAGGTCACACTGGATTGTCCTTGTAAGTGGCTTCTTTAGGCAGAAAAAGGGAACTGTGCACACGCAAGGTGTGAAAGAATGGAGGCTCCCGGAACGGGTGGATTAGCCTAAAATGTTCGAAAGGGCCTTATCATTTAGGCCATATGTGCGTAAACGTACGCTAAAAAAAGGGGGTGCCCGACGCAGCTAAAGGCAAACCGGTGTTCCCTGCTGGGCTGCTGGAATCAAAGAGGCCAAGGTTTTCAAAATCGGCGCTCTCCAGTGTTTTCTGCTGTGAATGAAACAGTGGTCTGCGATTGGCTGATTTTCATCCAATCACAGGGCACTTATAATTCACTCCGCTTAATAATTCCAATATTCTCCCCTCACACAAAATTGCAATAATCATTGCAACATAATTTGCCACAGTTGAAAGGAGGTTTTTACTGACAAAGGAAAGGGGGAGGAATTTGCCAAAATGCTACAAAATGATTTTTTTTTTGAAAAAGGGGCAGACAATTTGCCAACGTTCTACAAACGAATTTTTTTTTTTGAAAAGAGGGCAGACAATTTGCCAAAGTTTTACAAAATGAATTTTTTCTTGAAAAGGGGCAGACAATTTGCCAAAGTTCTACAAAATGATTTTTTTTGTGAAGGCAGTAATAGCCCGTGTAATGTTCAAACGTGTTGTTTTTGAAGGCAGTGATAGGTAAGGGTGACAAGTTGTAACTTGAAACCCTCCCCAAAGACAAGAAAGTTCCAACATGAACATTTTTTTGAAAAGAGGCATATTTGCCATGCAATGGGTTGTTCTTTGAATTGCAACAAGGAAGGCTCCAAGGGAGGAAAGAAGAAGGAAAATGTCAAGTTAAGTCAATTTAGGATTTTAACCTTTTAAAAGGTTCTTTTTGATAATTAACTTAGTAATATATGTAAGGGTTGTCCTGAGAGTTGCCTTTTCTTTTGATTCCTCTGTTTCGCCTAGTGCGTTGCGAAGTGTGGCTAGAAGTAGTGTCTGGATCTGCGATTTGTACTGACTCAGACGTATTAGCTCCCCCCTTACCAGGTGGATCTGAGCTATGAACAGTATTAGGGTGGTGAGCATGTGTCAATGACAGCTCCAGTGGATACAACAACTTGATGGAATGAATCTGAACAGAGCCGTCACCTCTTTTTACCCTTACGGAACGAACTTTGCTATCATCACCCACTATTAACTCCAGAACTCTTCCCAGGAGCCAAAATGGTCTAGTTTTAGGAGGGTTCTTCACTAGAACAACATCATCAATACTAATTTTGTTCCGAAAATCAACTTCGTGCAAGTCTCTACACTGCTCCCTCAAACTGAGTAGATAATCCTGATACCAAAGCTCGCGGAATCTGGACAACATAGAGTCACGAACTTCAATGGATCTGATTACATCTAATCTTGAAGGAGGATCGGATTTCCAAACATCCTGATCATCCAGCTTCAGTGCGAGTCCCAAGTTAGCATTAGGACGAAGGAAGCAATTGGGAGTAATTACTTCGAGGCCTGAATCCGAAGAACATCTATAAGTGAGAGGTCTTTGGTTTATGGCACTCTGAACATCCGAGATTACGGTGAGGAAGTCGAAATAATTAATTCGGGAACGACCAATCGTTTTATACAAACATGATTTAATAGTTCTGATCATGCGTTCCCATGTACTCCCAACCCAAGCAGCATGTAGCGGTATTCTGATATGCTTGATATTATACACCTGGAAGTGTTCACTGAACTCCGAGGAGGCATAGGCTTCCTCCATAAGATTACAGCCTGCTATAAATGATTTGGCATTGTCGCTGTAAATATGAGATGGAATCCCATGTACATTCGTGAATCTGATCAGAGCCAGAATAAATGAGTGGGTACTCATGTCTTTAATCAGCTCTATATGTACTGCTCTAATGTTGAGGCAAGTAAATATGAGCATATACATTTTAGTAACCCCCTGATCACCCTTTATCCAAACATGTCCGGTGTAGTCAATCCCAGTGTGTAAAAAAGGTTTAATGAGATTGACGCGGTGTTTGGGCAGATTGGTAACCTTAGGATACTTAAACGCTAAATTATTAAACCTTTGGCACAAGACACACCTAGAAATAACTTTTTTGACGGCCTGTCTTGCCCTGGCTATCCAAAATCCTGAAAGGCGGATTTTGTTCAATGTAGACTGAATGCCTAAATGTTTTATCTTTTGTGGTATTCCACAACAATAAGTACAGTCAACTCATGATCCTTAGCCAATAGTCATAGGTAGTGGTTCTACCCATTCTACTCTTGGTCCTGATTATCTCCCTTTGATCTATGAATAGATTCAAATTCTTTACCAGTTCAGGTACCTTTTTACCTAGAGGAGATTGAAGATAAGCAAATTCTGCGGGAAAGCTTTGTAGTTGCATTACCTTAAGCAGATAAATTTTGGCATCATCGTTAGGGTCCTGATCTAATTGCTTTAGCTTATTACGGATCCTAAAGATATTGGCGGTAACCTTGATCAATTTATTGAAATCAGAAAATTTATTGAACGGTACCACCGGTTGAGGTTCAACTTTGGTTACAGTGCAATTCAAAGAAGTGGATTGCACAATGGACTTATTTTGTGGACTTAGGCACTGAAGTTCACTGGACGGCCATTCTATGGGACTTTTACTGAGCCATTCAGGCCCCCGCGTCCAATGGTTAAAATTCTGTCTGAGCTTTTCCAAAGTTATCCCTCTTGTGAGCAAGTCGGCAGGGTTATGCTCTGTAGGAACATATCTGAATTTTACAGATAAGGATTTCTTTTCCTTTAGTTCTTCTATCATTTGTTGGATATCCCTAAGTCTGTTTCTTACAAACAGATTCTTGGTTTTAATGTTGTCTGACAGGAGTCATGACAACACAACCTGTGCATCCACTGATATCACAACGTCTCCAATCTTAATTTTGGAGTAAGCCTTCAACAGAGGGAGTAAACACTTGATGGCCAGGAACACAGTCAACAGTTCAAGTGTGGGTAAGCTTTTAGGCTTCATAGGAGCCACTTTAGCTTTTGAAAATACCAGGTGGGACTCCCCGCCTTGTATGCAATAAACTGTAAACCCGTAAGCTCCCTTGGAGGCATCGCAAAATATATATAAATCAGCAGGACAGTCCTCACTGACTACAAATCTGGGGAACCGCAATGAGTCAAGTTGGGATAGATCACGTGCTAAGGCAGACCATAAGGTCAGAAATTCTTCCGGCACAGCATCATCCCAGTCCAATTTTTGAGACCACAAGTCTCTCAAGAGCATTTTACCTCTTATTGTAACAGGCAAACACAAGGATAGGGGATCGAAAACCCTTGCTATTTGGGATAATACGCCCCTCTTAGTGTTAACCGATGGATCAATAGGGGACCCTGCAATCTGAAGAGTGTCTTCACGCGTGGAATACTTATACCCCAAAACCTTTTCAAGTTCACAACCGTGCTCTACGAATTTTTGGTCCTTTATCATTAGGGTTTTAAGTTTTTCACAATTCGTATTCCACGATCTAAGGTTGAAATGACCTTTTTCCATACGGTTGTTGGCCTTAACATATAGATCCGATAACACCTCAGCAGAGTTACCAGTCTTAATCAGGTTATCGACATAGAAATTTTCCTTCAACATCTCAGTACAGGAATCAGAGGGAAACTTGCACGCATGGTGCTTTATTATAAAGTTTAAGATGAAGGGGCTGACGTTAAACCCAAAAATGATCGTGATATACCTAAAACAAACCAGCCTATTACCCTCCTTCATAAAAAAACAAAATCTGTTACGATCCTTGAGGCACCTCAGCTTAATCATAAGAAAGGCTTTACGTATGTCGACCAACATTACATACTTATTGGACCTAAACTGTAACAGTAACTCTAGCATATCTCCCATTAGATTTATGCCAGGATAAGCAGCCTCATTTAGGGAGCATTTCCCATTAGTTTTTAGGGAGCAGTTAAAAACGGGTCTAATCTTTGTAGTGGTCTGCTCCTCTGTCTTGAAAACAGGCTTATAGGGTATCCAAACATGCCTTGAAAAATCTTCAGGTGCTACATCAAAGCGTTCAATGATACCCTCACGCTCTTGCTGATGAAACACCTCCACATAATCCTCAAGTAATTTTTGTTGTTCTAGTTTGTTAACAACTCTGTTTAACACAGATAGAGCAACTCTGTGGTTAGAAGGTACAGACTTTATTTTGTCCTCGTGCAAGGGGAGTTCAATATGATAGGTACTGTCCCTAAATTCGATGGAGTTTTCAAACTCCATTATCTTCCTTTTATCATAGTCAGAAATATCTTCCAGTGGTATTCCCAGGGAATCCACATCGAACATTTTTTCTAAATTCCTTTCTACCTGACTTTCTTCGAAAATTTCAGCGAAGGGGTCAGGGTAAGTCTTTTTGGGGTTCAGAACAAAATTGACTCTAGTGTCTGAGCATGAAGAATATTCAGACACCATGGCATGATAATTATGTTGAATACCTCTCCCCTGTGATTCAGGAGGGGTGATCTGATTATCATACAAAAAATGTTGGCTGTTGCCTAGGGGAGAAATGCCTGTAGGAAACTCCCAAGCAGAACCCCTCATGCAGTCCACCATTTTAATATTTTTCATGAACTGAATCACATCGACACCCAAAAGGCCATGAACTCGTATGTCACTTTTTTCATGCAGAAAAGCCAACTTATATTTCAAATTAGTCAAGTTGCTTTTAACAGATTTGAAATTATCAAACCTGAGATTCATGTTAAACTCATCGTCGATAAGAACAGGTAGGGACAAGGAATTTCCCTTATTTACCTCAACACCCACTACGACTTGGTTCAACCTTTTTTTCTTAGACCTTAGGAAGGTCCTAACATCATATTCCACTGGAGAGAGGAAGGACTCATCACACCCCAATCTGTCTATCATCTGCCTAC
Source organism: Sepiola atlantica (assembly GCA_963556195.1). Lineage (NCBI taxonomy): Eukaryota > Metazoa > Mollusca > Cephalopoda > Sepiida > Sepiolidae > Sepiola > Sepiola atlantica. The sequence goes on along the minus strand of OY744551.1, from coordinate 18,129,519 downwards.
AGAAATAAGTTCTTTGACTCCCTGTATCAAAAAGGCAGTTGAATTTATGTTTACGTTTCCCTTTCGAGATTGTAATGGCCACCACTGGTAAAATGTAAGTCTGTTCCCGTATGCCAGTGTTGGTACACATATGTGTGGAAACAGAATTGCCTTTATTATTAAAGGACTGTTTGCATAGAGGGCTTATATGAGTTCTAGATTTGCAAAATTTGCATGCATGTGGCAACTTATTTTTCTGGCCGGGGCAGCTATCCGTTTTATGGTTTCCTCCTGCACAAAGGAGGCAGAGATCAAGTTCCTTGCATCTAGAACGCCTAGATTCATAGGAGGAGTACCTAACACAACGACCCATGAGATGTCCGTTGACGGTACAAAGTCTACAGTGGGTAACAGACTTGCTGGCCCCTGTAGTAAAATTTTCCAATGTAGAAGCACTGGGTTTGTAAACATTGCTCTTAAAATATTCCTGCCGTGACTTAACTCTATCTTGACGGTGAGGAATAGTATTATTATTTTTGGGTTGCCTAGTTCTTTGTAAGGTTTTTATAACCTCGTTATAACTATCAAAAATCTGATTGATTTTTGGATAGTTGTTGTTAAACTTCCTAATTACCTCTTTCTGAAAAATTGGAGGCAATTTGGCAAAAATAATATGGCTCATTAACTCAAAGCCGGGAGAATTTTCATTAAAAAAATCCATGTCAAATGAGGATTTTAATTCCGATAAATCGGCCATGACACCAGATAAAAATTTCCTTACATTTATAAGTTCTGGATAATATTTGGGACTATAGTCCAATATCTGCCTAAATATTTAATCTATAATGAAAGGCACGTCCAAAAAAATATTTTTTAACAACTCAATGGCTACGTCATAGTTGTCGTCCTCAAGAGAGGGGTTAGAAATCAACTGTGACGCGTAGCCGGTCAAAAAACCTTTTAAGAGAGAAAGCTTCACCCTTTTGTTTTTAACCGAGGTGACACAATTCTCAAATTGAGCCAAGAAATTCTTGAATTCAAATTTCCCTAACTCTTCTCCCGAAAATTTCGAGCATTGTATTTTCGGCACGTGTGTATACAGGTGTTGTTCTGTAGCGCCATTTTGAACAGGAGAGACGGAGGCAGGGGGAGAAGGAACCAATATCATATTTTCTATATCCGAAATTTTCTCAGA
>OY744551.1:17835845-18123345 GCA_963556195.1 Sepiola atlantica | reverse complement strand
TCTTGCCTTCTATCTTTCATTTTCTTTCATCTGTTTTCTTTCTTTTCTCTTTACCTTTATTTTATCGTTTATTTTTTCTATACTTTCCTTTCATTCTCCGTCTCTTTAATCTCTATCTATATGTTTCTTTCTTCTTTTCTTGTCTTTCGTCTTTTCTTTCTTTCTTTCTTTTTCCATTCTTTCTTTATTTAACTTATTTCCTCCGTCTTTTTACTCTCTCTCCTTTTCTCTCTCTCTCCCTCTTTATATATATATATATATATATATATATATATATATATATATATATATAAACCAATATTTGTGTCGTATAGAAATCAATATATTAACAGTTTGAACATTAAAAAATTTCAATAAGGGTTACATTTTCATGGAATCTAAATACATTATAGTAATTTCCCTTTGATTCCATATCTGGGCACTATCTGTGGTTAGGTCCATAAAATAACTGGAATATATTATCTTGGAGAAGTCTGGTTCGCTCAACACCCCCCCCCCCCCCGAGTGTAACCAATCACCACTGCGGTAGAGTGAGTTGCAAAGTGATAGTATCAAAGCTACCGTGCAAAGATGGCTCTGGTGAAAATCCGTCATCAGAATCTGTCGTCCTCTGGTCGTCTGTGCCTTTGCGCGTGGCAAACAAATATTTGCCCTGACGGAACTGCAAATTAATGGAGTGAGAGTGAAAACGTTGCTTTTCCCCATTCCTTTGTGTGTTTTGGGCAAAACCTTCCCCGAGATCACATGCAACCGGTGAACCTTGCTCTTCTCAATGGCTGGGTTAAAAACATGCAATTTTGCAGGTTAACGAACAGCTGCGACGAACGAAAAGGACTTCGTGCAGACCAGACAGACTTGAGGCACGATTTGAAGCAGTGGTAATAACAGTGGTAAGCTCTACTACAACGGTAATAACAGTGGTAAGCTCTACTACAACGGTAATAACAGTGGTAAGCTCTACTACAACGGTAATGGCAGTGGTAAGCTCTACTACAACGATAATAACAGTGGTAAGCTCTACTACAACGGTAATAACAGTGGTAAGCTCTACTAAAACGATAATAACAGTGGTAAGCTCTACTACAACGGTAATAGCAGTGGTAAGCTCTACGAAAACGATAATAACAGTGGTAAGCTCTACTACAACGGTAATAGCAGTGGTAAGCTCTACTAAAACGATAATAACAGTGGTAAGCTCAACTACAACAGTAATAGCAGTGGTAAGCTCTACTACAACGGTAATAACAGTGGTAAGCTCTACTAAAACGATAATAACAGTGGTAAGCTCTACTACAACGGTAATAGCAGTGGTAAGCTCTACTAAAACGATAATAACAGTGGTAAGCTCTACTACAACGGTAATAGCAGTGGTAAGCTCTACTAAAACGATAATAACAGTGGTAAGCTCAACTACAACAGTAATAGCAGTGGTAAGCTCTACTACAACGGTAATAACAGTGGTAAGCTCTACTACAACGGTAATAACAGTGGAAATCTCTACTACAACGGTAATAACAGTGGTAAGCTCTACTACAACGGTAATAACAGTGGTAAGCTCTACAACAACGGTAATAGCAGTGGTAAGCTCTACTACAACAGTAATAACAGTGGTAAGCTCTACTACAACGGTAATAACAGTGGTAAGCTCTACTACAACAGTAATAGCAGTGGTAAGCTCTACTACAACGGTAATAACAGTGGTAAGCTCTACTACAACAGTAATAACAGTGGTAAGCTCTACTACAACAGTAATAACAGTGGTAAGCTCTACTACAACAGTAATAACAGTGGTAAGCTCTACTACAACAGTAATAACAGTGGTAAGCTCTACTACAGCGGTAATAACAGTGGTAAGCTCTACTACAACAGTAATAACAGTGGTAAGCTCTACTACAACGGTAATAACAGTGGTAAGCTCTACTACAGCGGTAATAACAGTGGTAAGCTCTACTACAACAGTAATAACAGTGGTAAGCTCTACTACAACAGTAATAACAGTGGTAAGCTCTATACAGCGGTAATAACAGTGGTAAGCTCTACTACAACAGTAATAACAGTGGTAAGCTCTACTACAACAGTAATAACAGTGGTAAGCTCTACTACAACAGTAATAACAGTGGTAATCTCTACTACAACAGTAATAACAGTGGTAAGCTCTACTACAACAGTAATAACAGTGGTAAGCTCTACTACGACAGTAATAACAGTGGTAAGCTCTACTACAACAGTAATAACAGTGGTAAGCTCTACTACAACAGTAATAACAGTGGTAAGCTCTACTACAGCGGTAATAACAGTGGTAAGCTCTACTACAACAGTAATAACAGTGGTAAGCTCTACTACAACGGTAATAACAGTGGTAAACTCTACTACAACAGTAATAACAGTGGTAAGCTCTACTACAACAGTAATAACAGTGGTAAGCTCTACTACAGCGGTAATAACAGTGGTAAGCTCTACTACAACAGTAATAACAGGGGTAAGCTCTACTACAACAGTAATAACAGTGGTAAGCTCTACTACAACATTAATAACAGTGGTGAGTTCTACTACAACAGTAATAACAGTGGTAAGCTCTACTACAATGGTAATAACAGTGGTAAGCTCTACTACAATGGTAATAGCAGTGGTAAGCTCTACTACAGCGGTAATAACAGCAGCAGCCACCATTAACGATGATTACAATATTGGCTTGACTTTTAAGTTTGGCTCTGATTGGAACTAACACTTAATTTCGATTGGAATTTAATCAATCAGAAACAATAACTTATGCGATCAGAGCACTGGTTCCCGAAAATTATTTAAGAGAGTTCACCTGCACTTTTAGACCTCTTTGACCGCGAGAAGGCGCAGCCGTGTAACCAACCCATGTTGCTCAGTTCAACCAAAAATCTCCTCTCTTAGCGCGCGAACCAAACCCGCCTTTAGCCTCGAGCAAAGACTTTGTTATCTAAGATGGTGCCTTGTCCGCACGTGAATCTACTCTCAATTCCATTTTGACACACAGACTTACTTCCAAATAACAGGAACTCTATCAGCCTTACAAACTAACTCTTTAAATTACCTACTACGTAGTACTCTGAATAATATTCTCCCATTATGGACTTATTGACTCATCCTCTATAACTAACAGCGTGTCTATTATTGCACGCTTAACGAAGATGGCCAAATAAAGTATAATATAAAATGTTCGAATAAGACTTTTTCTTTAATTCTACAAGTCTTTGTGATCAGAAGTCCTAACAACAACAACAAAAACAACAACAACATACTACACGCAATAAAATGCGGGATAATTTTCTGCCGCACTCTGCCTGAAGATTTGATTGATTTTTTTCTTCCAATTTAACTTTAGCCGTTTCTTCTTGGTAGCTAACATAAAAGAGAACTTTCTAGTCGAAGTTGAAAACAAGATATAAATAAAATTTGTTTGACGCTTGGAATTTGGAAACTTTTTACGCTTTTAGATTTTATCAGATTTAATTAGATGTCGTTAATTTGTATTGAAAAGAAAATATCAATGAACTGCTGTCTGCTTTCAGCCACTACGAAATCGATTGATGAAAAATCGATGAAAAGAACCCTTCGATAAAAGCACACAAAAGTTAGATTATTAAAATCTAGTTTTACCAATCGCAATTATTATTATTATACTACTACTACTACTACTACTACTACTACTACTACTACTGATGATGATGATGATGATGATGATGATGATGATGATGATGATATTATCATCATCATGATGATAATAATAATAATAATAATAATAATAATAATAATAACAACAACAACAACAACAGTATTTTTTAATTGTTACTTTTATTTTCCGTACACTTTTCTTTCTTCTATTTGAAAAATTAAAACTATTATTATTTAATATTTCGTAAATTCTTACGATTGGATGGAAAGAAATGCGAGCAGACGATAACTTTAGAACGAGCATTCTGAAAAAAAATGACGGCAGTAGCAAGACGTTTTTCTATCGTTAAGAATTAAATTATTTTTCCCAACTGTGAATTTTCTAAACTTAAAATAATTCTATTTATGCGGAAGAATTTTGTTTTTCTTTATTTTCATCTAAAAATATTCTTGGTTATAAACGAAGAATATCAACGTCTAACCACCAGAGAAATATTACTGAGGCTCCATCGGTTTACACGTCAGCGTTCATTTCTGACGCGGCAGCCTAGCAAAAATATGCGACCAGAGGGGGCATATATTTGCTAGTATATAAAATTAAATATTTCTTTGTTTGCATAAGTCCTTTGGCATTATTGTTCTTTCCCTTGTCTGGTGGGAGTACCTCTTTTCGGGACTGACCCACGACAAGTTTTTCTCTATATCCTTCCAACTCGATCTCTGCTACGTAAGAGCTCCTTCCTTCGTTTAAAACCGCCGTTTTAATTTCTGACTTTGCACTCCGGGTGCCTTCTTCTTCTGGCTTCGTGCACCTGACTCTTTTAAAGGTTACTGAGTCGTTTTTTTACGACGTCATACTTCGAAATGAACTCGTCGACCTGATACACCTGAGCTCGTTCAAAGGTTACCGATTCGGAAACCTTTAAAAGAGTCTGGTCCACCATGGCCGAACTGCCGTAAACAACGGGCATTGGGATCACAAGCCTTCCCTAGATTCCGGGAGAAGACTGCTACAGAACATTGTCGTGTTTCCCTCTAGGCTGCAAGGTAAATCACCTTTCCTGGTTTTCGTGAAAATAACCTACGTTGGGTAGAGTCGAAAATCAACCGCCGTCAAGGTAAAGAAAGAGGTTTCTTCGTAAGATAAGAGAAAGAACAATAATGGCAAAGGACATTTGCTAACAAAGAAATATTTAAAAATATATATATGTGTATACCCAACTTACACCAGCTGGTGGTGAAGAATAAAGAAACAGAGTTTCTCGAGCACGTCCTTGTCTCTGTCGTTGTGTTTGATGCTACCGGGTCCCCCGAAGGAACAAGTATTGTAACATATAACCAAACTGGTTGCCGTGGCCTGCTATTTTTCGCAAAAGAAAATAGAACGAAATCAAACCGGGGACGCCACCCAGACAGCGTGAAAGGGGATATGTGGTAAAGAAGCAACATACGGCGATTCTGTCCCGTACGACTGTCAGGAAACGGTGGTGGTCCGTTCGTAGGGAGCCCAATGAGCGAAAGAGGAAAAAACCGATTGTTTTAGTGGGTAGTATGGGTTCCCCAAATTCGGTGTCGATACGGATAGGAAAAAAGAAAGTATAGAGCCTTAGTGGATAGTGAGGCAGAGGTCTTAGTTATCAATAAGAGAATATATAAAACGTTACAACCAAAGCTTAAACTGTTAAAAAAGATAACTTTAGAAGCGACCAACGGATACACGTTATGTATAGACAGCGTGTCTAGGATGGAGGTCATGGTGGGAGGCCAGGTGACGCAACACAATTTTTACATAGTCAAAAATTTGAATAGGAAAATAATACTGGGAAGGGCCTGGCTGAGAGAAAACGGAGTCAGAATATACTTTGATTTGGGGGCGCTAAGAATAAATGGAGAGTATATAACGTTAGAAGAGGATATTCATATCTCGTCAGTAGTGAGAATAGCAGCAGGCATAACAGTAAAACCGCAACTCATGCATACGTGCACTGCGCAGATTGGATTGGTAAACAAGACCGACAGAGTATATGGGCTGGAACAGATAAATAGCGGTTATGTCAGTAATCTGGCTGGTATATCGGTGGCCAATGCAATGGTTAGGATGAAGAGCTCACGTAGATTTCCAGTTCTGATTGTCAATAGTACTAACCAGACTGTTAACCTAAAGCAAGGATGCCCGATAGCAAAATTTACTAGGGTAGGTGGCATATAAGAAATTAAGCTAGCGGACGCAAAAAAATAAACAGGTTACAGATGAAAATTTAGAACAGGTAGAAGTACCGGAGGAATTCAAGTTCGAAATTAATAAATTACTGAACGAGAATAAGAATTTATTTGCAATGGATGACAGAGATTTAGGTAGAACCAACACAGTTAGGATGAGCATAGATACAGGGACGAATGAACCCATTAAGACGCGGCCTTATCGCACACCACTTAAACAGCGAAAGGCTATGGGCGACGCTATCGATCAAATGATCGAAGCGGGAATCGTTGAACGATCGAGAAGCCCATGGGGCTTTCCGGTGTTACTAGTTGAAAAAGGGATGGGAGCTAACGATTTTGCGTGGACTTAGGGCCCTCAATAGGATCATGAAGAGTAATGGCCACCCACCCCCGGTCATTGACGATATCTTATCCATGCTGGGGTCGGCGAACTAATATTCCAAACTTGACCTGAAAAGTAGATATTGGCAAGTCCAACTGCGGAAGGCGGACAAAGAGAAAGCGGCGTTTACGTGCCATCGTGGCCTGTTTCAATTTAATGTCCTACCGTTTGACATTTCGGGCGGCCCGGGCGTATTCCAAGAATTGATGTCTGTTGTATTGCAGGGGCACGAGTCATTCGCCTTAGCATATTTAGATGATATCCTGATATTTTCAGACTCGGTGGTACACCACTTGGAACATATAAGTAAGATCTTAGGTAGGTTGAGAGAACATAACCTAAAGTTGAAACCCACGAAGTTCGAGTTTTTTCGAAGAGAAACGCAGTATCTGGGGTTTAAGATAAGCGAAAAATGAGTACAACCAGATTACGATAAGGTTATGGCAATAAACTTAGCGTCAACCCCAAACACGGTTAAAGAAGTAAGGGCCTTCATCGGCATGAGTTCATATTACCGTCGATTCATAAAAGATGTTCGGATGTAGCGGAACCATTAATTAACCTAATGAGAAAATATGCTCGCTTCGTGTGGAGCGAGGCATGTCAATTAGCATTCGATACGTTGAAGAGGAGACTGTCAGAATTAGTTGTGTTAGCATACCCGGACCCAAACAAAGAATATAGGTAATACACGGATGCGTCGGAACGGTCCATGGGTGCTTGTCTGACGCAGCAGGTATACGACATGACCTTATGAGAAGGAAGTAGAGAAGCCAATCTATTTTCTGTCTCAAAAGCTGAGTGACACCCAGAGGAGGTGGGCCACGATAGAGCGAGAGAGAGAGAGAGGCCTATGCAGTTCATTATTCGTTAAGAAAATTTAACCATTACTTACATGGGGCAACTTTTACGATACTTACGGATCATACACCTTTAGAGTACTTATTGAAATCCCCCATACAGAACAAAAAAATACAGATGTGGGCCCTGAGAATAACTTGGTATAACTGCACGATAGATCACCTGAAGGGTAAGGATAACGTATGTGCGGATCTTTTATCATGGAGTGTGGGAACACCTGTAAACGACGAGGAGAAACGAGTGGATATCGACGACAGGAATTTTGAGGTCGCCGCGATAAATTCTAACAGGTTTAAACCAAGGGCGTTTGCATCATATTCGAATGATGACAGTCCGTCGGGGACGCAGGAACGGCCGGGAATAGAAGGAGTAGATTTAATTAGAGAACATGAGTTGGACCCCCGACATAAAGGAATTAAAAGGCAGAATTAAGGATGGCCGGACCACCAAGTTAGAAAAAAAGAAGTTTATAATAATGGACGAGGTTGTATACTACTTATCTCAGCCAGATGATGAGCCCTCATTAGATTCTATGTTCTCCCCCACTTACAAAAGAAAGAAAGTTCTCGTGCAGTACTACGACGAAAATGGCCATATGGGGTTGGAAAAGACATTTAAGGCAATTAGTCAGAAGTATTTGGGCCGGGATTGATTAAGGAGATCGCAACGTTCGTAGGTAAGTGTATTCCGTCCCAGACAAGAAATCTAAGGAAAGAGAACCCACAGATGCAGGAATATGATACCCCACCCTTTCCTTTTGCAAAGTGGGCCCTGGATGTCACAGGATCGTATCCTACGTCACATTCTAATAACAAATATATCGTCACGTTTATCTAAATATACAGTGGTTGGCCGGGAGCGTTTTCAGTACCTAATAAGAAAGCAGTGACGTTGGCACATCTTTTAATTGAGGAGATTTTCTTCAGGTTCGGGGCACCTCTTCAATTGGTGACCGATAATGGTCCAGAAAATATAAATCACACGATGAAAGAAACGTTGAAAGAATTGAACGTACATCACGTGACCACTTCGTATTACCACCCTCAAAGTAACGGCAAAATCGAAAGCCTACATCGAACCATAAACGACATACTGGCTAAGAAAATAGGCGACAACGAACAGTCCTGGGATTTTCACATTAACCAGATGTTAGCAGCCATTAGATTTCATCTTAGCGAATCAACGACTTCTCATCGTTTTATTTGGTCTACAGTAGGGATGTGATTTTGCCATTGAATAACATCCTGAGGCCACGACGGGTATATTACGTCGATGATCATCACACAAGGGCAATCCAGGAGATGCATCGCACGTTTGAGTTAGTTCGGAACAACCTAAAGAAAGCGAGAAGACGAGATATTGATAGGGTGAGTAATAATTTTAACGAAGTGGAGTTTAAGATCTGGTGTACTATAGGAATAACCGTAGGAAAAGTAAATTAGACAAGCGATGAAGGCCGTACTATGTAATTGTGGATAAGACTGGGCCAGAATTGTATAGAATTAGGGACAAGCTGAGTAGTTCGGTGACTAAAGTACATGCCAGTTACTTGAGAAAAGCGAACATAGATGAATGGGAACCCACGAATAGGGATAGACCTTTGAGAAGAACGAGGATGGCAGGATCCGAGACCTCGGGGGAATACGATGGGGAGCTACGTGAAGGAGAAATTGAGGATCGACCGGACTCAAATTATTCTGAAAGTAATTCAGATGAAGAAATGCAGTCGAACGTTGAGGACGTCGAGATGCGATCGGGCCAATTTAATTCTGGGAGTAATGCAGATGAGGAAACGAATCGAACGTAGAAGATGTTGATATTCATCCTCGAGGTGGCCATGCAGAGAGTCTAACAGACGTCGACACTGAGTCAAATGTCGAGGAGGTCGATGACCAGATGGGAAGGAGATCGTGGGAGCAAGGTGACTGTGAAGACAAGGATCATATCCTGATAAGAGAAAGACAAATCCTTAGATATGAGAAAATCGCCGTATTAGAGAACAAAAGAAAAAAGATGAAGAATGGTGCGCGGAAGGTAGATAAGACCAGGAAAGGCTTGTCAGGGAGCAGTCTCGGTAGGCACTACAAATACAGAGGGTGCACAAAGCACGTTGGAGAGGACGGCTAAGAAAGAGACATCATCAACAGGGTTGTATCCAGATGTGGGGAAAGAGCTACATGACGAAAAAAGGGATCAGAGGGGGGCAATCAACTGCGTCTATCGAACCTATTCTAAATCTGGTGGACTCAGATGGGGAGGGGGCGCGCCCATCATCTCTCAGGGGGGACTAACTTAAGCACTGAACGTAACTCGGAAATACACTTAGGAGGAAATTGAGGCGAATTGTATGCTCGAATCATACCAAATAAGATTGTTTCACGTTTTAAAAATTAAAAATAAATAAATAAATTAAAAATTAAAAATAAAAGTTTAATTAAAAAAAAAAAATTAAAACAAAAATTAAAAAAAATAATGAAAAGGACACACTCCAACCCAACACCACGGTAACGATACACTGGTAAATAAAAAAAAAATTGAAAATTATTGACTTTTCAATATTGTCACTTTGTTTTGTTTTTACGATTCTACGTGTCGTATGTGTCACTTTAACAACGCATTGTTATCGCCTTCAAAAAAAAATATTATTCTTATATATATATATATATATTTCCGATATACGGAAAATATTAATATCTAACCCGAAAATAATACACAAAAATAACTGCACAAACAGACTTAAAATACTAGAAGCAATATTCATTAAAACTAAACAGCCTAATATTAACAAAATAGCTTTCAACACAGGTACCAACATATTAAAAGTATTCCATAATAAAATGGAAATTAAGTATAAACAAAATAAATAAATAAATAAATTGATAAATAAATAAATTGATAAATAAATAAATAAATAATAGTAATAATAGTAACAGGAATAAATAATAATACATAAATAATAGCAAAAATAAGAACTAACAAAATAAATAAGTAAACAATAAAACCAAACACACAAACGATAGAATAAAATGAACCCAACCACACACCCTCTTCTCTCTTTCATTCGGCCGTAGCGATAACTATAAAACACTTACTCCAGTCTTCTTATTTAAATTTAAAAAACAAAACCCTAATCCTGAAGACGACTCGGAAGTCGAAAGCGCTCGAGAAAATGGCCGAATTAAAAACTATCGGCGAAGTACTATACGGATTGCCACCTGAAACCAGAAAGATGGCTCGACGGTTTGAGAACCTCACGAGGAAAATATACAAACGCGAATGTTCCGTGATGTTCAACAACGCTTGCTTAAATAATGACTTGCTGCCTAAATATATATATATATATATATATATATATATATATATATATATATATATATATTTCTTTTTTGATTTTTCTTCTCTCTCTCTTTCTCTCTCGAATGAGAATGAGAATCGCGTGGTGATGATTGGGAATCGCTTACCGAAGCCAATTGAACATTGGGGGTAGAGGTGACACCTACTTCGGATAAAAATTAGTGCTGGTTAACGCCAAGGATATCAGAAGATAATGTCCCTGGATTGTGGAACGGCCTAATTGAAGAGTAGTGTTTTGGTATTAGGACTTCTAAGATGACAGAACATTTCTTGGAGGAAGAAATTTTGAAAAGGGGAAAAGAGAGATGTGTAAAATAATGATGCAGACATGTTGAGTAATAACGCATAAGACGTCGCGAAGAGGGTAAGGGCATGGTCCTGCAATAATAAAGAAAAGCCGAAGACTAGATAGATTATCAAGTAAGCTAAAAGAACAACAGAAATTAATCGGTGACCTTTGAACGAGCTCAGGTGTGTGAGGTCGACGTGTTCATTTCGGAGTATGACGTCATAAAAAAACGACTCGGTAACCTTTAAAAGAGTCAGGTGCACGAGGCTAGAAGAAGGCACCCGGAATGTAAAGTCAGAAATTAAAACGGCGGTTTTAAACGAAGGAAGAAGGAGCGCTTACGTAGCAGAGATCGAGTTGGAAGGATTTGGAGAAAAACTTGTCGTGGGTCAGCCCCGAAGAGAGGTACCCCCACCACGGCCGAACTATCGTAAACAACTGGCGTGGTGATCACAAGCCTTCCCTAGATTCCGGGAGCAGACTGCTACAGAACGTATTGTCGTCAAGGTAAAAAAAAGAGGTTTCTTCGTAAGACAAGGGAAAAAACAATAATGCCAAAGGACTTTTGCTAACAAAGAAATATTTTATATATATATATATATATATATATATATATATATATATATATATATATATATGTGTGTGTGTGTGTATACCCAACAAACACCAGTTGGTGGTGAATAATAAAGAAACAGAGTTTCTCGAGCATGTCCTTGTCTGAAGGAACGGGTATTGCAACACATGCAGACAAATGGTACAAGCATACGGAACTAGCCAGAGAACTGAAAGGAATATAGAGCAGGAAGAAAATTAATATATTACTAATAATTGTAGGAGCACTAAGAACAGTCCCAAAATTGGGTTTTCGAATTTTCACACGTAATCGCCTATTTAGCTGAGAGGTTTAATCATTAATAATGCACTAATGATGATGATGATGATGATGATGATGATGATGATGATGGTGACGATGATGATGACGATGGTGGTGGTGGTGGTGGTGGTGGTGGTGGTGGTGGTGCTTGAACAAACATAAACCAGAGGCAGAACTGGAAAACGAAAATCACAAAATCCTCTGGGATATTTAGGTGCAAAAAGATAAACTCATACAAGCAATGAGACCGGATGTCACAATAGTCAACAAGAAAAAAAAATCCTGCCAATATCGTAGACTTTGCCGTTCTAGTAGACCACAGAGTTTAGATCAAGGAGATGGAAAACAGAGTAAATACACAGAACTTGCCAGAGAATTGAAGGTATATGGAGCGTGAAGAAAGTCAATATAACATGGATAATCGTAAGAGAATGAGGAACAGTCTCCCAAAAACTAGAAAAAGACTAGGAAAAATTGGAATCAAAGGAATCACTGAGACCATACAAAACCTGGCAATGATCAAAACAGCTGCAATCTTAAGGAAAATCCTCGAATGCGGAAACTAACCCGCATAAGCTACGAATGGTAACCAGTCACATGGAAGTTACAATAGGAAGTAAACAAACCCACAGGAAAGAACCCCACCGCACTAACCAAAAAACAGAAACTGCAAGAAATATAATACCCCCCCCCCCCCCCCAAGTAAAAATGCTTGCACCGGCCTCGGCTGACACCACACAAACTAGTCTTAGAGGGTCAATGAGGATGGGAAGACCAGGAAGGGACAGCACTTACCAGACTGGAAAAGTGCAGAGAATGCTGGGAACTTGGAGAGGCTTATTGCCACCCAAATCCCAGGAGAGACCAATAGTTGTTGCCAGCGAGAAATCAATGGTAGGCGGCTGTTGCAATACCGCAAGGTCATTTTCCGTGGTGATCGAAAAGAGGTGTAGAGTACTGGAAATCTGGGGAGGCTTGCTGTCACTCAGATTCAAGGGAACATAACTGGTTGTTGTCGGTAAGCAATCACTGACGATGACCTGTGTTATAACTCATAATGCGCAAAAATAATAATAATAATAATAATAATAATAATAATAATAATAATAATAATAATAATAATAATAATAATAATAATAATAATAAGGATTATCACCGCAGTGTTGCATCCCTGTGCTTGTTTTACCACGACGGAATGTTCTTTGATGAACCTACTGCACTTGTAACCCCTCAATGTAAATACCCCTGACCCATCAGACAAGTAGCAAACCCCACCTCCTTTAGTGTAGATATGTTTAGATGCAGGAAGATTCTCTAATATAATAGCTTCTTGCCTCAAACCGCTTTCGTTTGGAATTCCCTTCTTGTTCCCTGTTTCCCCGACCGTACTAACATGCATATATTTAAATATAATGTGAACAAACATCTTACTGTATCAAATCTGTCCCTTATCACAGTAGCTCCTTACGCTTCAGTGGCAATATACCTCTTCGTGGGATGTCATCTTATTTTTACTCTAGTGATCTAAATCTCTTGGCAATGGGCGATTTTATTTCCCAAATAGATGTTATCATCAAACACATCATAAAGTGCGTGCACTTCGGTTGGGTATCACTTCATTAAAACACGTAGCGTCGTTTTCTAAACACTTATAGGAATATGTAAAAGAAAACATCAATTATTTATTAAGATTTCATTCGTTTGATACAACGATCAAATCTAAACAAAATCACGTATCTATAACAAATCATTAGAACTAGTCGCTAGAAATTCAGTAAATGAATTTATTATTTTATTCTCTATTTCTGAACCGAGTGTCAGTCGTTAGGTCGTTCCACATAAATTGTCGCCTTCTGTGATCAAAATAATTCTGTTACATATTGAACTGGTAGATCAGCAAGTATATAATTTATTTAGTTGGGAATAACGGAAAATGTGACAGCCGAGGTGTCAGCAGAAGTCAACACGCTTTACCCGAGGTTAATGTTGACACAGTGTGGAAATATATTGAACACGGACATAGCGTCACATAACTCAAAAACGTGATAGAAAAGAGGGCGTACGTTTGGAAGCAAGCAAGGACGTCGAACGTATAACGGTATGGGCTGACAAGATATTTGAATCCCCAAAACAAGATATATTTTAGCATCTATTTTATTTTGTACTTAAAATATATAGGAAAAACTCATAGGGGAAAAACGTCGATTGACTCAGATTTGGTATAATAATAGATATAGATTTTGGTTTTTGTTACATATAAAACTCATAATATATTATATAAAGCAAAATTGTATTTTCTGTCTGGTGGTTCGACTAATATTCAGAAAATACCAAAGATACGCTTCGATATTCTGATTCAGTATTACGTCGAGCAGGTAAGGGTTAGGGTTAAAAATTACTGTAATATTCTTTCATTTAGGATTACAATGGAACAAAAAGTACTATGGAATCGGTAAAAATATGTCCTTTCATTCAAGAAATCCATGGAATTAATGGAAACTACACTTTAAATAGTGTTAATAGTATTTCCTATTGACCAATAAAATTTTAAAAGTAATGAAATTAAAAAATATGAATAAAAATGGCAATTACTAGGGATTAGGCTTAGGAGTTAAAATACACAGAATCCTTATTTGTTCCGGGTAACGCCGGGATAGTTATAGTACTTACATAAGTAGTAATCTGTTGGTTAAATATTTTAGGAATATGGTGGATGTTTTAAAAATGTATATGCGAATTTTTTAAGCTTGTCGAAAGTAACGTGAGAAGTTTGTTAAGAACAAACTGCAAGATTGGACAGTTTCTAAGCTACATTAAGATCATGGTGAACACATTTACCGAGTTTCTTTACTTAACACATTACTCTGAGTTGATGAGATATGTAAGTCCTGTTTCGTGAATTATTGACCTCATCATCATCATCATCATCATCATCATCATCATCATCATCATCATCATCATCATCATCATCATCATCATCACTCCCATAAAGTCCAACCCTTCTCTACCGTAATAAGGGACGGTGGAAATGTGGTAATGGAAGAGCTATATGGCAGGACCACCTATGGTGGACAAATTTGACACCAATGGATAGTAGGGGCACAACACGACTAACGGGACTCTGGTTAAAAAGAGGAATAGTCGGCATCAGGATCCGTCGTGCTCTGGTCGTATTTTCCTCTGCGTGGAGCAACCAAAGATGCGTGAGACGCGGAACTGCAAATAAATGGAGTGATAGTGACACCCGTTGTTTCTGCGCCATGCGGTCTTCACGAGCTCTATGCAGAAGTCCGACACTCTAAACAACAAGACCATCAACAAAAACATCATTTGTTGCCAGATTTAAACTCATCGAATTGATGCTAGTTCATGATGTAGTAGACGTTTTCTCCGAATGCTTTGTTGATTTTATTCACAGATTCAAAATCCATTCTGTCCAGGTTTTTTAAAATGGTGGCGACGTAGCTTTAAAACACATTAAAAGTCGTCCCAAGAAGTGACGTAAAAAATAAAGTACGTGACAAAAAAGACAGGAGTAGTAAGCCTCTTGTTTTTTGGGATGGATTCTTTTTACTTGTTACAAGAAAAATCCTACCCGCCATCGAGCAGCTATTTATTCAGTTCTAAGTATTTTTGTAAAAATGTAGATTAACATTATATATCTTTAATAGAAATTTAGTGTAATTAAAAAATAATAGTTTTCATTTTCATAACCTCCCCTAAATATTCATGAAAATATTATTTCAAGAAAGGTTTTGGTAATTTATCTGTTTTTTTATGTAATCATTTTAATTAATTACTCTTAATATCGACAAAACCATTACATATATACAAGTTAATAGGACGATAAAATTACAAATGAATAACACCAAACATTCATTTATTATAAAAATGTGTATGCAAATTAGGCATGCAAATAGCTGTGTTTGGGTCTTTGCTCTCTATTATCTGATGGAGAATTATCTGGGACGAAATGGAGAGCAGTCGATCATGCAATAGCAAAGTTGGAACATGCAGACATTGTTGGAGCAGTGCAAGATGGTACAAATGTATTTGGAAACTTTAAACTTTAAACCATTTTCCAGAAGTAATATAAAGGAAAAGAGGGATGCTGTAGTGAAAATAATTAGGAAAGAAGTTCAAGAGAACCGAAATTTTCATCTTGTTAAATGTGGGCAACAAGGACAGGGTCTTACGATGGGAGGGGTGTGATGTCGAGAGAAGAATTGTGAGGAAAGAAATATGCGCCTGGGAACGGAAAGGACATCGTTCTTGATTAAATCAACATATGATGCAATGCCATCACCTGCCAATCTTGTTCGGTGGAGGATCTGTGATAATGATAGATGTTGATAAAGGAAGAAGGAAACTCTAAGGCATATTCTCTAAAACTGTGAGCTGGCAACAGAAAGGTAAACGTGGCGTCACAATCAAATGCTTGCAATAATTGAAGAACAAATCAAGCAAAAAATAAAACAATTTCATGATGGAGAATTACCCAAGATTAAACAAATAAAGAAGATGGAATTCCATAAAGCAGGCACAAAATTAATCTGAGTAGTCATCCAACGACTATAAAAATAGATGATAGATGGACTGGAAACTGGAAGTTCAGTGTAGATCTGGGTAACTTTTTTGGTGTCCCCGTTGGTATCATCTGGACAACGACCAGATATCGTGTGGTGTGAAGAAAAGAAAAGACAGGATAATACTGGAATTAACAGTATCATGGGAAGTTAACTTCTCTGCTGCAGAAAATAGGAAAGAGATCGGATATGACGAGTTGGTACAGGAGTGTCAAAATAAAGGATGGGAGATCGAATTCCATCATTTGGCCATTGGGGAAAATGTAGAGCGAACTGTTGTAAACCTATTTCGACATCGATTTTATTCTAACAACTAAGAATTGAGAAAATTGATTAAAGATCTTCAGGAAACAGCAGAGAAAACATCTTATTGGATATGGCTGACGAGGAGTTATTCAAACTGGAAGGAGAGGTGAATTTTGGACGGCGAAAGAAGGGGAATGAAGGAGATAGTGATGACGTCATATGCAGGGTAGTTTATGACGTCACAATGCAATCAAAATTAATTGTTGATGATGATGGTTGAAAGGTGTATCTGGCTTGATGGCATTAATGGGCAGATAGCACCCGTGCTACATAACCACCTCCTGGCAGGGTGCCCCGCCACTTCAGAAAAGCAATCGAGGAATAGAGGCCGAAACTGCGAAGTGGTTCATCATGATGATGGTGTAGTTCTGGATCCATTGTAAGCTGTGAAGCACAAAAATCGTGTCATTCAAATCCTACATATAGTATTTTTTAAGACGATGCTGTATTATTGATTTAAATAAGAGTGAGCTGTTGTGATGATGTGATAAATAAATTTAAAAATACGCATATATTTATTTAACTTATATCCTATTTATTTTCATTGTGTTCTATTTATTTGTATTCCTAATTTATTCGTTTTCTTTTTCATGGAAATCGCTCTAGACCAGGCATGAGGCCACTTGATGTAAGGCGCTAACAAGTATGGAAGATGATTATGGCAAAGTCAGCAGATACTTATTGGCCTTAATCTTGAAAAGACCAAAGCTATAAGTAGGAGGAAAACAGTCAGCAGCAAGAGAGTTCCACGAGCCTGCAGTTCTTTGAAAAGAGCTACTAGAATAGGAATAGCGAATTGATGGAGGCCACTAGTGTCAAACGATCTGGAACAAATGGAAGCAGGAAAAAGATCAGGCGATTATAAAGAACACATGCCATAATAGTATTCATAGAAAAGACGTCTGTGAGAGATATCGTGCAGAAAAGAAGAAAGAGCAGGGCCAATCGAATTACAGATACGATTCTGTACCATATCAAAAATACTCATAATTATGACTCATAAAAATTGCCTGAATTTCGAAGGATTCTTCATTCTTAGATCATCTGCTTGGGCTTTAGGTTTATTCATGGCTGCCTTTTCAATTACTGCTATCATGTCTAGTTATGCAATCTGTTTGATGATCGTGGCGAAGATGAGAACTTTGTTTAGGACTGATTCATCAGAGTCAGCATGCGTTTGTGATTTCAGCTGGTCTAGTGGTCTCGATCAATTGCAAGAAAGGTAAGTCATGTGGAGCATGTCCGAGATAGAATCTACAACAGCCAGTTGAAGAAATTTCAATTAAAGGCCGAAATCTCAAGCAATCCCGAGAGTCCGACATTTAAACTCTTCGACTTAACGTTCACAGGCAACATGAATTGGACTAAATACATAGAAGATACTGTCAAATCCATTGCAAAAACGGTGGGAGTTTTCTACTGGGATAGAAAACTCATACCTGCCAGTATTTTATATCTATATGAAGCAACAATTCGCCGATGTATAAAGTATTTTTGCCACATCTGGGATAGTGCACCAATCACTAGTCTCCCTCTCTTTCTCTCTATCTCTCTCTGAGAAGTGGTACAAAAAGGGGTTCCAACCTCTTAGGCCACGCACTGTCTACTAAGCTCTAGTCCCTGTTCCATTGCTGCAATATTGCAATTCTGTCTTTATTTGACAAGTACTTCCACGAAATGTGCTCCGATTAACTTATTGTACTTGTACCGTCTAAACGTAGATATCCCCGACTGACCTGACGAGCAGCACAGTCCCACCATTTCACTGTAGAGCTCTCCAGATGCCGGAAAATTTTCTACTTTAATAGCTTCTCTTCTCGAACCTTTCGAATTCCCTCCCTGTTCCTTGTTTCCCCGACTGTGTCAACACGCAGAAATGTAAATGTAATGTGAACGAACATCTTGCTAAACAAGTACCCACTTATCCCTATAAATATTCTCCTAATCACATTGTAGTGGCACTATGCCTTTTATGGGTCAGCAAAAGTTGAAAAAATATTTTGTAAAAAATCTCGCCCCCTTCCTGACATTTTTTAGCGCTCCTGGTTGTTCAATTCTCTATTCTTGAATTTTACTTCTCTTGATTTTTGTACGGGTCTTATAACAGAGTATGACGGCCACAAAGCGTTGGACTGTTATCAAAGTGAACTGTTATTATGCCAGAAACTGGCTGCAATTTGCAATGGCTTTGATTAATGCTTTTGCTTCCTTTTCTATCACAGAAGAGTGCAATTCACTTCTGTTGCGTTATCAATCTTGTGTTCTACCTTGTTGCTCGTTGTTCTTCTTGTACGCATTACGTGATCCTTCCAGACTGGGGGCTTGCCGTCCTGAAATTAAAGCTCCTTGTTTATGCATTCAAAAGGACTAAATCGAGGAAAAAACTGATGGAAGACAAAGTAGGTTTATTCAGATTCATCTTCCTTCCAAATTACTGACCAGTTAAAGAGACAGAGAAAGATCGATTATCACTGTTTAATCATATTCTGTCAGCTCATATCATTTCACACGTCAACGTGTTACGTGTTCTCTAACGAAACCCCCTCTCCTCTCCCACACCCTCTCTATCTCTTTTAACTATGTGACGTTATATCTGTTTCTATTAATTACCTCAGTCTAGCAATCCTAACCTCGAGTCAAGTTGACTTCGGTTGACCTTATATTTCCCGTTATTCCTAAGTAACCATTTTATATACTAGTGGGTTTATTCGACCAATATCTACACTTTCCTTGTAATATTCGGGGCACAATCCTTTTTTCAATCTTACCACATTCGTAACAAATAAACAGTATGTAGCAAACACAATGAAGAGAAAATGGTCATGTATTAACAACAAAGTTATTCCGTGTCTGTATATTGGACAATCGTTTGTATAAGCAGAACATCTACCGAGGTGCATGAAATCTAGGGGTCATAGGTGACCCCAAAAACTAAAGTTTATGAAATCACGTGATTTCCGGGCAGACATAATTCCGCCTCTTCCTGGCGACACTTCAACCAAGCAGGCGTGTAAAGGGGGATAAGCGTGCACAATATAGCTAGGTTTAACGAGACAAGCTATCTATCTGTCTATCAATATGTCTTTCTTTCTCCCTCACCCGCGGACATGCAACTAACCCGTTAATCTGGTTCTCTTTATGGCGGTTCTTCTCTGAAATAAACCTTCTTAAAAACTAAACATCGGTGCCCGAGTGATTGTATCCACAGACAATCAAGACATCACACTCAACTATGAAAGGCTGTCATAGTTTGTAGTGAAGCAAAATCTGGTTGGGAGCAAAATGCAGTATCTGTTCTGATACTACACTTCATCATTTTTGTCCTCTGTCAATAAAGGTAATTTTAATGTTTCCCTGTCAATAAAGGTAATTTTAATGTTTCCCTGTCAATAAAAGTAATTTTAATGTTTCCCTGTCAATAAAGGTAATTTTAATGTTTCCCTGTCAATAAAGGTAATTTTAATGTTTGCTCCAATCCAGAGTTTCCCTGTTTCGGAAACTGGATTTTCCCCACATTAAAAACCGACTATGTGTCTAACTCTACCCTTGTGGAAAGACAATTACATAGGAATATCTTGTTGTTATTTTGTTTTTATTTTGTTTACCTCAAACAAGGCAGGGCTACTGTGATGAGGGCTAGATTTATAGGGGCAACCTGAGTGAAGAGTCGAGAAGCAAGATGCTTATTCACATTACATTTAAATTTCTGCATGTCAGTATGGTTTGAGGAACAGGGAGCAGGGAGAGAATTCAAAAAGTGGGCAGTCCGAGGAAATAAGCTATTATAGTAGTAAGTTGTCCTGAATCTACAGACCTTTTCAGTGAAGGGGTGGGAATTTGCTGATAGTCGGGTTGTTCAGGGGTTATTTGTGTACATAAATTGATGTAGTACCAATCGGAAAAAGGTTTTATTTGAATTCGAGGATTTATTTTGACATTTGTGATATCGTTTTTTTACGTAGCAGACAAACATACCGAGAGTTCTTCTGAAAGAATTTAAACTGTTCTATCCCCCACACAGAAACCGGGAACATTTGACAAATATTAATATTTGAAATTAGAACATCAATCCGACTGACATCGTAAGGATGGGCCAAAGTTTTACTCGGCTTAACTTTCTCCATATTGTATGAAGTATTTCCGAAGATATGGCATGGAAACATTGATAAATATTGCATGGTGGTTACTGCTATCAAAGCGCATCAGATCTATACATCAAATTTGGAAAAATCAGAAGTTGAAATTCCATCAAATGTTCCTTCTTGACGAGACTTGCCAAGGTCAACTATCAAGGTCAACTATCAAGGTCAAGTTCAGCGAGTCACTACGTTGAACAGAACCGAAGTTATCGCGAAAAGTGTAACTTTCTCTGTTTCCGTGACTTTGACTGAGACTTTTGACCAAAAATGAAATCAATTCTAAGTTAGAGCATAACCGATATTTTGACCAAGTGACGATTGCTCAAGCGATGTGAATGTAAGGCTCTTCACAAAACAAACAAGCAAAGGACATAGCAAAAAACAAACTCGACCGACAAATAGAAAAATATTTGTTTGAAACATATTTGCAACCAATGGATAATAATAGAATTCGAAAAATATTTTTGTTAACTTACAAATATTTCCTGTGGAAGCTATTCTATACAACGAACATGTAATTGTCGAAATCATTACATATGAGATAAAAAGAGTCTATAAAAACATAGTTTTCGAGGCTAAAAATCAATAGTATTGAGCATCCTGATATATTAAAATACTATCGATATAGTAGCCATTTATCTGTAAGGTGTGAGTGGTCAAGCGTATCTTCGAACAATAGACTTGCACGTGCTTATCAAATTCCTTCTGGAAACTAATAATCCAAAACACGACGCCACTCGTAAAATCGAATATAAAAAAAGGAATTGTTTGTAGTTCCTTAAATGATCCATGTCTTCATTCGCTCAATAACAACTAACGACTACAACATTCCATAACAAACGGTAATCATCTAAATAGCCAATATGACCGATCTAATAACTGTACATATAGATCGGAGTGCTTACTTGAATAGACGTTATATAGTTAACAGGAAATGCTAAATTAAATATATATATATATATATATATATATATATATATATATATATATAATTTAGTGTAACAGGATGACGTCACTAGTTTTATAATGCATCGTTCCTTCCCTTAAAAAAAGAAGTAGAATGCTTAGACGTTAAGCCGTCGATAAAGTGTTAAAATTATCATGGTTTATTCGCTATTTAAAATTGGCCGAACGGTTAAAGACGTCGGATTTGAGTTGAAAAATACTTGTAGTCCGGGGTTTCGAATCGCATGACCGATAGTGAATAGTCATACTCTATGCTGATTAGTCCCGGTTTAAGGACGAAACTTATACGTACATAGATCAAAAACCCATAAATAATATTTATTATATATATATATATATATATATATATATATATATATATATATATATGTATATATATATTTTATTTTTAAATACAGATTTTAATCAGACATGGACCAGTAGTTTCTGACAAGAAACGGGTTGAATTCCCGATTCCGTCTTCTTCAGCATAGTCTGAAATAGTAAATGATGGAATTTCTTCAAAAAACACTTATAACCGTTATTTTGAAATGGAGGGCCGACGAGAACGCTTAGGTCAGAAAAAGCCGTTAAGAGATTCTATATTTAGAAGTGAAGCACGAGAAGGAAGGAAGAAAGAAAGAAAGAAAAGAGAGAAAGAAAGAAAGAAAGAAAGAAAGGGGGGGAATAAAATAAAATAAAATTAAATTTATAATAATAAAATATTATTTTTATATTTATATATATTATTTTTATATATATATATGTAGAAAATAATTAAGGGTACGTAACTCTAATTAATTAAATTATCTTAAAAAAGGGGAGGTAACTATTTATTATTATATAAAATATATATATGTATATATAAATTTCGATCATTTCAATTAATAAATATCAATTCAAAGTAAAAATATAAATATAGATAAATATATAAATAAAAAATATAAATATAGATAAATATATAAATACATAAATAAAAAATCAATATATACATAAAAAATCAATCAATATATAATTAAAATATCAATATATAAATGAAAATTCAATATATAAATAAAAATCAATATATAAATAAAAAATCAATATATAACTAAAAAAATCAATATATAAATTAAAAATCAAAAATCTATATATAAATAACATAAAATAAAAAAAATCAATATATAAATAAAAAATTCAATATATAATAAAATCAATATATGAATAGAAAATAATAATATGTAAATAAAGAATCAAAAATCAAAATGTAAATAAAAATATAAATATATAAATAAATAAATAAAAATAAAAATAAAAATAAAAATTAAAATAAATATAAAAATAAAAATCAAAAATCAAAAATCAAAATAAAAAATCAAAATATAAATAAATCAATATATAAATAAAAAATAAAAATATAAATAAAAAATCAATATATAAATAAAAAATCAAAATTCATATATAAATATGTAAATAAAAAAATCAAAATTCATATATAAATAAAATAGATATATATATATAAATAAAAAATCAATATATAAATAAAAAATAAAAAATATAAAAATAAAAAATCAATATATAAATAAAAAATAAAAAATAAATATACACATACACACGTACAACATACACATATACGTACACACATATATATATATATATATATATATATATATATATATATACATACACACACATGCATGTGTAAATAAAAAAAACAATCAATATATAAATAATATATAAATAAAAAAATAAAAAATCAATATATGAATAAAAAATCAATATATAAATAAAAATCAATATATAAATAAATAAATAAATAAAAATTCGAAAAATAAAATTTAAAATTTAAAAATTTAAAAATATATAAAAATATAAAAATATAAAAATATAAAAAAAAAATATAAAAATATAAAAATTTAAAATTTAAATAAGAAAGAGGGAAAAATGGAGAAAGGAAAAAAGGGTTGTGATCAGGTTCGTAGAACGAGAAGTCTGCAGTGGAAGTATGTAAGTGTCTGAAAAATGTATGTAGGGTTCTAGGAAGGCTTAAGTCACTCGATCCATCCAATAAATAAGGAGTGCTTGTTTACGATGTATACAGCCCTTAAAAACCTCATCGCGTACATTTAAACATCTGGTGTTTGGCTTCATGATGGCCTTAAAAATATGGAACTTCTCAACATTACACAAATGGCAAACATTAGATATAGGTGAATAAATGGGTTTTCTCTCTATGATTTTCCAATTTATAGAGAAAGGAGTTCCTTCTTTTAGTTCCCAAATTCGTTTAGCCCCGTCATCTCGGTATAATCCGATGAAGTGGTCGGGAAACTTAATTTTGAGTGTGTGTAAGATATAAAGTCCTACCAGGTCGCATATATATCCGCACTATCGTGGGCGCCCATTGCAACGTCAAAGGGGTCCTCAGGATCTGATTTCTTTACCCAGGCCCTTCCCTCGAAGAAAAGGAGGGTTTGTCTGGCATTTAGGATGGTATCTCGTTCTAACTGACTTATATCTGTGTAATCTAGTGCGTAGTTAAGAGCTTTATCGAGGATATCTTTTGTAATTGAGGGGTAATAGTCTACTATGTCAAATTGTGTGAATTTACATAAATTTTTATCTTTAATATTCCTAAACCATTTTAATACAGAATTAGTGTTTTCCCACAGGCTGAGTGTTGAATTAAGTTTAATTTTGCTAACTATGCTTTTAACAATACTTTTACTAACTAGACTAATATCACTTTTTGCTGGGTTTATGAGTCTGCAAGAGGGCCTAATATTAAAACTATCTTTATGGTCCTTAAGAGTAATGAAAGCCTTATTTTTAGTTAAAATATTTGCTCTATATTCAATTCCTAATTTAGTTGTTAAATCTGATGCTTTTTTGTTAATATTTGTGTATGTGCTAGTTTTTGCTAATTGGTAATTTGTAGTAATGGCGCTTTTAGTGAGGGATGTCTTTTTTTCATTTTTCATTTTATATATGTTTTTAGTTTTGTCCGAAAAAACGAATGAGTAATTGTCTTTTCTCAGCTTATTGAGTTTTTTTATTTCGGAGGTGAGTTTCAGCTGTAATCGGTTTGTGTAATTTGTAAAACGAAGGTTATGTGTAATGTTAAGCAGGTCTCTTTCGAAATTCTCCAACATTTCAACTTTTGGTGGGTATTTGCTCGATTTCAGACCATAGTAGTTTTTTTCTGCAAATATACCGTCAGCATTTAGGACTTTCCATCTCATTTTCCGTATTACCTCGACGATCATAGTGAGGAGTGTCCTAGTGTAGTCTTGGTTACTTGGTATTGGGATGTTTTTTGTAGAATATCCGAGGTGGTGAATATCCATTTCCTTTGAATGATCTGGTAAAATGTTGTAATTCCAGGTTTACCGTGTAATCTGTGATATAGGTATATTCCTCGAGAGTGCTCAACTACTGGGCTAACAATATATAATTGTAATTCCTGGTAAGGGCTATATAAAGTATAAAGGTATACTCAAAAAAGAATAAAAGGGAAATACCAGTAGAGTGCTCAATTAAATTAAATTAAATTAAGAGCGTAATGTTCCTTCTTGACGAGACTTGCCAAGGTCAACTATCAAGGTCAACTATCAAGGTCAAGTTCAGCGAGTCACTACGTTGAACAGAACCGAAGTTATCGCGAAAAGTGTAACTTTCTCTGTTTCCGTGACTTTGACTGAGACTTTTGACCAAAAATGAAATCAATTCTAAGTTAGAGCATAACCGATATTTTGACCAAGTGACGATTGCTCAAGCGATGTGAATGTAAGGCTCTTCACAAAACAAACAAGCAAAGAACATAGTAAAAAACAAACTCGACCGACAAATAGAAAAATATTTGTTTGAAACATATTTGCAACCAATAGATAATAATAGAATTCGAAAAATATTTTTGTTAACTTACAAATATTTCCTGTGGAAGCTATTCTAATCTAACTATACAACGAACATGTAATTGTCGAAATCATTACATATGAGATAAAAAGAGTCTATAAAAGACATAGTTTTCGAGGCTAAAAATCAATAGTATTGAGCATCCTGATATATTAAAATACTATCGATATAGTAGCCATTTATCTGTAAGGTGTGAGTGGTCAAGCGTATCTTCGAACAATAGACTTGCACGTGCTTATCAAATTACTTCTGGAAACTAATAATCCAAAACACGACGCCACTCGTAAAATCAAATATAAAAAAAGGAATTGTTTGTAGTTCCTTAAATGATCCATGTCTTCATTCGCTCAATAACAACTAACGACTACAACATTCCATAACAAACGGTAATCATCTAAATAGCCAATATGACCGATCTAATAACTGTACATATAGATCGGAGTGCGTACTTGAATAGACGTTATATAGTTAACAGGAAATGCTAAATTAAATTAAATATATATATATATATATATATATATAATTTAGTGTAACAGGATGACATCACTAGTTTTATAATGCATCGTTCCTTCCCTTAAAAAAAGAAGTAGAATGCTTAGACGTTAAGCCCACCGATAAAGTGTTAAAATTATCATCGTTTATTCGCTGTTTAAAATTGGCCGAGCGGTTAAAGACGTCGGATTTGAGTTGAAAAATACTTGTAGTCCGGGGTTTCGAATCGCATGACCGATAGTGAATAGTCATACTCTATGCTGATGAGTCCCGGTTTAAGGACGAAAGTTATACGTACATAGATAATAAACCATAAATAATATTTATTATATATATATATATGTGTGTGTGTGTATATGTATGTATGTATGTATGTATGTATATATATATATATATATATATATATATATATATATATATATATATATATATATATATATATATATATAAAATACACAATATATCATAAAATAAAATGCCGTGGGGACAAGAAGTATGAAAAAATATATATTCATTAATTAAGTTCCAATATATTGATAAAATGAATGTAAAACAAATATTTTGTCAAAAGTGCCTACTACAAAGTGGAGCTTTGTAAATAAATAAATGAATAAATGAATAAACTTAATGTTTATATAAGTATATCCGCCCAATGACGCCTTTAGGACTGCCAGCCAACCACTGTAAAATGGTTATAGAAAACACGAGAGTCATATGTCCAATCCGGCAAGTCTAAAGTAGCTGAGCAAAAGTTTGGGGCCCACGAGTTTTGGCGAATAACTAGTAACAGGGTTCTGAACAGATGCGTGACCTCTATCCCAACCATCATCAATGGACATGAGGTAGTTTTGTCAGCATCCGACAAAGCCAAACTTTTTGTTAAGAACTTTGCATCAAACTCCACCCTTTTGCGATCAGAGCCACCTACCTCCTGAATGTACCCCTAAGACTGAAAATACTCTGAGCGACATCCATATATCTATCGGGGATGTTGCCAAACCTACCAAAAACCTTGATGTCAGCAAAGCTACTGATCCTGATAACATTCCAATCATAATGCTTAAAAAGCAGCAATCAGAATTAGATCACATTTTTACAAAGCTGTTCAAAGGTTGCTTAAAAGGGCTGCTTCCCAGCTGACTACAACATGGTCGTGTTCAAGTCTAATGTAAAACAAATTCTTGTTGAGCCGTTCTCTTAAACAATCAACTTCTGCACAATTGCCACCATCACTACCAATCATCAGGCTGTTGTCTCACTGTCTACCTGATACTCAGTAACCCTTATCCTCGAATGACGTTCTGGCCATGATAAGTGGTATATATATATATATATATATATATATATATCTTTTTAAACTTAGTTCCTTCCAAACAAAGCAACTTGCCACTGTAGACGTAAGGGGCTACTAAGAATTAAGAGTCATGCTAAATTGGAAGCTGTGCAGCGAGATACTTGTCCACATTAGTTTTACATTTCTGCATGTCGGTACAGTCGGGAAAACAGGGAGAACGGAGGGAGTTCCAAAAGCCAGCAGTTAGAGAGAGAGAGAGAGAGAGAGATTACAAATCTCAAACAAAATTCTTTAATTTGAATAAAATCTTTTCGAATGAATAACACATCAATTTATGTACATAAATCACCCCCGACCCACTTGACTAGCAGCAAAATCCCCCTTCAATATAAAGGTACCTAGATTTCGGACGACTTTCTACTATATATATATATATATATATATATATATATATATATATATATATATATATATACCTTGAGGAAACTGCTGATCTAGCCACACTGAAGAGATGTGATACAGCGAAAAAAGTATGTCTGTAGATTGCTAAAATATCGCCACCTTCTAGGATTGAGCTCCCTGGTAAGTGTAATACCCAACTGCCTTCAACTTATAACGCATGGCCCTTTGTTTAAACAAATGGAGCTCTCAGGCAATTGATTTCAGTCCCGGTTTGGGGCACTTACTTATCTAGCCATACTGAATGGCTGTGATACAGCGAAACAGTTTGTCTGTGGATGACTAAATGTTTCCTCATCCTAGGGTATATATTATACTAAAAAATACCCATTCCATGTCTGGTATAAGCAATATGAATAACACTAGTTTTAATCTTATTATTTCTTTTTTTCGGGGGGTGGGAGTTAATGTTCTTAAATATTAACTTTTACAAATAAATGTACCCACGTTACACACCGTGTTTCCTAGAATGCGTATCACATAATTCATAATGATAAGTTAATTAGAAGTTTATCCCACACATATATATCATTGATAATCATGTTTTTTTTGTATCTTGTTTTTTTTTAGGGGGGGGGGGTAACGTTACCAAAATTTATAATGACATGTTCATTAGTTTAGGAATGAATCCCATGAATAGAAATATATATTCAAATTGCTGCATGTTAGTATTGTCGTTGAAGCAGGGGTTCAGAGAGAAAATTCAAAAGGCAAGCTATCAGAGAGGGGAGAAACTATTATAGTAAAAATGTTTCCGGCATCTACGGACATCCAGGGAAGTCGTATGATTTTACTTTTAGTCGGCTGGGTCGAGAGTATTTACGTTTAGGGACTACAAGTGCAGTAAGTCCATCGGACTACATTCTGTGGAAGTACTTGTAAAACAAGCACAATGGTGCAACACTGCGCCCATGCGCTGAGGCTGAAGCTTGGCAGACAATTCCGGACCTATTAGGTTAGAAATTCCTTTTTTGAACTCTGCCAAAGAAGGAGAGGCTAGTGGTTGGTGCACCAGCCTAGGTGTAGCAACAATACTCTATGGACGGGTTAATGGTGGTTTTATAGATATATAGGATACTGGTAGGTTGAGAAGTTTTCTAGCCATGTACAGGGAGCCTACCTTTCTTTGTAGAAAACTTGGCAGCATCTTTTATTTACTTATTCCATTTCGCGTTGCCTGAGAATATCAGTCTTTGGAGTTTGAATGTTGGCCTCTCGTCAAACGTTCTATCAGCCATCGCTATCGGTGGTTGGAAAGGGTTTTTATACTTGTTAAAGAAAAGGAGGTTTGTCCTGCTAACGTTGAAAGACTTTACAAGAATTGGCCTAATTCCAAATAACTTGGATCTACCGATTCTGTTTATAATGTTTGCACTAATGTAATGTTATGACTGAGAAATTATTTTGTCGCTAGTCGTATAAACAGTACACAATTAGTCGAGGTTTAACAATTCGTGTGTGTTCGTGTATTTTCTCTACCGTATACGTGTATTAGGTGGTTTGACATAATATACTGTGGGTCTTCCCCGAACCAATTCCCCATAGGGAAGAAAACATCTGTTCCTAATACGTCCGTACTTCTCGGAGTTTAGCTATAATAAAAAGATGTTATCAGCTTATGCGCTACGTTCTACTGGAGACTTCCCGTCTATGACCCAACATCTTGAACACGTCAGCTTAAATTATTACTTTAGATTTCTAATAGAATTTTCACTCATCTACTTCATCTAGTCATTATGTGAAAAATTCCGTTTCTAACATTATTTTAAAACACCCACGATCAAATATTGCTACACTAAATTTGAATGTGAAATCAATTGCTTTGCATCCAATTATGAAATAGATTGTTTTAATAATAGAATCCATCACACGTTAGTGTGCATTTTGTGCATTGCTTCACTGTGTGTTTGATTAAACACCGCACAGATGAACGTGAAAGAAATTGTTTCCAATAACTAATCTGACCTAAACATTATTACTTGATAATTTCTTTAAATCAAAGCAAATAATTTTCTCCAGTTGTCAATTAAACACGATAAATATAACCTGTCAAATTGCAATTTGAAAGATTACAACATTCAGTTTAAGTAATTTCTCTTACAGCTGTCATCTTAGATACGAGAAATACATTTTAAACTTATGATTTGATCCTGATTTTTCAACTACCGTTATTCAAAACCGACGCCTTTCTTATGATGTTATTAAATCACAAAGACTTTTGAATGAAATCCTTCGTTTCGGCAGTACTTTTCGTCCCAAAAGTCTGTTAAATTCCCTCGCCCAATTTCTTTTATTTATTAGTTCATAATTAATGTAACGCAATCACTTAATATTGCATCAGTGTAACTACTTATCGTGTCACAATTTAGCAAATTCGGCAAGTCGCTTTGTTGCTATACTCACCTCCTACCTATCAAAGTAATAAAGTAATAAAGAATTTTAGTTTTATTGATTTAGTTTTTCAAATATTTTCCAGTCAAAAACAATCACGGTTCTTTAAAGTTTAAAAAATCGGTGTAATGTTCCATTGATTTAATGTTCTCTTCTTCGGTTAAGTTAAACTTTATTCAAGTAATGAAAGAAATATTAATCTTCAAATATTTTTCTTCGCGTTTATCCTAAAATATAAACTACTAGACGAATATCCGTTTGGCACCAATTTTATGTCCCCGTTACGAATATTAAAATCTAGATATAATGATACTAAACCTTATGTCTAGAATCTAGAATGTTGCATTTCTTATGGATGCGAGTTAGATCATTCCTAGCATAGCCTATTTTAGCCTTATGAGTGAAGACAGATCTGTAATGTATGCATATGTCTCTATATGCCAACTTCCTGTAGAATTTAGTGGCTAAGGTTCCTTCTTCAAAGATGTTGAAGTTGAAATCTAAAAGTGCTGAGGATCCAGAGCTGTCAGGGTGTTCTGTTGTAAATTTTATGTGTGAGTCAGTGTTGTTGAATGTGTCGAAGATTGTGTTAGCCTCTACTTGGGACGATGAAAGGATAAGAATGTCGTCCACGTATCGTATCAATAAGATGGGAGAGTGACAGGAGTTGAAGGTATAGCGTTCTAATTTATCCATAAATGCAATGACGAGCAGTCCCGAGAGGCTGGAACCCATAGGCAGTCCTGTTATTTGTTTATATGTGTTTTGTTTGTATGTAAAATATGTGTTGTCTATAATTATGTTTAGGAGTTCATGTATATATATATATATATATATAAATATATATATATATATATATATATATATATATATATATATTACTATTTCATGTATCCACATAACATTTTATAAGAAGATATAATTTTTTATGTATCAATTTTCAGTATTTACTTCAACAGTGCTCGATACGTAATCACAAAAAGTACTACGTGGGTATGACCTCCCTAGATTTTAAAACCAGATATTACGACCACAAAAGCACATTTAAACACAGAGAACGTCGAATTAAAACAGCACTAGCAAACTATTATTGGGAGCTCAAAGAAAATGGACACTCACCAATAATTGAATGGAAAATAATACGACAGGCCAGTACATGTAGAAATTTAAACGACCCGTGTAGATTATGTCTGAATAAGAAATTTGAAATCCTAAATTTTAAAGACCCCAAAATCTATTAAACTGTAGAAGTGAGATAGCAAACAGCTGCCTGCACAAAATAAAATTTACCTTAGGCTAACAATAAATAAATAAACTAAACTAAAACCTAAAAACTTAAAAACTAAAACCTAAAATAGAAATACAAGGAACCACGTGTTAAAATAAGGTCACCCATTATATTGACACAACAAAGAAACAATGATAGGTCACTCTATAAAAACAGAATAGAATAGGAAATAGGAAGGTAAACTAACCGGATCTTTGTTCGTGAGAAGTCCAACAATTGGCTAAGAGAACAACAAAGAATCTTATTGGTTAACTAGCTAGTCGTGTATATTAAAACACACCGCACAACTAACTTCACGCATTTTAGCCTGAAGATTCCACCGGGGATGAAACGCAGGAGCCTCTGTGTAGCTTAATTGCCATAAATATATTTTCATAACTTACTATATATATATATATATATATATATATATATATATATATATATATATATATATATATGTGTAAATTATGTAAATTATAACTAAAAGGTAAATTTTTAGAGAGTTGGACCTATTGTGAAATAAGGAAAGCTCAATATACTGGATAGAGCAAAAATACGTGCATAAATATCCTAACCACCCCAAATCAATAACCAACTCAATTGCCCAGTCGGTCTCCAATAGAATCTCTAAACTTTCTGCAAATAAATCTATTTTTGAGCAGAATTGTAATTTTTATGACAAGGCCTTACTTTCCTCAGGATACAACGTTAAAATTAAGTACAACAACACTCCCCCAGCCCGTAAAAATAAACCCACTAGCTTAATTACCCATAATATGGCTTTAAATTCCAGAAGACGGGGTAACTCTAATATCCCTTCGAACCCTAACCCTCACAATACAGACAGCTTGGAAATTATAAACACTAACCGGAACTCTGAGGGGGATAAAAAGTCAAGAAGGAAAAATAATATCTGGTTTAACCCTCCCTTCAATTGCAATGTAAAAACCAACGCCCCGAAAGGATTTTTTAAAATCTTAGACAAATGTTTTAGGTACCCCCATAAATATTGCACAATACTAAATAAAAACTCCATTAAGATATCCTACTCTACTATGCCTAACATAGCGCAAAATATAATTTCCTCCAATAATAAAAAAATAAAAACTTCCCAACAATCTCCCTCCCTTCCTCCCCAAAATAAATGTAATTGCCGTAGACCCAGAGACTGTCCTCTTAATAGTGATTGCATTCATAGTTATGTTATATACGCGTGCACCATTAGGGAATTCCGACAGAACTCTAACTATAATTAGAACTCCACTTCGGCAGCCCTGCCACCTTTACGTACTGCCCCCTATCCCTCTGCCCCGCTATCTCAAAGTACAAGTAACAACCTCCCTAGATCTTACTCCTCATCTTCACCGAGTAATCTTGAACCCTATACAATTGCAGTAATACCCCAGTTGTTCTAGGACCTACCACAGAACCCCAAGCTAATATAGTTTCAGATCCATCCTCTCAAATAGTTACCAATGACCCTAATTACTCAAATGCAAATTCTGCACCTTGCAAAATTCACACATATATAGGTCTTAGCGCTTTCCCAATTAAGATAAGAATCTCAAACCACATGCAATCATTTAAATTAAATAACGATAACCCCAGCACCTCGCTTTCTAAATTAATTAGAAACCTTAAAATCAGTAATACACCCTACTCCTTACATTGGTCCATCTTGAGAAAATCTAGATCATACACCCCAAGATCTCCACACTGCAGCCTCTGCACGCTGGAAACTTACGCAATAGCCACAGCTAATAAATCATTAAATACTATTAACTCTAAAAACGAATTGATCTCCCATTGCAGGCACAAACGTAAATACAAATATACTAAGTTCTTGGCCCCTCCCGATACCCCTCACCTAGCAATATGCCTCGCGGTGTCGCTGATGTTGATACTGATTTGCCATCCCCTATAGTTCTTTTGTTATTACAACCTATCCGCCGTCGTTTTCTCCAATTGCATTGTCCTATATATATAATTCATTCCTATTTACCCTATCTTCACCCTTTGTCTGGGCTTCCATTCCGTTTTAACATCGAATAATTTCCTTTTATACTTGTGTACATGCGTACCTTTAGTGGGTGGTCTGAGACTGCAGGTGCCTGTATTGATGCTGTTGAGTGTATAAGTAATTGCCTTTTATGCACTCAGCATGTATGTATATATATATATATGTAGTTGTCTGTGGTCTCATGTACATGTATTGATGCTGCGCTTGTGTATGTAAGCGGTTTTTGCTTTGCAAGTGTACGGAGGACGCTTAGGTGCTTGTGTCTTTTGTACATTTGTGTATATATATATGTATATATGTATATGTATATGCATGTGTATATGTATGTATGTGTTGGTTTTTTTTGTATGTGCATTTGTGTGTGTATGTGCGGCTTTGTTCACATGGTTTTTACATGTGCTTTATTCACAATTCATGTCAGATTACGGTGGATGTTCAATGATGTAATAAGCAATAGTTCACCACCGCGAGCGGGTGGAGGCAGAATTGCAACTATATACCTATACACCCCATCTTTAAATCCTATTATCTATTCTTTGTTTTTCACTATTTATTTTTTATTATTTTTTTATTATTTTATTTTTTATTTTTTATTATTCATTAGTCTAAGTTGTTTTGCATCTGCTTAACACCCCCATCTTCTCCCTATTTTTAACCACCTACATTGTCGATTTATTTATAGATTGACAATTGATTCAAAATCCCTTAGCACCCCTTCAAGCTCTTAAAGAAATTTACTCAGACCTTAAGAATTATAATAAGACAGACAATTCCCATTTCTTGTTAAAACAAGAAATGGGATTTAACCTTATTAGCGACACCAGTTACTTTTCCTTCCTTTCACCCCCATAAAATAAACCCTGCCACTATATTATTTCCCTATCCAAAATTATCTTAACTTAATCTTCCTTAAAAGACAGTTTCTATTTCTTATCTGTATTTAATCTACTTACATTCCCCTTTGGGAACATAACTTCACTTTGCTGACCAGACTTTTGGTATTTCTGTATGCGGCCACCTTGGAATTTATTTTATTACTTTTTATCTTTACTTTTATCTTCTGCTCCCTTTTTTCTGCCTAAATATCATTTTGATTTGAATCCCTTAACCCCTCCCCCCACCTGTTAGATTACACTCTTTTTCAATCGTTCTTCTTTTTCTTTTTCCTTTTTCTTTTTTTCTTTTTTTCCTTTTTTTTAAATTTATTCTTTCTCTTCCCTTTCTTTTTCTCTTTTTCTCTTCCCTTCTTTATGCTATCCCACAATTCCCAAGTAATTTTTATACATTGCAACAGTTCGTTTTTGATTCCATTGAGACTTTTGTCGTTGTTTTTTGCCTTGGAATACGCTTAACTGAAAACAGGAAGAATATTGTTTTCCTTGACATGGCCAATCTTATTTGATCCCTCTCCGAGGACAACACACCTGAGTGGAATCGTCACCGTTTGGTTTTTATACAGATTCCTCTAGACTTACCAATATTTCTGAGCCCCACGTTTTTTTTTGGATTTCGTTATTGGTGATTCCCATGCCCGTTTGAACATTAATTTTTTTTTAAACTCTTTCAAATTTGAAACTTTGACAGTCCTATCCTGTCAACTTATCAATCATAAATTTTCCTCTGATGATAAGATTTTACTCTTTGAAAAGCCTGGTTTAAGGAATGAAAGAGAAGAAAAATAAATGTTTTTTTATTAACTAAACTGCTCCTTGTTTTGAACAATTGAAGATATCGATTTGCTTCCATTTGCAGGTCTTATCAATTTTCATTGACTTATTATATATATATATATATATATATATATATATATATATATATATAAAATTAAAAAGGAAAGCAAAATAAATATATATATAATATATATATAATATATATATATATATGTATATATATATACATATATATATTTATATAATATATATAAAGATTCTATCTATAAAATATATATAAAATATGATTATATATGTATATATTTATTATTAATAGATAGACTTATATAATAGTTAGACTTATATATATATATATATACAAAAAAATGCCCAGTCGGCAGCAATCTATTTAACCTGTAGTCTCTGTTCTAATATTACATCTCATCTTTTTTTGTCCTCAGTCACTGAATCCAGAGTGTTCTTTGGAGGGGGGGCTGGATTTCCCCTCACATTAAAAACCGAACTTTTGTTTAATTCTGCCCGCGTAGGAGTCAAGTAAATACGTGCAACAATTAAACAACACGCATATACAGAGAGTAGGGGAAAGATAGATAGAAAGAGAGAAGTTGGGAGAAGAGGAAAGAGAGAGAAAGGGAGAGAGGGTAAAAAGAAGGAGAAGAGAAAGCTAGTGAGAGAGGGAAAGGGATAATAGGGGAGGGAAAGTAAGAGAGAGAATAAGATGTAAAGGGAAAGATAGGAAGTTTGGTAGATAGATAGATAGATAGATAGATAGATAGATAGATAGATAGATAGATAGATAGATAGATAAGGGCGAGAGATAGATAGATAGATAGATATATAGATAGATAGATAGATAGATAGATAGATAGATAGATAGATAGATAGATAGATAAGGGCGGGAGATAGATAGATAGATAGATAGATAGATAGATAGATAGATAGATAGATAGATAGATAGATAGATAGATGAGGGAGAAAAAGAAGGAAAGGGGAGAGAAGGGCAGTGAAAGGGATAAAGAGATAAAGCGGGAGGGTAAGAACGTTAGATAGAGAGAAAAAGAAAAGGAGAGAGAGATAGAGAGAGAGATAGAGAGAGAGAGAGAGAGAGAGAGAGATCTTACGTCTGCTTTTATTTTTATTGATTCAGCTTTTAAAATATCTTCCAGTCAATAAGGATCACAGTTCTATGAAGTTCCAAGAATCGTTGTAATGATTCATTGATTTAATGTTTCCTTCTTCGAATAAGTTAAACTTTATCCAAATAATGGAGGAAATATCGATTCTTCTTTGATTCTTATTTTCTGGGTGTGACAATGGCCAAGTGGTTAACTACACTGACAGCAAACCTGGGTGTGCCAAGTTTGAATCGAGTTCGTTCCACAGAAACACTTATATCAAACTCCCACCTGACCTTGTGTCTAAACTCGTGGAAAGGAGGTTAATAAAAAAAAATATAGAAGCCTAAATGGAAAGCACTGTTTTATTCTGTTTTATTCTGTTTTATTCTTTTATTCTGTTTTATTCTGTTTTATCCTGTTTTATTCTGTTTTGTTCTGTTTTATTCTGTTTTATTCTGTTTTATTCAGGGTGGCAGCCCCTCCAAACGCCACCCATGGAATTGTTGATAACATTCACAGTCATTTCTGCAATTCAAACTTCTATGATACAAATAAACTTCAGTATATGCCTGAATTATCCACCAAGTTTCAGTCATGAATGTCAAACAGTCTTTACTTAATCGTCGTTTAATGACATTCGGGGATACTTTCCTGATCGTCTCATCAGTAGGAGGTGTGGTCGTTTTTTATGTTGGATTTTCATAAAGATAACATCCCATCAAAACAAGTCCCAGAATATTTTCCAACTGAAGTGGGCCATCACTTACAAAATCAATTTTGCACGCCTTATCCAGGCGTGCATATAATTGAACAGCAGTAAAAAAAACAAAAAAACTGTTGAACCTTCATGACTGTAATGTGGTGGGCAAGTCAGACATAGATTAAATGTTATTTGTACTAAATGTGCTTGGATTTCAGAAAGATTGTGAATTTTATTACTGATTTCATGAGTGGAGTTTAGGGGAAAGTCACTCCGTATAAAACACAAAAATAAAACATTGTGTTTATATTTAGGAATGTCTTACTTAAACCAGTATGGCCATGTCGTCAATAAAAACGGGATAGTTTTTTCATTGCTTTTTACGTTATCTCAAACTTTATTATCAAAGTCACTTTGTAAAATAATACTGATACTTCAGTCAGCTGCTGATAATGATAAATTAGTGTAACGCTATGCAACTAATAAGCTCCTCCTTTTAGTTTACCATTTTCTTTTCGTTTTTTGCTGTGGATGGGGCATCTAAACGGATGCCAGACATTTACTCGTTATTACAGAGACTCCAACCGAGAGAACGTTTTAGGATTCTCATCATCCCTTTAAGTGCAATTGTTTAAAACTCTTTTACACTTGGTGCACCGGGTATATTTGCCAGGTGTTTTTTTTAAGTTCTTTTTCATCAGTTACCTCTATGATTACTGGAATGATTGCAATCTTTCTAAGATTCCAGTTTCTTTTCAGGTCTTAGATCTTAGTATTTTGTTCTCTTCTCCTTGTTTAGAGGGAGGGCCTTGTCTTTGGGCTGGACGACCCGGGTTCGATCCCACTCACGGCATGCGAATTTTCGGGTCTGAAAACTCCCTCTGTCCACCCAGCAGTAAATGGGTACCTGACTAAAACTCAGGGAAGGTTCAAGGCAGCAGAAAGAGAGGGATGGGCTCCGCCTTCCATATGCTGTGCCCTAGATACGGTGATTCTTACCAAATCACAGCCGCTACGGCCATGGGCAGTGTGCGATGTCGGCAACAACACTCGTGCGCGTCCAGGCTATGCGACCTTTACCTTTTTACCTTGTTTAGGCCGGCCTCATTAGAGACGCTAGGATTGCTACTCTCCCCTCTTCTTCCATATCACTATGTCAGGTTGAACAGCTGCATTTTCTAAGTATGTAGCTATAGGGATTGCATAGTCATAGGTGTATAGCATAATGAACTATTTAACATAGTGCCACGATTTTCTTCGAGCGCAACAAATATTCAGGCACGCATAACCGCTGTGTTTTGTTGACATGCAGTAGTAGTAAGCTCGATAAGTTGTGATGTCGCTCTTTAATCGTGGCAATAGTGACAGTTGTAAGTGTGTAGAGTTTATCTGTCTCTATCTTTCTTTCTCTTCTTTTTCATTGTTGTTAACAACCATAGTCGTAGTAATCAAATAAAGAACACCATTATTTTTTCTTTCCATATTATTTTATTAATTTCTATTTATTTTAACAAATACATTAGTCCATATCATATAGCAACTTGATACCCCATTCGGTTCGAAGGGCCTGAAAAACATGTCCGTGAATTTAACGTTTAACACTAAATGGCGTTTTTGCTATGTCGACTTCCTCTCATGACGTAACTTCCTGAACACATCAACTTAATTTCCTAGCATTAACTTCTAGCTAACCAATTAACAGTTGTGTTTTGTTGACACGCAGTAGTAGTAAGCTAGATCATTTGTGACGTCTCTCCTTCTCTCTGTAGTTTCAATAGTTGATAGCGTTGGAAAATAGGCAGTAGAGTCGTTCTTCTTTGTCTGTGTCTTTATTGTTACTGTGGCTGTAGCAGGAACACATTTTCCTATCAGATCGAAAAAAGACTTTCCTTTCTCTCGCGCCAAGAGGAATTTTCATGGACTGAGCTTCTTTGCAGGAGCTTTCCGTTACTGGAACATATGACCGCGGGACTGCTTCCATGTTGACTACAACTTGGATGTCTTCAAGTCCAATGGCAACAAATTCTTGTGAAAAAACGCCCCATAATTAATAATCAGTTCAGACCATTTATTTCTCATCTTTTAGCACAAAATCATTCCGTCTTATGACGCCTCATCCTCGAGTGGCTGTTTGCCTTGATAAATGGTTACTCAATAATAAAAAGGAATGGTTGGAGCTATAACAAAAAAACACTAACATTTATTTTATTCTGGGCTTCCATATGATTCTGATGTTTAGTTACAAATACAATATTCATTCTTTACAACGAATAAATTGATTATAGTAATATTACATGGTATCAGTTTTCTTTTCACTCGTTTTCAGGCAGGACACGAAGAAAAACCTCCGAAAAATACGTCTGAATTTGATAAGACCGGAAACCAAAGACACATATTTTAATATCTTATTCGTTACGTGTCACTCAGAACTTCTTGTTTGTGACACAACTTCCTGAACACATAAGTTTAAATACCTACTCTTAGGTTTCTAGTTGAATTTATCGCTTTCGTACATAATCTAACTTTTTTAGATATTGCTACTTCCATCCATTGGTATTGCACGCAAACGGTGTTATTCTCTTCTGGACACGGCCTACTTTTTATGATTATTTTAGGTTTTAATGATTATTGGTGAGAGAAACATCAATTTTGGAATGATGACGATTTAATTTCTTTATCGGCGATCGAAGTTTATCGATTATCCTGAAAATTATCCCGTTGTTATGTCACAGATTTGTAAAGTGATGGTTAACTTGTGTTCTGTTAAGTGATGGTTAACTTGTGTGTTGTTAAGTAGTGGTTAACTTGTGTGTTGTTAAGTGGTGGTTAACTTGTGTGTTGTTAAGTGATGGTTAACTTGTGTGTTGTTAAGTGGTGGTTAACTTGTGTGTTGTTAAGTGATGGTTAACTTGTGTGTTGTTAAGTGGTGGTTAACTTGTGTGTTGTTAAGTGATGGTTAACTTGTGTGTTGTTAAGTGATGGTTAACTTGTGTGTTGTTAAGTGATGGTTAACTTGTGTGTTTTTAAGTGGTGGTAAACTTGTGTCTTGTTAAGTGATGGTTAACTTGTGTGTTGTTAAGTGATGGTTAACTTGTGTGTTGTTAAGTGATGGTTAACTTGTGTGTTGTTAAGTGATGGTAAACTTGTGTTCTGTTAAGTGATGGTTAACTTGTGTGTTGTTAAGTGATGGTTAACTTGTGTGTTGTTAAGTGGTGGTTAACTTGTGTTCTGTTAAGTGATGGTTAACTTGTGTGTTGTTAAGTGATGGTTAACTTGTGTGTTGTTAAGTGATGGTTAACTTGTGTGTTGTTAAGTGATGGTTAACTTGTGTGTTGTTAAGTGGTGGTTAACTTGTGTGTTGTTAAGTGATGGTTAACTTGTGTGTTGTTAAGTGGTGGTTAACTTGTGTGTTGTTAAGTGATGGTTAATTTGTGTGTTGTTAAGTGATGGTTAACTTGTGTTCTGTTAAGTGATGGTTAACTTGTGTGTTGTTAAGTGATGGTTAACTTGTGTGTTGTTAAGTGGTGGTTAACTTGTGTGTTGTTAAGTGATGGTTAACTTGTGTGTTGTTAAGTGATGGTTAACTTGTGTGTTGTTAAGTGATGGTTAACTTGTGTGTTGTTAAGTGATGGTTAACTTGTGTGTTGTTAAGTGATGGTTAACTTGTGTGTTGTTAAGTGGTGGTTAACTTGTGTGTTGTTAAGTGGTGGTTAACTTGTGAATTGTTAAGTGATGGTTAACTTGTGTGTTGTTAAGTGATGGTAAACTTGTGTTCTGTTAAGTGATGGTAAACTTGTGTGTTGTTAAGTGATGGTTAACTTGTGTGTTGTTAAGTTATGGTTAACTTGTGTGTTGTTAAGTGGTGGTTAACTTGTGTGTTGTTAAGTGATGGTTAACTTGTGTGTTGTTAAGTGATGGTTAACTTGTGTGTTGTTAAGTGATGGTTAACTTGTGTGTTGTTAAGTGATGGTTAACTTGTGTGTTGTTAAGTGATGGTTTACTTGTGTGTTGTTAAGTGATGGTTAACTTGTGTTCTGTTAAGTGATGGTTTACTTGTGTGTTGTTAAGTGATGGTTTACTTGTGTGTTGTTAAGTGGTGGTTAACTTGTGTGTTGTTAAGTGATGGTTAACTTGTGTGTTGTTAAGTGATGGTTAACTTGTGTGTTGTTAAGTGGTGGTTAACTTGTGTGTTGTTAAGTGGTGGTTAACTTGTGAATTGTTAAGTGATGGTTAACTTGTGTGTTGTTAAGTGATGGTAAACTTGTGTTCTGTTAAGTGATGGTTAACTTGTGTGTTGTTAAGTGATGGTTAACTTGTGTGTTGTTAAGTTATGGTTAACTTGTGTGTTGTTAAGTGGTGGTTAACTTGTGTGTTGTTAAGTGATGGTTAACTTGTGTGTTGTTAAGTGATGGTTAACTTGTGTGTTGTTAAGTGGTGGTTAACTTGTGTGTTGTTAAGTGATGGTTAACTTGTGTGTTGTTAAGTGATGGTTAACTTGTGGGTTG
Organism: Sepiola atlantica; assembly: GCA_963556195.1. Lineage (NCBI taxonomy): Eukaryota > Metazoa > Mollusca > Cephalopoda > Sepiida > Sepiolidae > Sepiola > Sepiola atlantica. The sequence goes on along the minus strand of OY744551.1, from coordinate 18,081,928 downwards.
TTAAGTGATGGTTAACTTGTGTGTTGTTAAGTGATGGTTAACTTGTGTTCTGTTAAGTGATGGTTAACTTGTGTGTTGTTAAGTGATGGTTAACTTGTGTGTTGTTAAGTGATGGTTAACTTGTGTTCTGTTAAGTGATGGTTAACTTGTGTGTTGTTAAGTGATGGTTAACTTGTGTGTTGTTAAGTGGTGGTTAACTTGTGTGTTGTTAAGTGATGGTTAACTTGTGTGTTGTTAAGTGATGGTTAACTTGTGTTCTGTTAAGTGATGGTTAACTTGTGTGTTGTTAAGTGATGGTTAACTTGTGTGTTGTTAAGTGGTGGTTAACTTGTGTGTTGTTAAGTGATGGTTAACTTGTGTGTTGTTAAGTGATGGTTAACTTGTGTGTTGTTAAGTGATGGTTAACTTGTGTGTTGTTAAGTGATGGTTAACTTTTGTGTTGTTAAGTGGTGGTTAACTTGTGTGTTGTTAAGTGATGGTTAACTTGTGTGTTGTTAAGTGATGGTTAACTTGTGTGTTGTTAAGTGATGGTTAACTTGTGTGTTGTTAAGTGGTGGTTGACTTGTGTGTTGTTAAGTGATGGTTAACTTGTGTGTTGTTAAGTGATGGTTAACTTGTGTGTTGTTAAGTGATGGTTAACTTGTGTGTTGTTAAGTGATGGTTTACTTGTGTGTTGTTAAGTGATGGTTAACTTGTGTTCTGTTAAGTGATGGTTTACTTGTGTGTTGTTAAGTGATGGTTAACTTGTGTGTTGTTAAGTGATGGTTAACTTGTGTATTGTTAAGTGATGGTTTACTTGTGTTCTGTTAAGTGATGGTTAACTTGTGTGTTGTTAAGTGATGGTTAACTTGTGTGTTGTTAAGTGATGGTTAACTTGTGTGTTGTTAAGTGGTGGTTAACTTGTGTGTTGTTAAGTGATGGTTAACTTGTGTTCTGTTAAGTGATGGTTAACTTGTGTTCTGTTAAGTGATGGTTAACTCGTGTTCTGTTAAGTGATGGTTAACTTGTGTTCTGTTAAGTGATGGTTAACTTGTGTTCTGTTAAGTGATGGTTAACTCGTGTTCTGTTAAGTGATGGTTAACTTGTGTTCTGTTAAGTGATGGTTAACTTGTGTTCTGTTAAGTGATGGTTAACTTGTGTTCTGTTAAGTGATGGTTAACTTGTGTTCTGTTAAGTGATGGTTAACTTGTGTTCTGTAAATGTTTGGCGATTGTTCTGGTATACATTGGGTTTTATATATTGATAACAAAAACAACAACTAATAAACATAAAAATACGGTAGGTTTAATCCGTTAATTGGTTACTATTTTTGAACCTGACCTCTGTTTATCATTCAACAATCCACCAACTCCATAATGATGTTAGCTGTGAGTGGAGTTGCTCCGTCTTGTTGAGATCATTGTTCCTCTCGCACCAAGTGGCATCCAGAATTTGTTAAGCCCCATTGGAGATTGGTCTTGTATACATGATCTTTATATTAAAAAAAACTGTTGCGGCCTTAAAAGGCGAACAAAGAAATAACATGAACGGAACGTAATTATCATGAAATTTTAAGAACAAAAAGTACAGAAGAAATGGGTTGACAGAGGCTAATTCATCACTTCTACTGATTGGTCATAACAATTCTATTCATAGATTAAGGAAGAGTCTATGCAGTGACAGAATAGGGTAGATCAGCATAACAAAGACAACCACAGAAATACGGGGAAAGGGGGTTCAATCCGGTGAATGTGGTGATCATTCTGGAATGCAGCGTTTGTTGGTCAGTCGAAATCCATGTGTGTAAGAATTGTTCCAATCTCACGTTTATACTGAGACACCTTGTACATTACTTATTTGACTTATGGGAGTGACGATAGCTAAGTGGTTAACTACACGGACTGACAACCTGGGTGCGCCAAGTTCGAATCCAGTTCGTTCAACAGGAACACTTTCACTTAGGATGTTGGCAACCTTCACGTGGTCCCTCCTATAAGTACCCGATGTATTTTCTTGAAAGAAGTCTAACCAATGCCAACAGCAGAATTATCTGATTCGTACGAAATGAATGAATCTTACTTATATAGACATCTGAACTCTTTTAGCTAAGAGTTTCTTCTAACCGCGCCATCCATGTAAGCAGTTTAAATGCACCTATCTAGTTGGACGTTACACATCTCTTCACTAGGATTTTGTCAGCAACTGATTATTCAACTTCAAATACTTCTATGGCACATGACTAAAAATCAACCGCTTTTCTCTATAGTCACAATAAACCTTGAGACCAAATACTATCAAGAATACTAAAGTACCTTTATGCAATTGTCAACCTTAAATTAAAAGTTTATTCTTCCATACGTAATATGAAAGATGTCGATGTTTTACGTTTTACGCCATCTCTTTTGTGTGACAAGAAACTGCGATTTCAGATCTCTATATCTTTATTTTCTAATCGCCTTTCTTCTTCGCAGTCTCATTCCACTCCTTCTCCTACCCTCTTTCTCCTCCTCTCCTTTTCTCTTTCTCATCCTCACTATCCTACTCTTTCTTTCTCACTATCCTCCTTATTCTTCTCATTCACAGTATCCACTTCTCACTTCCTCCTTCTCAATCTCCTCTTCTTTCTATAATTTATCATTCTCCTACTTATTCCCATCATCTTTTAATTGTAATTTTCCTTCTATGTCTCTCTCTCTTTCTATTTATTCTCCTTCTCTTTTACATTGTCCTACTCTTCCTTCTCCTTTTTCTTCTTCTCCCACTCTTCCTTCTTCTTCTTCTTTCGTTCCCCTTCTCATGATCTTAAACTTCTTTCCTCTCCTCATTCCCATTCTCAACTCCACTCTCAATCTCTTTATCCTTCTGATCATTTTTATTCTCCTACTCTTCTTCATTGTCATTCTTTTTTCTTCTATTTCTAAGCTTCCTTCTCTTTCTCTCTCTCTCTCTCTCTCTCTCTCTCTCTCTCTCTCTCTCTCTCTTTATCTCTCTCTTTCTCTCTCTTTCTACACTTCTTCCTATCCCCCCCCCCTTTCTCTCTGTAATTCAACACTACAAAACCAGCGTTCTTTCGCCCCGTGCAGTTTCCATACACTTCTCCGGTCATTTATCCCCAGCGGGACGCCATCTTTGCTGTAGCGAAAATAAGCGCACGAAACACGTGCAAACCATTAGAACGCTTCCCTTTTCTCCCCCATTCCTTCTAACTCGAGCGACAGACGAATCAAGCGGTAACTTTTCTTTTTTTTCTTCCTCTGATCAAACGCCTCTTCACTCACTCCTCAAACCACAAGCATCTCTCTCCCTCTCTCTCTCTCTCTCTCTCTCTCTCTCTCTCTCTATATATATATATATATATATATATATATATATATATATATATATATATATATATATACATGCAATCATGATGAAAACTGATGAATTAAGTAAGACGCAGATCCAAAATTAGAAGAACATTCCTCAGATGCTGGAAATTCGACAAATTTAATCGGAAACTTCGAAAATCTGCGATATTCGAAATAAACAGATAATTCCACACATTTCGGTAGATATCAATGTTTCTTTACGTTTCGGATTTTTTAAAATGAGGATTGATAATTTGTATTATTTGGATTATTTGGAGTTCTCATCTTGGAGGTTATTTTAACAACGTTTTGGCCGATATAACCTCCGACTTCTTCAGATGCGTTTTGTAGAACTCGGGAATCTTTATGTCGAAAGCGGGATCTTTACGGAATTTGGAACGGAACCTTTTATTTAATCCACGGAGGTAGCTCCCTCTCGTTCCGTCAAATGTGACCGGATAGAAGGTATAAGTAGTTTGTAATTGTATTCTTTGTATCGCCCGCACCGAGGACTGAACCTTCAATCCCCAGAAGACTGTCACTTAGAACTGATTATTACTTAGCACTTTTATCCGTAAGAACCTGTGGTGCAGCGGATAAAAGTACTATAGATAATCAGTTCTAACCATAATGTTAACTCTAACCCTAACGTAACTCTAACCGTTATCTAAACCTAACCTGACGCATGTCTAGATATGACTCACAAAATAGTTACACCAGCAGTTATACACACGCCAACCAGATCAAACAGCAAACGCCTGTAAATGCCCAAACCGTGGTTTATTGGTTATTCTAAGTTATCTCAAATCTTGTGTATCGATGTGTAATGTTCATTGATCAAGTTTGTCTATGTATGTACACAGACATGACCGAATATCAGTAATAACGAAGATTGCTGTCAGAAAGTCCTGATCTACCTAGGCGTGATTATATCGATTATTTCTATTATCTCGTAAATTGGACAATTATTCGGTTGACAATCTCGAGGTTTTTCGCGATTTGATGCTTATTAAATCCCCATTCAGATTGACCTATGTAGGGAAACGCGGGACTTACCTAACTAGCATGTGTGCATAGTTCAATGGGTCGGTCGTGGAAGTAAATGAATGAAGAAGAAACAAACAAAAATGGCTGCCTTGTCTATTTATATGCCTGCAATGTGACCACCTGATATGTAAATGAGATGCTCCTTAGTTATGGCTTCTCTGAAACTCTTATAAGTCTAATGTTTCTTTGGCCCATGTCATACTTAAATACTGATATATAATAGATATATTGATATCTGAAACACAAAAATATCGTTGTTTCAAATGGTTACAGCTTCTGTGTCCGGCTTCAAGTGCTGGCTGTCGACAGAGGAAGCAGAAAGAAGACATGGAGACAGAGATGTTGCTTTGGATTTCTGGTCTAACAAGATTCAACCATGTCCGAAGTTACGCCGATCTCAGGCAAAATTAAAGAAAATTATCCACACTCGTTCGGACATTTCATTCACACAAACAACGGCACCATTCTGAAAATTAGATTCAGGATGGAGACCCCTCGGAAATAGCTAAGGGAATGACTAAAAGAAAGTTGTTTCGTTACCCTAAATAGCATCCTTCAACCTATTAATGACCAATTTTCTTTCTTTCATTTTTGACCAAAATACAATCTTATATTTGAGCAAAATTACTTTCAAAAAGTTACTTTAATCCATAGGATAGTTAGAGCACTAATGTTTACCATATATAAAAAGGTGGGTTGATTATAAGGTATACTTAACACTTCTTTTATTACTATTGAATAATAGATGAAACTGAATTCATATTACTATGGGTGGGTTATAAGTACTACTTACCATTTTTGATATTGAATAATAGATAGAAGTGAATGTATTATTCCTGGGGTTGTTATAAGGACTACTTACCAATATTATGTTTGATTGAATAATCGATAAAACTGAATGTATTATTCCTGGGGTTGTTATAAGGACTACTGACCAATATTATTTTTGATTGAATAATAGATAAAACTGAATGCATCTGTTCTGGGTTAATTATAAGGACTACTTGTGGCACAACGATGCGTAACCCTTTCTGGGGAGCTGTTGCTCCCACTATAGCTTGCAATCCTTTGTACAAGACTTGGAGACAAGTGCAATAATTATCTGCAATCTAAACGTGTCAGCACGTCTGTGTTAGTCATGTTTTTAAAAACTTGGGGTCGGTGTCAAACTAATTCAATGGCAGGTGCATGTGATCGGTTCAAGAGATCTGAGCACCGGTTATCCGAGATGTGATGGTAAACCATAACAGATTGTTAAATCTTAACAAAACATTTATCGAAACTCAGAACAATGTGTGGTACCTTCTCTCTCTCTCTCTCTCTCTCTCTCTTTCTCTCCCCCTCTCTCTCTCTTTATCTCTCTCTCTCATGCGCGCACGGGCGCACGCGAAAGCAGTCGGCTTTTCAAACTTTAACGGGGAAGATGCGTGCTTGCCACGCCGGCCGATTCAGCAGAATATTCTTTGGGTTGTTTTAAATTTTAATTCTTTTATTCGGCATGAATAAATTATATTTTTATATAAAAAGTAAAATCTGTTCTATTACAAAGCTGTTATGTTCCAGTACGCCGATTAACGCAGCATGCAAGCCGACGAAATACCCAGTCCGGTATTAAAGGGAGATGCCTATCTTGACCACTCAGGGAGCTTGGTATTGTGGCAATACTATAAGACGTCTCCACGGCGCGGATCGCCAAGTCACACTCCCCGTCAAACGATGATTGCTCACTGGCGATTACGACGAGTTCATTTCGTCCCGTTCCAAAGATCACCAAATATGTCCAAAGCGACTTTAGTACATTTTTGGATGCGGTTCCTCATATACCCGGCGAACGGTCGTATCACAGTGGTACCGATACCAAAATACCTGTCTGGCAAACAATAGTATCACATTCGTCCCGTTCCCAAGGTACAAGATCCGGTCACCCTCGTCCAAGCGACTTTGTTACATACTTACCAACATTTTTTTTGTTGATTAATAGATGAAACTGATCGCATCCTTCCACTCTAGATATTTACAGTATACTCAAAACTGAGTCACCAGTGTTGTCAATATACATCAGACAGTAAGTGTAATCTTTATCACTAACTATAGATATCTCTAAAAAATACAATTTATCTGGTCTTTAAAAAAAAGGACCATGGACGCTAATTGGTTAACCATATATTGGAAAGGAAAATCTAGGATAGATTCCGCGTCACAGGATAAAAGAAGAAAAAAAAACGATTAATTCTTCAAACTTGAAATATTTATGAATTATTCATTTGGGGGAAGGTTCTGTTTATTCATCTTATGTCTTTGTAGATTGAAATGGTAGATTTATTTCATTCTTTTAATTCAATTCCATTCAAGATCAGTGCGTTTTATACTAGGAGAAATTAAATTAGAAAATGGTGTTATATCTTCTATATTATAATGGAGCCGCGGTGTCTGCTTCTCCAAAACTGTCTGGAACGAACTTGGAAAAAAATTGTTAACTCTAAATAAAATGTCAGAAACGATAATAATAATAATAATAATAATAATAATAATAATAATAATAATAATAATAATAATAATAATAATAATAATAATAATAATGTACATATGAAAAAATATTTTATGATTTTACATGAATATTAGTGCGTATATTAGCAAAACATAATTTTTACAGAGTAGTATATATATATATATATATTTATATATATATATATATATATATATATATATATATATATATATGTATATATATATATATAACCTTTTGCATTTATTGATTTAGGGTTACTGTTACTTAAATCAATAATACAACATAAAATCTTGATATTCTTTATATATAGTGGAAATAAAAGATTAAGAAGGAATCTTTTCACTGCCTAATTAATATAACTATTTTAAACCATTCATATTTAATTAATGTGTAGTATTATTTATTTGGAATTGCATTGGCTTATGTTCGCTATCGATATGTAATAGTTTCGTCTATATTAACAGTAATTAATTAAAGTTATTTAATAAATAAATCGGGAAAATAACTAAAACAACTATACGCTCGCAGACGACCTTACTGAAGGCTTTGGCTTGCTACGAGCGAGGCAGAAGCGAGAAGAGAAAGGGTAGGCTAGCTCGCTGTCTCTATTTCTATTTCTCTCTCTCTCTCTCTCTCTCTCTCTCTCTCTCTCTCTCACTCTCTCTGCCCTCTTTTTCCTACCCTTTTTGCAGTGTTTAAATTTTCCGGGAAAATAAAAAAAATAACTTTTTATTAATTAAGTGAATGCCTAATTTATAAATAGCACTGTGATCTGTTCAGATTACAAAAAAAAATAGAGATTCATATTTTGGTATGATTGTAGATTGACATTTTCCGCTAAATTACATGACCACCCCACCCCCACCCCCACACGCAAAAAAATATTCGACCTTTTTTATCTTGATGGAAAGAAGAAAAGAAAAAGAATGATTATTTTAGAATTTAAACTGGGGGAAAATTTTCGTTTATGAATTCAATTTTTCGGGCCAGTTTTAGTGCAATTAACTAAATTCTTGTTTGTTATGGGAGTTAAATCCGCTGCATTATTTTGGAGGGGGCTGCTATTTTTTAGGAGATTACGCATGATTTTATGACGTTGCCATTCGGACTTAGGGTTAGTGGTAAAAAAAAATGTTAAGTTCACTAAAGAAATACAATGTCCCGGAAATGTGGGAACATTTTACGTTAAAAATATATACAACTGATCCCTCACTCTAAATTCTAAAATATTTGTTTTTCTTTCCGTTTTCTACATTATTAACACGTAATCACCGAAAAAAGCAGAATGTCATTTTTTCGAGGTGGTGGGATATTAATAGAGGGTGTAGATCTGCACATTTACCCATACCTTTTTTTTTTACTATACGTCACTTTTTTATTTTTTATTTTAAGCGACTGATTTTAGTTGTGTTTACCTTACCCGCCCTATAAAATGAGAGTCTACTTTTTTATCCGATTACGTGCGAATACCCTGAAAAAAAAACTGGCGGAAAGAGAAACAACAAATATTTTAGAATTTAGAGTGGGGATTCAGTTTAGCATATAAATTTAACGTAAAATAATCCTTTATTTTCGTGCCATTCTAGAGTTATATAAAAGTTTACCATTTTTGCCATTGGGGATGAATTCTGTGTGTGTGATTTTTTTTTTTGGGGGGGGGGCTTTTCATGGCGATTGCGTGTGGTTTTATGACATTGCCAGTCGAACCTAGGGTTAGTGTTAAAAACATATATATGCCCTAACAATCTAAAATAACCCGAAAAAGAAGAATCTCATTTTAAAAGAGAGGGGGAGTAATTTAACTGAGGATGTTAATCTACAAATTTACCAAAGTTTATTGTTCATTCATTCATTTCGTGTGAATCAGATGATTCTAGTGTTAGCATTGGTTTCCCAGATATATTTCTAGTTAAGATTCTTTCTAGAAATACACCGGGTACTTACAGGAAGGACCAGAAGAAGGTTGCCAACATCCCAAAGTGCAAGTGATACTTTGGAACCGACTGGATTCGAACTTGGAACACCCAGGTCGGCAGTCCGTGTCAGTATCCACTTAACCACCGTCACCTCCCTTATTGTTAAAATATGGAATTCTCTGAGTAAGCAACATTTTTTTTTAAATTAACGCCTCCTCCAAATTAATTGTTGTTATATATATATATATATATATATATATATATATATATATATATGATTCACACGAAATGAATGAATGAACAATAAACTTTGGTAAATTTGTAGATTAACATCCTCAGTTAAATTACCCCTCACCTCTCTTATATATATATATATATATATAAGGAGATTTAGTAAATTATAAGATTCCGATTGCCCAAAGAATTAGAACAACAAGTCTATTATGGCGTGCGGTCGTTTCCAAAACATTTTGGAAATACTTTATTTCATTCTTTAATTTAAAAAAAAACAACAAAAGCTACTCCAAAACGTCTCTTCATCAGCGCCTTTAGCACCACATCTTACAGAAATTCAAGGAAGAAATAACAAGCTCGTCTTAGAGGAACATCCATTTGCAGGAGGGCGTACATAGACCAATATTGGAAAAAGAATAAGTTACAGATATAAAATAAGAATATAAAGATAAACATGATAATAATAATAATAAAACCGTATAAAAATTGTAAAGATTATTAAGAAAAAATGAAAAAAGTAAAAATAAGAACAAAAACAAGTAAAAATTAAATAAAATAAAAAAATAATAGAATATATGAAGGAAAAATAAAATCAGAGGATAAGAAGTAAAAAATAAAAATAAAAATAAAATAAAAATATAAAAAAATATTAAGGTATAAAATTATAAGAAAATATAAAAGAATTAAAAAATTGAAAAATTAAAAATTAAAAAATTAAAAATATATTTAAAAAATATATAAAAAAATATATATAAAAAATATAAAAAATATAAAAATATAAAAATACATAAAATAAAGAATGTAGCGTAATAGAGTAAAGTACAATAAAAATAAAAAATAAATAAAATATAAAACATAGAAGATAAAATAAAGTAAAATAAAAATGTAAGTGCGATAATAGAAATATAAAGGAATACGAATATATGAACAAAATATATACATATGCACACATATATACATACATATATATATTCATATACAAACGCACATATACACACATACATAAAATATATAAGAAAATAATAAAGTTAATAAAATTATAAATAAGTAAATACAAATTGTTAACTTAAATTAAGAAATAATAGAGGTAAAAGTAATGATAAATAGAATTTAAGATAAAAAACAAAGGTACCAATATGGAGATGATATTAAAAATTAGAAATATAAAATGAACATATAAGATAAATATAAATGATATAATTAATAATATTAGAATGTATTAATAAGGACTTAGAACTATAAAGTAAAATAAGATAGAAGTTTAAATAAGTTCAGGGGATAAAGGTTGATCATTATCAAGGCTCCTTTACTAGAGGTTTTTTAAGAAAAACATAGCGTAATGAGATGATTAGGGTAGGAGGAACAGCACATGGGAATGTATGGACAACGGTAAAATTTAGGGGGGGGGGAGACACCCTATAAAACATTATTATAGGAGAAGGGACAAGGGTAATTAAGAAAATAAAGGATGTAATATAATAGATTAGCTGTATAGTTGGGACTATATTAACATCCGTGCACGGGCAGGTGCATGAGTACATGAGAGAAATGGGGGAGCAGAAGGAAGTTTTTTGTTAATTCTGCTGGTTTCCCGTTAATTCTGCTGGTTTACAAAGAGGATAGAACGCATTTCATAGGAAATAGTTATCATATTTCTCCGATTAGGGTCCTATATGAATTCGGCGTTCAAACCAATAAGTAAAACTGGAATGACATTAGATGTGGGAGGGTGAATCATATCAGGAAACGTTATAAATATGGTCCCGGTGTTATGAGTTATTCAGGAGAAAATCGAAGTAAGACAGAATTTGAGCGTCGATGAACTAATATAGTTCTTGGAAATGAATAAAATTGGTTTTGACCCACATTCTATTTGAGAAAAAGTCGTCATACCTCGGAGGCGTTAATCCTTATATTTTTAGAAGTCCCTTTTACATGCGTTATATGTATGTAATCAAGTTATTATGGGAGATTCAAAGCGGTAATTTGTAGATATTTGTTCACAGCATATTTTCGCCGTGGAAGTCAATCAAGTGTTCCTGTTATTGGTTTCAGTATTAGAATGAGGGTGGTTGACGTTTAGGATTTTTGAGTTATTAAAGCTAAGTTAGGGGTGGGGGATAAATGTCAGGGTGTGAGGTCGTTGGTCTATAGAGGGAATGGACAGAGTCGCTGAAAAAGGGGTTGGGAGATGAAATTCGAGCTTTATAGCCTTGAGATGAGGAGACTCCTATTTGGGAAGGTGTTTATTACCAGACTAGAGTCATTAGGCACTTCTTATAGATGTACTGCGTGGGGAGTTGATTTTCTATGGGTTAATTTCTTATAGTTGGAGGTACAGATTCACAGACACGTAGACACACACATCGAATTACACTCATCGACCTACAGCCCTGTCGAAGTGCTTTCCTAGGTCACTGTTAAATTATTTTAATAAATTTGGCATTGGAGCAAAAGGCTTATTTTGGGCTTGTTAAGAGGTACTTCCATAGATCGGCGAAACAGGACAATATTATTGAAAGAAGGGGGGGAATACAATTTATTTTATTGTAACCAGTTATATGCCTTCAAAAGTAATAAGGGAATGGTTCCGATTGTGTTATCAGTTATCCCCCCTCCCGCGCCATCCATTAATGGTAGTTGAAGGAAAGGCATGGTTTATCAATAACAATAATTATCTTAATAATAATAATAATAATAATAATAATAATAATAATAATAATAATAATAATAATAATAATGATAATTATAGTGATAATAGAAACAGTGATAATGTTCAAGATAATAATGATCACCATAATAGCATTAATCCTAATAATAATTGGAGTAGCAACGTTGAAGAACACAATCGTATCAATCCCAATCATATGAGTACCATTTACAATAACAATCACAACAACAACAATCATGATAGTAATAGCAATAATAATAACAACAATAATACGAAAGATGATGCCGATAGTGATGATGACATCAATAATCGTAATAATATCCATAATAATGATACTGGAGGATAAATCGTTGGATAGGGCGTATTATAAGAGAGGGTTTAGCCTTATATACGGTGTTTTTATTACCACACTATTTATATGCTTAAATATGGGAACACATCTTAGATGTACATGAGAAAGGATCGAGCCATGGTATCGAAGTCGCTTCTCGGATTAGAAAAACCTACCCGCCGTCCGGACAACAATTAATTGGGAGGAGGCGTTATATATATATATATATATATATATATATATATATATATATATATATATATAAGGAATAAAAGAAACAATGTTTCAGGCAAAATGTAATAATAAAAATGGAATAAAGGATAAGCTAATCAACAACTAGCAAAAATAAACTCAAAAACACATATTGAAAAGTTTTACCAAAATATTTAAAGTTCTGCTACCGATTGATGATGATTGTATTTTAACAATCGAAATATTTTGGTAGAACCTTTCAATATGTGTTTTTTAGTTTATTTTTGCTATTTGTTTATTAGCTTATCCTGTATTCCATTTTTATTTTTACATATATATATATATATATATATATATATATATATTATTATTATTATTATTATTATTATTATTATTATTATTATTATTATTATTATTATTATTATTATTATTATTATCATCATTATTATTATTATTATCATCATTATTATTATTATTATTATTATTATTATTATTATTATTATTATTATTATTATTATTATTATTATTATTATTATTATTATTATTATTACCGGATTGGTCAACGCTTGAGAATTTTACATCGGCTCGGGAGTTCTCTAAGATTGTTATATTTCAACGACTGAATGAAGTTACTAGTTTGAACTAGCTGTCCTCCTCCTTCCCTTCCCCCTCCTCCTTCTCCTCTTGTCTTCCCCCCATCAATCTATTGACGACCACTACCTGACTGGAGTCGCTATGGCAACCCTTAATCATGCCTTTAAAATAAGATACAGATACGCGTGAGCCCAGTACTAATTGCTTGGTTGTGAGTGTTGGAGACCATTGCTTTCAAGTACATAACAAGGCGTCCATATTGGGAAGGAAAGTTGCTTTAAATATTTGAATCTAAATGCCCCTAAGATAATTGCGTTATCGTCTCAAGAGTTGAATAGACAAAGCAATATCACTAGAAGAATGTGTTTCAATATGTTCTCAGCATAGAATGTGTTTCAATATGTTCTCAGCATAGAATGTGTTTCAATATGTTCTCAGTTGAGAATGTGTTTCAATATGTTCTCAGCATAGAATGTGTTTCAATATGTTCTCAGCATAGAATGTGTTTCAATATGTTCTCAGCATAGAATGTATTTCAATATGTTCTCAGCATAGAATGTGTTTCAATATGTTCTCAGCATAGAATGTGTTTCAATATGTTCTCAGTTGAGAATGTGTTTCAATATGTTCTCAGTTGAGAATGTGTTTCAATATGTTCTCAGCATAGAATGTGTTTCAATATGTTCTCAGCATAGAATGTGTTTCAATATGTTCTCAGCATAGAATGTGTTTCAATATGTTCTCAGCATAGAATGTGTTTCAATATGTTCTCAGCATAGAATGCGTTTCAATATGTTCTCAGCATAGAATGTGTTTCAATATGTTCTCAGCATATAATGTGTTTCAATATGTTCTCAGCATAGAATGTGTTTCAATATGTTCTCAGCATAGAATGTATTTCAATATGTTCTCAGCATAGAATGTGTTTCAATATGTTCTCAGCATAGAATGTGTTTCAATATGTTCTCAGCATAGAATGTGTTTCAATATGTTCTCAGCATAGAATGTGTTTCAATATGTTCTCAGCATAGAATGTGTTTCAATATGTTCTCAGCATAGAATGTGTTTCAATATGTTCTCAGCATAGAATGTGTTTCAATATGTTCTCAGCATAGAATGTGTTTCAATATGTTCTCAGCATAGAATGTGTTTCAATATGTTCTCAGCATAGAATGCGTTTCAATATGTTCTCAGCATAGAATGTGTTTCAATATGTTCTCAGCATATAATGTGTTTCAATATGTTCTCAGCATAGAATGTGTTTCAATATGTTCTCAGCATAGAATGTATTTCAATATGTTCTCAGCATAGAATGTGTTTCAATATGTTCTCAGCATAGAATGTGTTTCAATATGTTCTCAGCATAGAATGTGTTTCAATATGTTCTCAGCATAGAATGTGTTTCAATATGTTCTCAGCATAGAATGTGTTTCAATATGTTCTCAGCATAGAATGTGTTTCAATATGTTCTCAGCATAGAATGTGTTTCAATATGTTCTCAGCATAGAATGTGTTTCAATATGTTCTCAGCATAGAATGTGTTTCAATATGTTCTCAGCATAGAATGTGTTTCAATATGTTCTCAGAATAGAATGTGTTTCAATATGTTCTCAGCATAGAATGCGTTTCAATATGTTCTCAGCATAGAATGTGTTTCAATATGTTCTCAGTTGAGAATGTGTTTCAATATGTTCTCAGTTGAGAATGTGTTTCAATATGTTCTCAGCATAGAATGTGTTTCAATATGTTCTCAGCATAGAATGTGTTTCAATATGTTCTCAGCATAGAATGTGTTTCAATATGTTCTCAGCATAGAATGTGTTTCAATATGTTCTCAGAATAGAATGTGTTTCAATATGTTCTCAGCATAGAATGCGTTTCAATATGTTCTCAGCATAGAATGTGTTTCAATATGTTCTCAGCATAGAATGTGTTTCAATATGTTCTCAGCATAGAATGTGTTTCAATATGTTCTCAGCATCGAATGTGTTTCAATATGTTCTTAGCATAGAATGTGTTTCAATATGTTCTCAGCATAGTGTGTGCCCGCAAAAATATGTACCCATTTTTGGCAGCCTATACGTTACTGGATGTCTATTCGCTTCCTAAAAGTGCGACACTTGATTGGATTAATAGATCTGGTTCTGTTGTTTCTGTGTGAAAACAAGACAAGCTGCCACTGTAGACGTAAGGGTCTACTGAGAATTAGGGTTAAAGATTTGAGGTTCATCCTAAATTGGAAGATGTGCAGCGAGATGCTTGTTCACAGTAGTTTTAAATTTCTGTATGTCGGTACAATCTGAAAAACAGGGAGCAGGGAGGGAGTTCCAAAGGTTGGAAGCTCTAGGAAAGAATCTATTGGAGTAGAAGTCTCTCCTGCATCTGGGGACTTCAACAGTGAATGGATGGGATTTAGCTGATTGTCAGGTTGGTCGAGTGTATTTACGTCGAGGGGTATCAAAGCAACAAGTTTGCAGGAGCACAATCGATTGAAGTATTTGTAAAACAAGCACAAGGATGCAACATTGCGGCGATGCGACAAGGGCTGGAGCTTTATAGATAGTGAGGGACCTATTAGATTAGCGACTCTTTTTTGTACCCTGTCTAAGAGGAAGAGACTAGTGGATGGTGCACCAGCCCAGATGTGGCAACAATACCCCATCCATTGGCGGATGGTGGCTTTGTAGAGATATAGGATACTGCCAGGTGTGAGGAGATTACTAGCACGGTAGAGGGAGCACACCTTCTTTGCAGCAGCCTTGGCAATATCCTCTATGTATTTGTTCCAATCCATGTTACCTGTGAATGTTAGGCCGAGAGGTTTTAATGTTGGATTCTCAGGTAGAGTGTTATTTGCCATGGCAATCGGTGGTTGAAGAGGTTTCTTGTAGTGATTGAAGGAAAGGAACTTTATATTTGCGGCATTAAAAGTTACCAACCATTTATGACCCCAATCCACTACAGCCTGGAGGTCTCTTTCAGGAGTACAGCGTGGTGTCGTCAGCAAATATACCTATATCAGATACGATGTCATCTGGGAGATCGTTTATGAAAATCAGGAATAATAAAGGTCCGAGTATCGATCCCTGGGGTACACCTGCATTTATGTCATGTTGATTGGATGAACAGCCATCGAGAAGAACCTGCATCTTTCTTTTGCTTAGGAATTATATTAAATATTCGTCAAGTAATACCATAGGAATTAATTTTTATAAGAAGCCTTTTCTACTAGACCTTGACAAATGCTTAGGATATATCAGGCGCTACCGCCCTGGCTTCACCTGCTCTGTCCAGTGTATGGTATATGCGTTCAGAGATGACCGTTAGGATATCTGCAGTAGACCGTGCTTGCCTAAAACAATACTTATCGTCAGAAAGAAGTCTAGCATTAACAAGGGTCCGAACTATCTCTAGATTGATTAATGATTCAAAGATTTCAGCGAAAAGCGGGAGTATACTGATGATGCGATAATTCTGAGGGTCAGTTCTATCACCAGAATTCTTGAAGACTGGTACCACAGAGGCAATTTCCCAGCTATCAGGGAAACAGGATTCGGCAAGGCATTTGTTGTAGAGTTTGGAGAAGACAGGGGTCAGTTCAAATAAGCATTACTGGTATAAGATTAGACCCACAGTCTTTGGAAGTCTTAATGTTTTTTATGATGTCCCTGACATGAGATTGGGTGATAACCGGGTCATCAAGTGTGGCTTCAGTCCGCGGTTGGGATTTAGGAGGGAGTGGTTTGCGAAGTCCAAAGTGGTGTTTAAGGGAAAATGCTGGGCAAATTGTTCAGCCTTATCAGTTGTCGTGCAAATGACATCATTGTGGTTTGATAGCGGGAGAATTGTTGATTGTCCATTGTTCATCACACTATTCAATATTTTCCAGAAATCACGAGTACCCAGTTGCTGAGACTGAATGCGTTTTTGGGGTTACCTGTGTATACCTTCTCTTTGCTTCACCTATCGCTGCTACACAATTTTTTATTGACTCTATAAATTTCTGTCTATTCATAGTTGACTTATGGCGGCCGAATTCTCAAAATGCTTGCTACCTCTGAGCAATAGCTGCTGCACATTTCGAGGTGAACCATTGTTGAGAGTGTAACTTGCTGTAGAATATTAGCATGTGCTTCAATGCCTGCTTTGACCTATTCGGTTAGCTTATTTGCGCACTGATCAGCTGGGAGAGAAAAAGTTTAATTTTATGGGGCGTCACTGATATGAGATCTGATGGATTCCCAATCAGCCTGTTTGTAGTATTTCGTCGTTTTCAGCAACGGCTCATCAGCTGTAGGACGAGATTTTAGAGTGTACTCAAGCATTAGCACAAGGTGATCAACGTTCCTGAGCCAACTATGGGCATTCGTCGCAAAAACCTCGGGCAGTGAAGTCAAGAACAGTTCAAGAAGTAAAGTTTGCAGGTCTACACGATCAAGAAGGCGGCTCGGGAAAGTGCAAGTCTGTGAGAAGGAGTGCGCTATGGAGAAACTATACGTGGAGTTACCAGCTGCGTCTGTATAGCTGGAGAATACAAGCCAGTAACGTGATGTACATTAAAATCCACAAATACATGTATTTGGGTCGTCGAGTCAAGTTAGAGTGGTGTATATATGCTTTCAGAGAAGAGTTAAGAAGGGTACAGTCCTGGGTCAAAGGAAAACAGTATAAGAAATACAGGTAACTAACGCTGTGCAATAAGGTTAATTTAAAGCACATGCAGGCTTGCTCATCTGATCTTAGCTAATGTTCTCTAGTCAATGGGAGGATGTTCCGAGAATAAACTCTTAGCCTGTACATATATTTGTCAAAGTCTTTACGGTGGAATAGGAGGTATTTAGTTACGTTAATAGAGTGTGGGGAGATTGTAGATTGTAGGTTTGTTTGACTTAGTACTAGAATATACGGGGGGTATACTAGAGGAAAAGGTGTCTACGTCATTGATGTTGGTTCTAAGCTCTCGGATATTTGTGAATGCTAGTCTCAAGGGCGGAGACGGATATTTTTTGGTGGGTGTCTGGTTTAGGTTTGTTTCTTTTTCTCTGTGATGTCATTTTGGTTTTAGATAGTATGTGGAGGGCAAAGTGCGTGCTTGTTTGGTGTCAATAAGTTCACACATCCAGACCATTAGTCGAGACTGAATCCATGAGGGTTGTGGCATCGGGAAAGCCCACCAGGACTAACTGTAGGGTCTCTTTCCATACACGACATAGACCGTACAGTTACCTACGATATTATACAACTGTTGATTGAGCTGCCGTTCTTAGCGCTACCTAAAAGTTTCGACTCCTGCACTACCAGTCGGAAACAACAGCCAGACAAGCTGTCTAACCTGTATCCCTAATTTGTCGAAACAAGAGCGACTCAGACTAGTAATGTGAGACTTAGTGACAAAAAAACTTACCCCAGGTTACCTAGATAGAGAGAAAGGGAGACGACATTCATTGTCCTAGTAAGGAAACAAGGCCAAGCAGTGGATATGTTTGAGGTGTCCCTGCGCTAGTACTATTGCGCTTAGATTATAGACAAAGAGGGAGTGCAAAGGCTGGGCAACAGGCAGAGTTCATCTACTCCTTAAGCTATTTTAGGTTTGCAAACAGGATATGTTGTTTGACACTCAAGCTCTATGCAGGTTGTCGATCAGGACTAAGGAGGCCTCCTTCACCCAACGGTTTGCTGCCAAGACCTGAGTAGTCAATACAACAGCTATTATATGAAAGTTCTCCTTCTCCTAAATCGATTATCTGACAAGATGTACGCGTCTATCACACCGAGAGGAGTATCCTGCGCCCGTGTACTAGTCTATGGATTGTCTAGCATATATATATATATATATATATATATATATATATATATATATATATATATATATATATATATATATATATATATATATATAGGCGGAGTATACTAGAGGAATACCCGTCACAGGACAGGTAAAATTAATTCCTCGAAAAAGACAGTTTTGGACCATTTTATGCCCCCTTACGAAGATTAAAATAAAGATATAATGTGACTTGACCATTATGTCTTGAATCCTTATTACAATTTTAATCAAAATCCATTACATGATTTTAATTCAAGAAAATGTCTAAAAGACTTAAGATGTCTTTAGACGGAATTGAAATTTAGAGAACATTGCTTAATTGATGTCTAATGACTACGCATCGAATTCAAGGCCAAGTTCATCTACTCCTTAAGTATCATCTACTCCTTATGATTCATTTGAATTTTCAAATGGGAGTTTGTGCTCATATTATGCCCTATAAAAACGTTTTAAATTACTCTACAGAAACTGAAATTTAGGGAATATTTATTAATTGATGTCTAATACCTATTGTTCAAATTAAAAAGACACCTGAGGTATATGAACGTTCACGAAGGCTTCCACCCCTAACTTAAACTAAGTGTAGCCGACATTACGACTATTTATGATCCAAAATTCATAATAAGCAGTTAATTAGTTTAGGAGTGAATCGTGTAGATAGAAATATATAAACATAATTTACTGTATATAGATAGAAATATCAATGTTGAACAGAACGTTGAGCTGAAAATGCGAGAAAAAACTACTTTCCAAAAGTTGTTAAATAATTTGGAAGACATTGTGTTTGTTTGGTGTAAATAAGACAATACTATGTTTCTTCCTTTTTGATGAAATCTAATGTTTTACGCGAAATTTATGTTGCTGAGGTAAGAACTCTTCAAAATGACACCTGTTTATTATAGACACGTCAGGTGTCATGTTTTACATTATCGGTTAAAGCAAAGACACTTGCATAGCAGGAATTTTTCTTTAAAAGTGTAGCAATATATATATATATATATATATATATATATATATATATATAACTTTTAAATTTACTTTCAATAAATTTAAAGTCTAATCTTTTTCGGAAGAGGTTCATTGATCCGAACCGAACCGGTATAGCTCTCGTTTTTGATGATGTATTCCTGTGTTTAATTTGTTTTCCCTTTTGTCTGTTTTCACACATTCGGATTTGAGTTAAAATGTGAAACCTATTCCAGGGTTCGAAGTGTGCGACTGGTGATCTCCCCACTGGAGATGCTATTAGGATGAAATGTATACGTATGTGCATAATAATTAAATATTTATTATTAGCTAATCTTCTATATAAAGTTCAGACGATTTTCCCCTGTACCTTTGTCGAGAATAGGAAAATAACCACATGCATCAGGGGCTACTAAACTCACCACTATATAACACTTATTTACTCGAGCGTGTTTTAGGAAATTATTGATCATGTTCTCCAGCTAACACTAAATATAACTTTTGGTCCACCATCTTAGACTCTCCTCATACATACTCTATATAGGTGGTAGCAAAAACTTTTCTCGCTAACACTTTAGTACTAACACTATCCCCATCGACACCGGGAACTAATAAACAACGTCTACTTTTTTAAAACGTGACCCTTATTATTTTCTATTCGTCTCCTATTAATTTACTACATAATACAATACATTACGCCCCAAATTTATGGACGCTCCCTCTAATTCTTCTGATTTTCGAGAATATCGGATTACGTTATTTCTACTATTTATACAGTTATACTCATTCTGGTGTTTAGAGAATGCAATTTACATAGTTCCTGACGGTGTTTCATTATTCAACATGACGGCTCGACGTCGAATTAACTCAATATACGCCAAGGTACACGACATCCCATAAAGTTTACATTTTCTGAACTTACATCTTTTACACGTATAATATCCAAACATTGGGGAAAAATCGATTTCTTCGTATATAAATGACTCAAAAGGTATGACTGGTAGACCCTACATTTGGTCGCCTTCTGGCACATCGTAAAATTAAACGCATGGCTACGTTTCAAGAGGTTTTCTACTCGCCTCAGTGGCCAGGAGGTTATCGACGTACATACGAGACCGAGATGTTTAGCGTTCAATCCATGTCGACTCACACATTTTTACATTGTTAAACTTTTGCCTACGCAGGAGGGGTGGAAGAGAGAACTATGGGTCGTTTTTTTAACATTCAACCTTATTATGTAGTAATTGGAAGAGAAATCAATGTAACATGTAGTACTTTATTGTGAATATCATCATTTCTCTTCGAACACACATGGTTTATTAATGCTCTCCAGGCGTTCTTAATTATATTTGTGTGTTTCAGGCATACTCAGTTTTCTTTTTTCCTTCCTCACAAAAAAAGGAATTTCTAGACAAAGATAACGAGGGGAAATGGTTTTAATAGCGCTCTGAAGGCCTCTTTAATTTTAAAAATTCCCATAATCATAGATAGAACAAGTAGTGTTTAATCACAAAAAAAATATGAAAAAATATCGGCAAATCTTATTCTTGACTCTAAAACAAGCTTAATCATCAACATCATTAATACATTTCATAATAAATTGATACTCCATTACGAAATAATATTTTAAATTTTTATATTATACCTTCAAAATAAAATTTAATAACGTTGTCTACCGTTAGCGATAACTGACTTACGAGATTTTTAAATTATTTTTTTAAATAATCTTTTTTTTTAATTTTTTAATTTTATTAATTTGTTATTACGAGATTTTTTAATTATTTTTTTAAATAATTTTTTTTTAATTTTTAAATTTTATTAATTTGTTATTACGAGATTTTTCAATTATTTTTTTAAATAATTTTTTTTTAATTTTTTAATTTTATTAATTTGTTATTACGAGATTTTTCAATTATTTTTTTAAATAATTTTTTTTAATTTTTTAATTTTATTAATTTGTTATTACGAGATTTTTTAATTATTTTTTTAAATAATTTTTTTTTTAATTTTTAAATTTTATTAATTTGTTATTACGAGATTTTTAAATTATTTTTTTAAATAATTTTGTTTTAATTTTTAAATTTTATTAATTTGTTATTACGAGATTTTTAAATAATTTTTTTAAATAATTTTTTTTTTAATTTTTAAATTTTATTAATTTGTTATTACGAGATTTTTTAATTATTTTTTTAAATAATTTTTTTTTAATTTTAATTTCTTAATATTTTATTAATTTGTTATTACCTTTGGGTTCATAAAAATATTAAGTTCACATATCTTACTTTAACACATAAACTAATTTAACTCTTCAAAACAAATAACGCCTCAGATTTAAAAAATAGCCGTTAGCAAAAACTGACTCACAAGATTAAAATGAAAAATGTTTACATTTTAAATCCTAATTTATTTAAACATGATTCCCCTTTTTTAGACTTTATTAAACTTGTACATTTCACATATCTTTAACACATAATTTAGACGATACTAATTTAACCCTTTAAATATATATATATATATATATATTATATATATATATATATATATATATATATATATATATATATATATATATATATATATATATATATATATTCGCTTCGTCTATAAGAAATGTAAATGACAATAGTTACCAGGAAATGCTAAATTAAATTAAATATATATATATATATATATATATATATATATATATATATATATATATATATATATCAGGTTCGAGCCTTCCGACCGACATGAATTAATATTCCTACACTGAAGATTGTATAAGTATGCAACATCGATGTCTGTAAGTAATAATTCATATTTATTTAAAATAGTGTTATAGCCCTCTTTACAAAGACTGGTGCCTCTGAGATAATTTAATAATAAATAGTCACACTACTGCGTAAATGCGATATTCCAACCTCTTTATTGTTGTTTTTGTTGTTGTTGAATACTGTTTACTATAGCGCCCGCCGATTTGGCGTTTATAGCGTTTAATTTCTTCAAATTTCCGTGCTAATTTGTGGTAAGATACCAGACTACGAGACCGTAGTGACATGGAAACCGTGTTCGACCTCTCGGACCTACATGAAATACTATACCTACTCTGACGATTGCGTAAGCATAAGACATCGATGTCTGTAGGTAATGATAATTAATATTTATTTAAAACATTAGTACATATATATACATATATATATATATATATATATATATATATATATATATATATATATATATTTCTCCTTTTTTGTTTCATTTTACTTCAGTTGAAGTTCTCACAAATAAAGGGACCTCTTTTTGGAGCTAACACTTGATCTCTATATGAGATACATAGATATTCGAATATTCTATTGAAGTTCACCTTTATTTCTCAAACGTTAAGTTAGTAAAGACGTTAAGAACATTATATTTCCTATTCCCGATTGACCAGTTAACTATGTTGTAGTGTATCTTCCTTGTGCTCTCTTGAGCTTACCGGATTCCAGGACAAGGATTCATCTAGTCTGGTGGATTATCCAGCTAAGTGTTTTTACTTGGGGTAACATCACCAGAAGGTGCATTATACTTCGTATGAGCAGGTGTTGAGATAATCTTATTTGGGCTGCGAATACTATGTTATTTTGAATTTTTTATCAGAGTTTACCTGTAGGGTGAAGTATCCTCGTGTCAGGTTGTCCTGACAGACCCTTGTACAGAGAGATCGAAGACACTCGAGGATAGTGTCTAGTAGGTAATTTAAACTCCCTATATATATATATATATATATATATATATATATATATATATATATATATATATATATATATATATGTGTGTGTGTGTGTGTGTGTGTGTGTGTGTGTGTGTGTGTGTGTGTGTGTGCAAAACAAAATTGAGTAGAATAAACAAAAAGTAAGGGATCCACAAATTAAATAAACAGACCAGGAGCTTAAACTCAGATATCAAAATGTTGTAATTCTACACATTATTTTCACCTCGCCCTTAAACATCTCTTAAAATATAGAGATATACATAACACACTATACCTAAACAAATTAAACAATACAAAATAACCCTACCTCACACACACACTCACACACGAATTTCTAAAACTAGATACAGACTATTCAAATAGTTTGTGGACCACGTAAAAACATAACTATTTACTGCAGTTTCAAGGTTTCACCGATTCTCAAAAGTGTGGCAAAAGCAATTAGATATAAAAAAAAAGATGAGACCGGAAAAAGTGAAGATTATCTTCTTCCCATATTTATATATTTATTCTAATGATTCAAGCACTAATAGTGTGTACTTGTCCAGATCAGAACCCAAGCTAAAATCGACCTCGGTAGTTTCTGGATGTTTACGTAGACGGCCTGAAAATGCCAAAGCGCATATCCAATCAGAATGCGAGAAAATAAGTAGACGATAAGTTAACATTTTCATTGATTGATTCGCAAAATTACATCATTAGATCAAAGCGATAATGAATTTTAACGAACCCCAAACCTAACCCCTAACCTTAATCCTTAACCCTAACCCTAACACCGTTTTAACATTTGTTCAGTGAAAAAACAAACATTTTCATGCAAAAAAAAACATTTTATGAAAAAAATGGATTCCCCGAAGAGTAAAATTTTGCACCACTTTTATGTCTATGTAGTAAATTTAAATTAAATATAACATCACTAAATCTTCGAATTCTTATTTTAATTTGATCATTATATGATTTTCATTCTAGAAAATTTATTGAATAAAGATCTTAAGCTTAAATGGTCTTAAGAAGAAATTGAAATTCAGAGAATCGTGTTAATTAGTGTCTTAAAATTTAGATCTATGTCAGAATCATAATCATGTAATGGATTCTGATCAAAAGTGGAAAAAAAGATTCTAGACATAAGGTTTAGTGATTTTAATCTTCGTAAAGTGACATCAAAGTGGTGCAAAACTGTTCTGTTCGGGGAATTAATTTTACCCGTCATGGGATGGGTATTCTTCTAGTTAGAATATAAACATTAAGATGATGTAAAGAAAGAGTGTGGGTTAGAGAGAGGGAGGGATATTGAGAGGGGGGATATATATAGAGAGAGGGGGGAGAGACGTGATTAAAGAGAGAAGGGGAGAGAGATGCAGACCTGCCATTTATCACGGCTTTGCCGAGAATCTCACAATGTTTGACACAATTTCCAAATTTCTTTTTTTTTAATTTCACATGCGAACATTTAGGTTTACTTCGTTATTATTTGCAATTTTTCAGTCCATTGCTTGAATATTTAAAATGAAGAGAAAAAACACAAGGCTTCGAAACAGACAGCTACTGCTTAGCGTAGGCGTACTATTTGAGACCAACCCAAAGCAGACAACCGGATGTACGTTCTTCTTTAGTAGAGTGCAGATACGTCACTTCCGGCCAACATGGCTACCTTCTAATTTGTCAGCTGTTGTTATTCAATTTTTACCGATATTTCTACAATATCAAGTTCACTAGTTGCAACATAGTAAGTGAAGTACCCGCATTTGATATTGTCTTTCTTATTGACATAAGTTTTCTTTGCATTTGTTTGTATACACATTTGTTAAATATTAGGCGAGTAAATACACTAGTTTATAAAATGGTTAGTTGAGAATAACAGGAAATGAAAGGTCAGCTGGGATAAACTTGATGAACACAGGGTGAGGGTTATTAGACTGCTAATTAATAGAAACTGATGTGGCTCGCATGGTTCAAATGGAGCGTGGGAAAGAAATACACCACACGTTGACATGAAAATTGAGACAATTGGCTGACAAAATATGATTAACATGAGTAAATTCGTGTGAATAAACATCGTATAACTTTGTTGACCGGCTTGATTCTGGTGTTAGCATTCTTGCAGGAAGGACCACGTAATAGTTGCAAACATCTATCTAATAAGTGAAAGTGATATTATGCAACCGACTGGATTCGAACAAGGCACACCCAGTGATCTATCTCTTTCTCCCCACCTCCATCCTACTGTTCACTTATTTGGAACGAAGATCAAATTGAATAAACCTCTTCTGTCTCCCATCAGTTTTGTGTCTACTTAATCCTTTTGAAAATGTAAATAAGGAGGATTGATTATAAGCAGCAAGCCCTCAGTCTGGAAGATGGCGGCGCGCACAAGAATAAACAGCTATCAAGCTATAAATATAATACATCTATGTGTTTTTGTTGTGATGAAGCAACTTGATTTTCTGCATGTATGGCACACATTGAGCAAGAAATGATTTGTTTTTAATGAGTTCACATGTAAACTGTAGACTACAATAATACTCAAGAAAAATTAACTTAAATCTTGACCAGATAGCGTAGAAAAGAACTGGTAACTATTTTTTCTAACATGGCCGCCATATTTTATTTCCAACATGACTGTCTAGCAAACGAATTTAAGTGCAAATAATTATCATAAATAAACTTATTTTGTCGTATTTTAATTCTGGACTTAGTGTTAGAAAGTATTACTATTAGGAATTTGATACTAATGTCATTACTATTACTATTAGGAATTTGATACTAATGTCATTACTATTACTATTAGGAATTTGATACCAATGTCATTACTATTACTATTAGGAATTTGATACTAATGTCATTACTATTACTATTAGAAATTTGATACTAATGTCATTACTATTACTATTAGGAATTTGATACTAATGTCATTACTATTACTATTAGGAATTTGATACCAATGTCATTACTATTACTATTAGGAATTTGATACTAATGTCATTACTATTACTATTAGGAATTTGATACTAATGTCATTACTATTACTATTACGAATTTGATACTAATGTCATTACTATTACTATTAGGAATTTGATACCAATGTCATTACTATTACGAATTTGATACTAATGTCATTACTATTACTATTAGAAATTTGATACTAATGTCATTACTATTACTATTAGAAATTTGATACTAATGTCATTACTATTACTATTAGGAATTTGATACCAATATCATTACTATTACTATTAGGAATTTGATACTAATGTCATTACTATTACTATTAGGAATTTGATACTAATGTCATTACTATTACTATTACGAATTTGATACTAATGTCATTACTATTACTATTAGGAATTTGATACCAATGTCATTACTATTACGAATTTGATACTAATGTCATTACTATTACTATTAGGAATTTGATACTAATGTCATTACTATTACTATTAGGAATTTGATACTAATGTCATTACTATTACTATTAGGAATTTGATACTAATGTCATTACTATTACTATTACGAATTTGATACTAATGTCATTACTATTACTATTAGGAATTTGATACCAATGTCATTACTATTAGGAATTTGATACTAATGTCATTACTATTACTATTAGGAATTTGATACCAATATCATTACTATTACTATTACGAATTTGATACTAATATCATTACTATTACTATTAGAAATTTGATACTAATGTCATTACTATTACTATTAGGAATTTGATACTAATGTCATTACTATTACTATTAGGAATTTGATACTAATGTCATTACTATTACTATTAGGAATTTGATACCAATGTCATTACTATTACTATTACGAATTTGATACTAATGTCATTACTATTACTATTAGGAATTTGATACCAATGTCATTACTATTACGAATTTGATACTAATGTCATTACTATTACTATTAGGAATTTGATACTAATGTCATTACTATTACTATTAGGAATTTGATACCAATGTCATTACTATTACTATTACGAATTTGATACTAATGTCATAATAAAAATTAAACTGGCGTACCAAAAAGTAAAACTTTTTTCTTCAAACTTAAGGAGACAGTTTCTTCTTTTTTTTTAAATTTTGACTGGTATTTTTTTTTATTACTATTGCACTCTTACGTCTGAAAAAATTGTTTACTTTTTACGAATTTTTTTTAAATTATGGTTCTGCTTATGTAGATTTGTGATTGTGTTAAAAAATACAAATTTCAAATAAAACTATCATTTGTTTTTATTTAAAATTTAGTCCGAACATTTTTGTAAGAAGTAAATAAACAATTTTTTTTCAAGCTTAAGAGTGAATATTAAAACAAAAATCGAGAATTTAATAAAAATAAACTTTCGATTTAATATAATCGTTATCGCTGAAAGTTGTGACTAAATCCGTTTCATTTTTTATTAATAAATTAATACTGCAAGACGATGTTCATTTGATCTGACGGGCAGAAATTGCCTTGAATATGACGAAAAGGTTGCTCTGCTGACGTGTCTCTATTTCTAGAAAAGCCGCAGCAGCCGCGAGTGGCCGTGCCTTGATCGTGCCTGATTTAGTCGTACACAAATAGTATAACCCTTTTCTGGAAACGAACTTTTGTTTTATGAATGGGTAACAAATCCTGAATTGACATATAAATATTTAGTTATTCGTCCGTGCGCGAAACGGTCCGTCAAAAGGTAGTTTTTTTTATGGAGTGGGGGAATTGAATGTCTTTAAAAAAATCAACGAAAACTTGGTTTCTGGAATTTAGTGAAATATTCTTTATTTATATGTACTCTGTTGGTAAATGTTAACAATTATCGAGCTTTTACTTTTAATAGTTTGAACATGAAAATATATTCTATAACATATATTTTACGCACCTTATATATATATATATATGTATATATATATGTGTGTATGTGTGTGTGTGTGTGTTTGTTAACACAGTTCACCCAAAACAAGGAAATTTGCCACTGTAGACGTAAGGGGTTACTAAGAATTAGGGTGAAAGTTTTGAGAGTAATGTTAAATTGGGAGCTGTGCAGCGAGATGCTTGTTCACATTAGTTTTAAATTTCTGCATGTCGGTAACTTAGGGAGACAGTCGGTACAGTCGTAGAAACAAGGAGCAGGGAGGGAGTTCCAAAGGCCGGCAACACGAGGAAAGAAGCTATTGGAGTATAAGGCTCTCCGGCATCTAGGGAACCTCCACAGTGAATGGATGGAATTTAGCTGATTGTCGGGCTGGTCAAGTATATTTACGTCAAGGGGCACTAGAGCAGCAAGTTCATCGGAGCACATTTCAATTGAAGTACTAGAACAGTAGAGGAAGCCCACTTTCTTTGCAGCAGCATTGGCCATGTCTACTATGTATTTGTTCCAATTCATGTTAACTTTGAAAATGAGGAGGAAGAAAAGAAGAAAAAAACTCTAAGACAATCTCGCCTGGCAAAGTTGTTGTACAACGAAAGCGAAAGAAATTAAATAAATGAATTCTCATTTAAAATTGCACGATTGTTGATTCTCAAAATATTTCACTTTAATACACTCTAATGCGTGCTTCAAAGATGTTATCAATTTCCTTACATATATATATATATATATATATATATATATATATATATATATATATATATATATATATATATACGTGTCAATGGATTACTTTTATGTACGTATAAAATAGATAAAAAATAAAAATAATATATATATATATATATATATATATATATATATATATATATATATACAGGGTGGGCCAAAATAAGGGTCCGATCTTTAAATTTGAATAACTTGAATTTGAATAACTTCCACAAAATAAAAGTTAAACTCACCAAACTTTATGTGTGTGTAGACTGACCCTTCTGAGATTTTTTGAAATAAACAAAACAAATTTTAGCCGAAAAACACTTCTTAAAACTTACAAAAACTAAAGTATTGTTTTTTACACTGTTTTGAGTTTTTTTAAGCAAAAATAATGTTTTCTAAATGAGGGTACGTTCTTTAGGGCTAATACGGCTCATGCTTGCTTCGGAAGGGGTCCTTTACTTATTCTAAAAAAAAAAAAAAAAAAATCAATAAATAAAAAAGTTATGAATTTTTAAAAATAGGACTCTTATTTTTGCCCACCCTGTATATATATATATATATGAGATAAAGCGAGAGAGACGTATTTATATAATTGTGTGTACAGGAGTCACTCCTAAACTAAGTAACCACTCATCATGAATTTTGGAACACGGCTGCTCGGAGTAATAGTTTCTAATGTGGGCTATATTTACTTTGCTTTAGTAACGGAACTGAGTGTGCAGCGTGTGCAGCGTGTGCAGCGTGCGCTATGGACTAAAGAGCGATGATAAGCAGGTTGTTTTGTTATCTCACATGACACCTTGAAGTATATAACTGGAAACTTAGCATTATGCACCAATATGGCGTTCAGCTTTTAGCACTGGGGAATAGATGATGAACATCGACTACAAATAAATGAAGTATTGCCATACTGGTACAAATGGAGTATTGTCATACTGATACAAATGGAGTATTGGCATACTAGTACAAATGGAGTATTGTCATACTGATACAAATGGAGTATTGCCATACTGGTACAAATGGAGGATTGCCATACTGGTACAAATGGAGTATTGCCATACTGGTACAAATGGAGTATTGGCATACTAGTACAAATGGAGTATTGCCATACTAGTACAAATGGAGTATTGCCATACGCGTACCAATGGAGTATTGCCATACTAGTACAAATGGAGTATTGCCATACGCGTACCAATTGAGTATTGCCATACTAGTACAAATGGAGTATTGCCATACTAGTACAAATGAAGTATTGCCATACGCGTACCAATGGAGTATTGCCATACTAGTACAAATGGAGTATTGCCATACGCGTACCAATGGAGTATTGCCATACTAGTACAAATGGAGTATTGTCATACTGATACAAATGGAGTATTGGCATACTAGTACAAATGGAGTATTGTCATACTGGTACAAATGGAGTATTGTCATACTGATACAAATGGAGGATTGCCATACTAGTACAAATGGAGTATTGTCATACTGATACAAATGGAGTATTGCTATACTGGTACAAATGGAGGATTGCCATACTGGTACAAATGGAGTATTGCCATACTGGTACAAATGGAGTATTGGCATACTAGTACAAATGGAGTATTGCCATACTAGTACAAATGGAGTATTGCCATACGCGTACCAATGGAGTATTGCCATACTAGTACAAATGGAGTATTGCCATACGCGTACCAATGGAGTATTGCCATACTAGTACAAATGGAGTATTGTCATACTGATACAAATGGAGTATTGGCATACTAGTACAAATGGAGTATTGTCATACTGGTACAAATGGAGTATTGTCATACTGATACAAATGGAGGATTGCCATACTAATACAAATGGAGTATTGTCATACTGATACAAATGGAGTATTGCCATACTGGTACAAATGGAGGATTGCCATACTGGTACAAATGGAGTATTGCCATACTGGTACAAATGGAGTATTGGCATACTAGTACAAATGGAGTATTGCCATACTAGTACAAATGGAGTATTGCCATACGCGTACCAATGGAGTATTGCCATACTAGTACAAATGGAGTATTGCCATACGCGTACCAATGGAGTATTGCCATACTAGTACAAATGGAGTATTGCCATACTAGTACAAATGGAGTATTGCCATACGCGTACCAATGGAGTATTGCCATACTAGTACAAATGGAGTATTGCCATACTAGTACAAATGGAGTATTGCCATACTAGTACAAATGGAGTATATCCATACTGGTACAAAATTGGCCTCTAGGGTTTTTTTATTATATTATTTTAATTATTATTATTATTATTATTATTATTATTATTATTATTATTATTATTATTATTATCATTATTATTATTATTATTATTATTATTATTATTATTATTATTATTATTATTATTATTATTATTATTCTTTATTTATTGTGTGGGATAAGAGAAAGGAAAGATAGTGAGGGACGGACAGGGCGAATTATCGAAGGTCTTTCGTAGAAATGATATCAACAAAAACAAAGTTAACTCTCAATTTACAAAAGGTAAAATATTTATTAAGTTTGAAGGAAACACTTTCATTGAGAATGATAGCTCATTTATGAGTGTATTTGCTGAACAAAGGGGAATTAGTTTATTGAGATATCGAAGAAAACTGAATCGATAACTCAAGAGTTGTGAATAATCCACTGGTCTAAAAAAATCGATAGTAAACTTCTTACTCAATTACATGAAATAATTTTTACTAAAAGTCTTTAAATAGAGTCAAATACTCATTCTCGAAAGTTCAATGAAAAATTTGAGAAGTTTTAAAATAGTTAATTTATATAATTTACTTTTCAATTAGCAGACGACAAAAAGGGAAATGCAAAAGTTTGTTATTGTTTCTGTGTCTGTGTGTTCGCCTACCTTGGCTGATTCGCTGACTGCTATTTAGATATTGTTGACTTGTTTGAGTTGAATCGAGTTGCAGCCAGCAGTGACATAAGCTTTGCAAACACTATCTCTGAATTTTTATCAACTGGTCTTTTTGGAAAATACAGATCCCTTTTTAAAGATTCTGATCGGCTCCCACAGACACAGAATTCCGGACAAACCTGGAAAATCCTCTGATTTGTTCAAAATAAATTTATTGAATTTTTAAAATTAATTTTGTAAAAACGCGCGTCTAGCCGCATGCGCAGAAATGCTTCGGGGCACTTGAACTTCCGGCATCGAAAGAGTGAACATCGTCGCTCACCATACAACTACCCTATTCACCTTATTTTGCTCAGTATGTCTTTTTCTCTCCGCAAGATCAAGTTGATCATTAAGGGGAACAGTTTTGAAAACTATTTAGTGGGGTGTAACGACGAAGCTGAAGGGAATTCCAGAAGAATCCTTCACATCTTTGTTTGCATAAAATCTCGGCCTTTTGGCTAAGATCAAAGTGTAGTATCTGTTCCGATGGATACTGCACGCCTGTCCTGTGCAGTTCTAGGAGGTCCACCCTCCCAGGCTTCGCCTCCCCTCTTTGGGGAGGAGTAAGTTTATTGCTTACTGTCTGAGGCGCCCCTGCCGGGGAATGCCGACGGGGCTGCCCAGGCAATTTTTAAATGGCCAGAGTGCTCACCTCTCGAGCGCTGGCTTTTAACCCCACTTGCTCGACCCGATCTTGGGTCACATCTTACTTGTGGGAGTAGGATAAAACTGGCCTTGTGCCTAACTCCGCGAGGAGTAAATAAACATCTTTGTTTGCATTTTTAGCTGAGTTGATGCCCCTTCTTGGTGCTAACACTTGATTTCTTTATGACATGCATAGATATCCGAGTGTTCATTTAAGGTTCACTGCTACGTATTAACCCTGGGTTTTTGTAAAGCAGTTAAATTTTTTTTCATTTCTCCAATTGACCAATTGACCAGTGTTATAGTTTATCTTTTTTAGTCTTTTCTTGGTCTTGCTGGATTCCAAGACGAGAATACATCTTGTCCAGCGGAGTAGCCAGCTTAGTGCTGTTATTTGAGGTGGCGTCACTAGGAGAAGGTGCCCCATTCCTCGTATGAGTCGGTGCGTAGCCATGATGAAAAGGTCTTATTTAGGCTTCGAATACTATGCTATTTTTAATATTTGGTCAGGGTTTACTTGTAGAGCGAAGCCTCCTTCAAGTTGTCCTCACAAACTCTTGTAAAGAGAGTTCGAAGCCACTCGAGGATGGTGTCTAGTAGGCATTCAAACTGATGCATGTATAAACCTTTATACACCCGTGGTGTTGTTGTCGTGAACCCAGGTTCTTGCTTGCCTGTGGATACAAAAGCACTCGGACGCCGATGTTGATTCATGAAAAAGTTTTATTTAAAGAAAGGTAGACATTCACAGAAAACATCAGAAATACATGCCACGTGTACAGGCGTTGGGAGGAAAGTAAATAAGACAGATACTTCACCTTGATCTCTGCTTGAAAGCCGGGGCTCACATCTTACTATTTCAGAGTCGTTGGTAAGTACTAAACGGAAGTAATACAGACGTCCGTGACAGTTTTTGTGTTTGTATGTGAGTTAATCCAACGTAAGTGTTGAAGCGAATGTGTTTCTTTTCACATTTCCAAGTCGAAACCTTTTGATGTGAAGTGATGATGGCGGCTGGGTGGCGGCTGGGTGGCGGCTGGCAATGAAAATTCTGAATCTCTTACCTTGAGGTCGACCAGCACATTCTCCTCAAACTGTAACCCCTTAAAGTTTAAAGGGGAATTTGTCGGTACAAATTGGCACAACGTATGCGTGCCATATGAATGATTAGAAGATAGAGAAGTAAAGAAAGAGATGGAGATAGATAGATATATTTATATATAAAGTGTAAAATATATATATGGATATATATATATGGATATATACATATATATATATATATATATATATATATATATATATATATATATATGGCGATACATACATATATATATATATATATATATATATATATATCTGTGGAGATATATATATGGATACATATATATGGATATATATATATATATGGAAATATATATGGATATATATATATATATGTGTGAATATATATATGGATATAAATATATATATTTATATATATATACATATAATATATATATATATTTCTTTATATGTAAATATATCTATCTATCTCCATATATATATAAATATATATATATATAATCTATCTCCATATATATATATATATATATATATATATATATATATATATATATATATATATATATATATATATTAATATATATATATATAGAGAGAGAGAGGGGAGAGAAAGAGAGAGAACGAGACAAAAATGAAGAGAGAGGGCGACATTTAAACAGAGAAATCAAGTGTAAAAAAGAAAGTGAGCTTGTGAGAAAGTAGAGCAGTCAATTGGGTCGATACTTTTCCTTATAAGACAAATCTAACATATAAAGTTATCTTGTTTGATTTTCTTAAATAGCATTTAAGCTGACAAATCAACATTCGCTTCAGCGAAGCCAATTTTTATTTGTTATTATTGTACCGTGTTATTGACAATATAATAAAATACTTCGTTACAATTTATTAATACCGTAAGTTTTGTTTCGCATTGTCCGTCTAAATTGAGTAAGCAAAGATTATTATTAATTTTAAATCTTCCGAAATTATGAAAGTTCAATCGCACAATTACTTTCGACTTTGTTTTTTTTTAACTCTTCACTTAGTAACAACTCAGAAAGTTAAGTTTACGAAAGCAAATCGAATATGTGTAGTAATTTGAAGAAATCAATAATTGGTTTTACTCTGTTAGATAGTGATTGCCGTGTTTGGATAAAAAGGTTTGGCTGTCATCTTAAAGGTCAGAGGTGACCTCAAAACGGAAGTTAATGAAACCACATGACTTCCGGATAGAAGGGCCTGTCTTTTTTTGGCTGCCAAGTTATTGCTGTTTACCCGGTGTCGCTCGAGACCCTAATTCCCGGAATATTGTAATATAAATGAATCAGTTAAAAATATGACAACATCAGAAAATCAAAACGAATACTGCTCAGCCGAGGTTCGAACTCGAAAACATTTGTGTGTAAATACTACGAGCAAAACTAATCTGCCATCGCGGCAAGCTGCATTTTTCTTTCTTTTTAATCGAATATTGTCGAAATAATACCATTTATTTAAATCTAAAGTATACTTAATGTTGTATTAATGCTGCTAACGGGTTAATGTATCAAGACGTCAACACAGACAAATAATGAACAGCTTGTCACTATTTCCATGTTTATTTTGTTGTTCATGTAAAATGAATTGTTTTAATCTAAAGTATAATTAATGTTGTATTAATGCTGCCAACGGGTTAATGTATCAAGACGTCAACACAGACAAATAATCAACAGCTTGTCACTATTTCAATGTTTATTTTATGTTGTTCATGTAAAATGAATTGTTTTAATCTAAAGTATAATTAATGTTGTATTAATGCTGCCAACGGGTTAATGTATCAAGACGTCAACAGAGACAAATAATCAACAGCTTGTCACTATTTCAATGTTTATTTTATGTTGTTCATGTAAAATGAATTGTTTTAATCTAAAGTATAATTAATGTTGTATTAATGCTGCCAACGGGTTAATGTATCAAGACGTCAACACAGACAAATAATCAACAGCTTGTCACTATTTCCATGTTTATTTTATGTTGTTCATGTAAAATGAATTGTTTTAATCTAAAGTATAATTAATGTTGTATTAATGCTGCCAACGGGTTAATGTATCAAGACGTCAACACAGACAAATAATCAACAGCTTGTCACTATTTCCATGTTTATTTTATGTTGTTCATGTAAAATGAATTGTTTTAATCTAAAGTATAATTAATGTTGTATTAATGCTGCCAACGGGTTAATGTATCAAGACGTCAACACAGACAAATAATCAACAGCTTGTCACTATTTCCATGTTTATTTTATGTTGTTCATGTAAAATGAATTGTTTTCATCTAAAGTATAATTAATGTTGTATTAATGCTGCTAACGTGTTAATGTATCAAGACGTCAACAGAGACAAATAATCAACAGCTTGTCACTATTTCCATGTTTATTTTATGTTGTTCATGTAAAATGAATTGTTTTCATCTAAAGTATAATTAATGTTGTATTAATGCTGCTAACGTGTTAATGTATCAAGACGTCAACACAGACAAATAATCAACAGCTTGTCACTATTTCCATGTTTATTTTATGTTGTTCATGTAAAATGAATTGTTTTCATCTAAAGTATAATTAATGTTGTATTAATGCTGCTAACGTGTTAATGTATCAAGACGTCAACACAGACAAATAATCAACAGCTTGTCACTATTTTCAATATTTATTTTATGTTGTTCATGTAAAATGAATTGTTTTAATCTAAAGTATAATTAATGTTGTATTAATGCTGCTAACGTGTTAATGTATCAAGACGTCAACACAGACAACTAATCAACCACTTGTCACTATTTCCATGTTTATTTTATGTTGTTCATGTAAAATGAATTGTTTTAATCTAAAGTATAATTAATGTTGTATTAATGCTGCCAACGGGTTAATGTATCAAGACGTCAACACAGACAAATAATCAACAGCTTGTCACTATTTCAATGTTTATTTTATGTTGTTCATGTAAAATGAATTGTTTTCATCTAAAGTATAATTAATGTTGTATTAATGCTGCTAACGGGTTAATGTATCAAGACGTCAACAGAGACAAATAATCAACAGCTTGTCACTATTTCAATGTTTATTTTATGTTGTTCATGTAAAATGAATTGTTTTCATCTAAAGTATAATTAATGTTGTATTAATGCTGCTAACGTGTTAATGTATCAAGACGTCAACAGAGACAAATAATCAACAGCTTGTCACTATTTCCATGTTTATTTTATGTTGTTCATGTAAAATGAATTGTTTAAATCTAAAGTATAATTAATGTTGTATTAATGCTGCTAACGTGTTAATGTATCAGGACGTCAACAGAGACAAATAATCAACAGCTTGTCACTATTTCCATGTTTATTTTATGTTGTTCATGTAAAATTAATTGTTTTCATCTAAAGTATAATTAATGTTGTATTAATGCTGCTAACGTGTTAATGTATCAAGACGTCAACACAGACAAATAATCAACAGCTTGTCACTATTTCCATGTTTATTTTGTTGTTCATGTAAAATGAATTGTTTTAATCTAAAGTATAATTAATGTTGTATTAATGCTGCCAACGGGTTAATGTATCAAGACGTCAACAGAGACAAATAATCAACAGCTTGTCACTATTTCAATGTTTATTTTATGTTGTTCATGTAAAATGAATTGTTTTAATCTAAAGTATAATTAATGTTGTATTAATGCTGCCAACGGGTTAATGTATCAAGACGTCAACACAGACAAATAATCAACAGCTTGTCACTATTTCCATGTTTATTTTATGTTGTTCATGTAAAATGAATTGTTTTCATCTAAAGTATAATTAATGTTGTATTAATGCTGCTAACGTGTTAATGTATCAAGACGTCAACAGAGACAAATAATCAACAGCTTGTCACTATTTCCATGTTTATTTTATGTTGTTCATGTAAAATTAATTGTTTTCATCTAAAGTATAATTAATGTTGTATTAATGCTGCTAACGTGTTAATGTATCAAGACGTCAACACAGACAAATAATCAACAGCTTGTCACTATTTCCATATTTATTTTATGTTGTTCATGTAAAATGAATTGTTTTAATCTAAAGTATAATTAATGTTGTATTAATGCTGCTAACGTGTTAATGTATCAAGACGTCAACACAGACAACTAATCAACCACTTGTCACTATTTCCATGTTTATTTTATGTTGTTCATGTAAAATGAATTGTTTTAATCTAAAGTATAATTAATGTTGTATTAATGCTGCCAACGGGTTAATGTATCAAGACGTCAACACAGACAAATAATCAACAGCTTGTCACTATTTCCATGTTTATTTTATGTTGTTCATGTAAAATGAATTGTTTTAATCTAAAGTATAATTAATGTTGTATTAATGCTGCCAACGGGTTAATGTATCAAGACGTCAACACAGACAAATAATCAACAGCTTGTCACTATTTCCATGTTTATTTTATGTTGTTCATGTAAAATGAATTGTTTTCATCTAAAGTATAATTAATGTTGTATTAATGCTGCCAACGGGTTAATGTATCAAGACGTCAGCAGAGACAAATAATCAACAGCTTGTCACTATTTCCATGTTTATTTTATGTTGTTCATGTAAAATGAATTGTTTTCATCTAAAGTATAATTAATGTTGTATTAATGCTGCTAACGTGTTAATGTATCAAGACGTCAACAGAGACAAATAATCAACAGCTTGTCACTATTTCCATGTTTATTTTATGTTGTTCATGTAAAATGAATTGTTTTCATCTAAAGTATAATTAATGTTGTATTAATGCTGCTAACGTGTTAATGTATCAAGACGTCAACACAGACAAATAATCAACAGCTTGTCACTATTTCCATATTTATTTTATGTTGTTCATGTAAAATGAATTGTTTTAATCTAAAGTATAATTAATGTTGTATTAATGCTGCTAACGTGTTAATGTATCAAGACGTCAACACAGACAACTAATCAACCACTTGTCACTATTTCCATGTTTATTTTATGTTGTTCATGTAAAATGAATTGTTTTAATCTAAAGTATAATTAATGTTGTATTAATGCTGCCAACGGGTTAATGTATCAAGACGTCAACACAGACAAATAATCAACAGCTTGTCACTATTTCCATGTTTATTTTATGTTGTTCATGTAAAATGAATTGTTTTCATCTAAAGTATAATTAATGTTGTATTAATGCTGCTAACGGGTTAATGTATCAAGACGTCAACAGAGACAAATAATCAACAGCTTGTCATTATTTCAATGTTTATTTTATGTTGTTCATGTAAAATGAATTGTTTTCATCTAAAGTATAATTAATGTTGTATTAATGCTGCCAACGGGTTAATGTATCAAGACGTCAGCAGAGACAAATAATCAACAGCTTGTCACTATTTCCATGTTTATTTTATGTTGTTCATGTAAAATGAATTGTTTTCATCTAAAGTATAATTAATGTTGTATTAATGCTGCTAACGTGTTAATGTATCAAGACGTCAATAGAGACAAATAATCAACAGCTTGTCACTATTTCCATGTTTATTTTATGTTGTTCATGTAAAATGAATTGTTTTCATCTAAAGTATAATTAATGTTGTATTAATGCTGCTAACGTGTTAATGTATCAAGACGTCAACACAGACAAATAATCAACAGATTGTCACTATTTCCATATTTATTTTATGTTGTTCATGTAAAATGAATTGTTTTAATCTAAAGTATAATTAATGTTGTATTAATGCTGCTAACGTGTTAATGTATCAAGACGTCAACACAGACAACTAATCAACCACTTGTCACTATTTCCATGTTTATTTTATGTTGTTCATGTAAAATGAATTGTTTTAATCTAAAGTATAATTAATGTTGTATTAATGCTGCCAACGGGTTAATGTATCAAGACGTCAACACAGACAAATAATCAACAGCTTGTCACTATTTCAATGTTTATTTTATGTTGTTCATGTAAAATGAATTGTTTTCATCTAAAGTATAATTAATGTTGTATTAATGCTGCTAACGGGTTAATGTATCAAGACGTCAACAGAGACAAATAATCAACAGCTTGTCACTATTTCAATGTTTATTTTATGTTGTTCATGTAAAATGAATTGTTTTCATCTAAAGTATAATTAATGTTGTATTAATGCTGCTAACGTGTTAATGTATCAAGACGTCAACACAGACAAATAATCAACAGATTGTCACTATTTCCATGTTTATTTTATGTTGTTCATGTAAAATGAATTGTTTAAATCTAAAGTATAATTAATGTTGTATTAATGCTGCTAACGTGTTAATGTATCAGGACGTCAACAGAGACAAATAATCAACAGCTTGTCACTATTTCCATGTTTATTTTATGTTGTTCATGTAAAATTAATTGTTTTCATCTAAAGTATAATTAATGTTGTATTAATGCTGCTAACGTGTTAATGTATCAAGACGTCAACACAGACAAATAATCAACAGCTTGTCACTATTTCCATGTTTATTTTGTTGTTCATGTAAAATGAATTGTTTTAATCTAAAGTATAATTAATGTTGTATTAATGCTGCCAACGGGTTAATGTATCAAGACGTCAACAGAGACAAATAATCAACAGCTTGTCACTATTTCAATGTTTATTTTATGTTGTTCATGTAAAATGAATTGTTTTAATCTAAAGTATAATTAATGTTGTATTAATGCTGTCAACGGGTTAATGTATCAAGACGTCAACACAGACAAATAATCAACAGCTTGTAACTATTTCCATGTTTATTTTATGTTGTTCATGTAAAATGAATTGTTTTCATCTAAAGTATAATTAATGTTGTATTAATGCTGCCAACGGGTTAATGTATCAAGACGTCAACAGAGACAAATAATCAACAGCTTGTCACTATTTCCATGTTTATTTTATGTTGTTCACGTAAAATGAATTGTTTTAATCTAAAGTATAATTAATGTTGTATTAATGCTGCTAACGTGTTAATGTATCAAGACGTCAACACAGACAAATAATCAACAGATTGTCACTATTTCAAT
Organism: Sepiola atlantica; assembly: GCA_963556195.1. Lineage (NCBI taxonomy): Eukaryota > Metazoa > Mollusca > Cephalopoda > Sepiida > Sepiolidae > Sepiola > Sepiola atlantica. Next base: position 18,041,345 of record OY744551.1, on the reverse strand, counting down.
GTTTATTTTATGTTGTTCATGTAAAATGAATTGTTTTCATCTAAAGTATAATTAATGTTGTATTAATGCTGCTAACGTGTTAATGTATCAAGACGTCAACACAGACAAATAATCAACAGCTTGTCACTATTTCCATATTTATTTTATGTTGTTCATGTAAAATGAATTGTTTTAATCTAAAGTATAATTAATGTTGTATTAATGCTACTAACGTGTTAATGTATCAAGACGTCAACACAGACAACTAATCAACCACTTGTCACTATTTCCATGTTTATTTTATGTTGTTCATGTAAAATGAATTGTTTTAATCTAAAGTATAATTAATGTTGTATTAATGCTGCCAACGGGTTAATGTATCAAGACGTCAACACAGACAAATAATCAACAGCTTGTCACTATTTCCATGTTTATTTTATGTTGTTCATGTAAAATGAATTGTTTTAATCTAAAGTATAATTAATGTTGTATTAATGCTGCTAACGTGTTAATGTATCAAGACGTCAACACAGACAAATAATCAACAGCTTGTCACTATTTCAATGTTTATTTTATGTTGTTCATGTAAAATGAATTGTTTTCATCTAATGTATAATTAATGTTGTATTAATGCTGCTAACGTGTTAATGTATCAAGACGTCAACACAGACAAATAATCAACAGCTTGTCACTATTTCCATATTTATTTTATGTTGTTCATGTAAAATGAATTGTTTTAATCTAAAGTATAATTAATGTTGTATTAATGCTGCTAACGTGTTAATGTATCAAGACGTCAACACAGACAACTAATCAACCACTTGTCACTATTTCCATGTTTATTTTATGTTGTTCATGTAAAATGAATTGTTTTAATCTAAAGTATAATTAATGTTGTATTAATGCTGCTAACGTGTTAATGTATCAAGACGTCAACACAGACAACTAATCAACCACTTGTCACTATTTCCATGTTTATTTTATGTTGTTCCTGTAAAATGAATTGTTTAAATCTAAAGTATAATTAATGTTGTATTAATGCTGCTAACGTGTTAATGTATCAAGACGTCAACACAGACAAATAATCAACAGCTTGTCACTATTTCAATGTTTATTTTATGTTGTTCATGTAAAATGAATTGTTTTCATCTTAAGTATAATTAATGTTGTATTAATGCTGCTAACGTGTTAATGTATCAAGACGTCAACAGAGACAAATAATCAACAGCTTGTCACTATTTCAATGTTTATTTTATGTTGTTTATGTAAAATGAATTGTTTAAATCTAAAGTATAATTAATGTTGTATTAATGCTGCTAACGTGTTAATGTATCAAGACGTCAACACAGACAAATAATCAACAGATTGTCACTATTTCCATGTTTATTTTATGTTGTTCATGTAAAATGAATTGTTTAAATCTAAAGTATAATTAATGTTGTATTAATGCTGCTAACGTGTTAATGTATCAAGACGTCAACACAGACAAATAATCAACAGCTTGTCACTATTTCCATGTTTATTTTATGTTGTTCATGTAAAATGAATTGTTTAAATCTAAAGTATAATTAATGTTGTATTAATGCTGCTTACGTGTTAATGTATCAAGACGTCAACAGAGACAAATAATCAACAGCTTGTCACTATTTCCATGTTTATTTTATGTTGTTCATGTAAAATTAATTGTTTTCATCTAAAGTATAATTAATGTTGTATTAATGCTGCTAACGTGTTAATGTATCAAGACGTCAACACAGACAAATAATCAACAGCTTGTCACTATTTCTATGTTTATTTTATGTTGTTCATGTAAAATGTATTGTTTTCATCTAAAGTATAATTAATGTTGTATTAATGCTGCTAACGTGTGAATGTATCAAGACGTCAACAGAGACAAATAATCAACAGCTTGTCACTATTTCCATGTTTATTTTATGTTGTTCATGTAAAATGAATTGTTTAAATCTAAAGTATAATTAATGTTGTATTAATGCTGCTAACGTGTTAATGTATCAAGACGTCAACACAGACAAATAATCAACAGCTTGTCACTATTTCCATGTTTATTTTATGTTGTTCATGTAAAATGAATTGTTTTCATCTAAAGTATAATTAATGTTGTATTAATGCTGCTAACGTGTTAATGTATCAAGACGTCAACACAGACAACTAATCAACCACTTGTCACTATTTCCATGTTTATTTTATGTTGTTCCTGTAAAATGAATTGTTTAAATCTAAAGTATAATTAATGTTGTATTAATGCTGCTAACGTGTTAATGTATCAAGACGTCAACACAGACAAATAATCAACAGCTTGTCACTATTTCAATGTTTATTTTATGTTGTTCATGTAAAATGAATTGTTTTCATCTTAAGTATAATTAATGTTGTATTAATGCTGCTAACGTGTTAATGTATCAAGACGTCAACAGAGACAAATAATCAACAGCTTGTCACTATTTCAATGTTTATTTTATGTTGTTCATGTAAAATGAATTGTTTAAATCTAAAGTATAATTAATGTTGTATTAATGCTGCTAACGTGTTAATGTATCAAGACGTAAACACAGACAACTAATCAACCACTTCTCACTATTTCCATGTTTATTTTATGTTGTTCATGTAAAACGAATTGTTTAAATCTAAAGTATAATTAATGTTGTATTAATGCTGCTAACGTGTTAATGTATGAAGACGTCAACACAGACAAATAATCAACAGCTTCTCACTATTTCAATGTTTATTTTATGTTGTTCATGTAAAATGAATTGTTTTAATCTAAAGTATAATTAATGTTGTATTAATGCTGCTAACGTGTTAATGTATCAAGACGTCAACACAGACAAATAATCAACAGCTTGTCACTATTTCCATGTTTATTTTATGTTGTTCACGTAAAATGAATTGTTTTAATCTAAAGTATAATTAATGTTGTATTAATGCTGCTAACGTGTTAATGTATCAAGACGTCAACACAGACAAATAATCAACAGCTTGTCACTATTTCAATGTTTATTTTATGTTGTTCATGTAAAATGAATTGTTTTCATCTAATGTATAATTAATGTTTTATTAATGCTGCTAACGTGTTAATGTATCAAGACGTCAACAGAGACAAATAATCAACAGCTTGTCACTATTTCCATGATTATTTTATGTTGTTCATGTAAAATGAATTGTTTTCATCTAAAGTATAATTAATGTTGTATTTATGCTGCTAACGTGTTAATGTATCAAGACGTCAACACAGACAAATAATCAACAGCTTGTCACTATTTCCATATTTATTTTATGTTGTTCATGTAAAATGAATTGTTTAAATCTAAAGTATAATTAATGTTGTATTAATGCTGCTAACGTGTTAATGTATCAAGACGTCAACACAGAAAAATAATCAACAGCTTGTCACTATTTCCATGTTTATTTTATGTTGTTCATGTAAAATGAATTGTTTTCATCTAAAGTATAATTAATGTTGTATTAATGCTGCTAACGTGTTAATGTATCAAGACGTCAACACAGACAAATAATCAACAGCTTGTCACTATTTCCATGTTTATTTTATGTTGTTCATGTAAAATGAATTGTTTAAATCTAAAGTATAATTAATGTTGTATTAATGCTGCTAACGTGTTAATGTATCAAGACGTCAACACAGACAAATAATCAACAGATTGTCACTATTTCCATGTTTATTTTATGTTGTTCATGTAAAATGAATTGTTTAAATCTAAAGTATAATTAATGTTGTATTAATGCTGCTAACGTGTTAATGTATCAAGACGTCAACAGAGACAAATAATCAACAGCTTGTCACTATTTCCATGTTTATTTTATGTTGTTCATGTAAAATGAATTGTTTTCATCTAAAGTATAATTAATGTTGTATTAATGCTGCTAACGTGTTAATGTATCAAGACGTCAACACAGACAAATAATCAACAGCTTGTCACTATTTCCATGTTTATTTTATGTTGTTCATGTAAAATGAATTGTTTAAATCTAAAGTATAATTAATGTTGTATTAATGCTGCTAACGTGTTAATGTATCAAGACGTCAACACAGACAAATAATCAACAGCTTGTCACTATTTCCATGTTTATTTTATGTTGTTCATGTAAAATGAATTGTTTAAATCTAAAGTATAATTAATGTTGTATTAATGCTGCTTACGTGTTAATGTATCAAGACGTCAACAGAGACAAATAATCAACAGCTTGTCACTATTTCCATGTTTATTTTATGTTGTTCATGTAAAATTAATTGTTTTCATCTAAAGTATAATTAATGTTGTATTAATGCTGCTAACGTGTTAATGTATCAAGACGTCAACACAGACAAATAATCAACAGCTTGTCACTATTTTTATGTTTATTTTATGTTGTTCATGTAAAATGTATTGTTTTCATCTAAAGTATAATTAATGTTGTATTAATGCTGCTAACGTGTTAATGTATCAAGACGTCAACAGAGACAAATAATCAACAGCTTGTCACTATTTCCATGTTTATTTTATGTTGTTCATGTAAAATGAATTGTTTAAATCTAAAGTATAATTAATGTTGTATTAATGCTGCTAACGTGTTAATGTATCAAGACGTCAACACAGACAAATAATCAACAGCTTGTCACTATTTCCATGTTTATTTTATGTTGTTCATGTAAAATGAATTGTTTTCATCTAAAGTATAATTAATGTTGTATTAATGCTGCTAACGTGTTAATGTATCAAGATGTCAACACAGACAACTAATCAACCACTTGTCACTATTTCCATGTTTATTTTATGTTGTTCCTGTAAAATGAATTGTTTAAATCTAAAGTATAATTAATGTTGTATTAATGCTGCTAACGTGTTAATGTATCAAGACGTCAACACAGACAAATAATCAACAGCTTGTCACTATTTCAATGTTTATTTTATGTTGTTCATGTAAAATGAATTGTTTTCATCTTAAGTATAATTAATGTTGTATTAATGCTGCTAACGTGTTAATGTATCAAGACGTCAACAGAGACAAATAATCAACAGCTTGTCACTATTTCAATGTTTATTTTATGTTGTTCATGTAAAATGAATTGTTTAAATCTAAAGTATAATTAATGTTGTATTAATGCTGCTAACGTGTTAATGTATCAAGACGTCAACACAGACAAATAATCAACAGATTGTCACTATTTCCATGTTTATTTTATGTTGTTCATGTAAAATGAATTGTTTAAATCTAAAGTATAATTAATGTTGTATTAATGCTGCTAACGTGTTAATGTATCAAGACGTCAACACAGACAAATAATCAACAGATTGTCACTATTTCCATGTTTATTTTATGTTGTTCATGTAAAATTAATTGTTTTCATCTAAAGTATAATTAATGTTGTATTAATGCTGCTAACGTGTTAATGTATCAAGACGTAAACACAGACAACTAATCAACCACTTCTCACTATTTCCATGTTTATTTTATGTTGTTCATGTAAAACGAATTGTTTAAATCTAAAGTATAATTAATGTTGTATTAATGCTGCTAACGTGTTAATGTATGAAGACGTCAACACAGACAAATAATCAACAGCTTGTCACTATTTCAATGTTTATTTTATGTTGTTCATGTAAAATGAATTGTTTTAATCTAAAGTATAATTAATGTTGTATTAATGCTGCTAACGTGTTAATGTATCAAGACGTCAACACAGACAAATAATCAACAGCTTGTCACTATTTCCATGTTTATTTTATGTTGTTCACGTAAAATGAATTGTTTTAATCTAAAGTATAATTAATGTTGTATTAATGCTGCTAACGTGTTAATGTATCAAGACGTCAACACAGACAAATAATCAACAGCTTGTCACTATTTCAATGTTTATTTTATGTTGTTCATGTAAAATGAATTGTTTTCATCTAATGTATAATTAATGTTTTATTAATGCTGCTAACGTGTTAATGTATCAAGACGTCAACAGAGACAAATAATCAACAGCTTGTCACTATTTCCATGATTATTTGATGTTGTTCATGTAAAATGAATTGTTTTCATCTAAAGTATAATTAATGTTGTATTTATGCTGCTAACGTGTTAATGTATCAAGACGTCAACACAGACAAATAATCAACAGCTTGTCACTATTTCCATATTTATTTTATGTTGTTCATGTAAAATGAATTGTTTAAATCTAAAGTATAATTAATGTTGTATTAATGCTGCTAACGTGTTAATGTATCAAGACGTCAACACAGAAAAATAATCAACAGCTTGTCACTGTTTCCATGTTTATTTTATGTTGTTCATGTAAAATGAATTGTTTTCATCTAAAGTATAATTAATGTTGTATTAATGCTGCTAACGTGTTAATGTATCAAGACGTCAACACAGACAAATAATCAACAGCTTGTCACTATTTCCATGTTTATTTTATGTTGTTCATGTAAAATGAATTGTTTAAATCTAAAGTATAATTAATGTTGTATTAATGCTGCTAACGTGTTAATGTATCAAGACGTCAACACAGACAAATAATCAACAGATTGTCACTATTTCCATGTTTATTTTATGTTGTTCATGTAAAATGAATTGTTTAAATCTAAAGTATAATTAATGTTGTATTAATGCTGCTAACGTGTTAATGTATCAAGACGTCAACAGAGACAAATAATCAACAGCTTGTCACTATTTCCATGTTTATTTTATGTTGTTCATGTAAAATTAATTGTTTTCATCTAAAGTATAATTAATGTTGTATTAATGCTGCTAACGTGTTAATGTATCAAGACGTCAACACAGACAAATAATCAACAGCTTGTCACTATTTCCATGTTTATTTTATGTTGTTCATGTAAAATGAATTGTTTAAATCTAAAGTATAATTAATGTTGTATCAATGCTGCTAACGTGTTAATGTATCAAGACGTCAACACAGAAAAATAATCAACAGATTGTCACTATTTCCATGTTTATTTTATGTTGTTCATGTAAAATGAATAGTTTTCATCTAAAGTATAATTAATGTTGTATTAATGCTGCTAACGTGTTAATGTATCAAGACGTCAACACAGACAAATAATCAACAGCTTGTCACTATTTCAATGTTTATTTTATGTTGTTCATGTAAAATGTATTGTTTTCATCTAAAGTATAATTAATGTTGTATTAATGCTGCTAACGTGTTAATGTATCAAGACGTCAACAGAGACAAATAATCAACAGCTTGTCACTATTTCCATGTTTATTTTATGTTGTTCATGTAAAATGAATTGTTTAAATCTAAAGTATAATTAATGTTGTATTAATGCTGCTAACGTGTTAATGTATCAAGACGTCAACACAGACAAATAATCAACAGCTTGTCACTATTTCCATGTTTATTTTATGTTGTTCATGTAAAATGAATTGTTTTCATCTAAAGTATAATTAATGTTGTATTAATGCTGCTAACGTGTTAATGTATCAAGACGTCAACACAGACAACTAATCAACCACTTGTCACTATTTCCATGTTTATTTTATGTTGTTCCTGTAAAATGAATTGTTTAAATCTAAAGTATAATTAATGTTGTATTAATGCTGCTAACGTGTTAATGTATCAAGACGTCAACACAGACAAATAATCAACAGCTTGTCACTATTTCAATGTTTATTTTATGTTGTTCATGTAAAATGAATTGTTTTAATCTAAAGTATAATTAATGTTGTATTAATGCTGCTAACGTGTTAATGTATCAAGACGTCAACAGAGACAAATAATCAACAGCTTGTCACTATTTCAATGTTTATTTTATGTTGTTCATGTAAAATGAATTGTTTAAATCTAAAGTATAATTAATGTTGTATTAATGCTGCTAACGTGTTAATGTATCAAGACGTCAACACAGACAAATAATCAACAGATTGTCACTATTTCCATGTTTATTTTATGTTGTTCATGTAAAATGAATTGTTTAAATCTAAAGTATAATTAATGTTGTATTAATGCTGCTAACGTGTTAATGTATCAAGACGTCAACACAGACAAATAATCAACAGATTGTCACTATTTCCATGTTTATTTTATGTTGTTCATGTAAAATGAATTGTTTAAATCTAAAGTATAATTAATGTTGTATTAATGCTGCTAACGTGTTAATGTATCAAGACGTCAACAGAGACAAATAATCAACAGCTTGTCACTATTTCCATGTTTATTTTATGTTGTTCATGTAAAATGAATTGTTTAAATCTAAAGTATAATTAATGTTGTATTAATGCTGCTAACGTGTTAATGTATCAAGACGTCAACAGAGACAAATAATCAACAGCTTGTCACTATTTCAATGTTTATTTTATGTTGTTCATGTAAAATGAATTGTTTAAATCTAAAGTATAATTAATGTTGTATTAATGCTGCTAACGTGTTAATGTATCAAGACGTCAACACAGACAAATAATCAACAGATTGTCACTATTTCCATGTTTATTTTATGTTGTTCATGTAAAATGAATAGTTTTCATCTAAAGTATAATTAATGTTGTATTAATGCTGCTAACGTGTTAATGTATCAAGACGTCAACACAGACAAATAATCAACAGCTTGTCACTATTTCAATGTTTATTTTATGTTGTTCATGTAAAATGTATTGTTTTCATCTAAAGTATAATTAATGTTGTATTAATGCTGCTAACGTGTTAATGTATCAAGACGTCAACAGAGACAAATAATCAACAGCTTGTCACTATTTCCATGTTTATTTTATGTTGTTCATGTAAAATGAATTGTTTAAATCTAAAGTATAATTAATGTTGTATTAATGCTGCTAACGTGTTAATGTATCAAGACGTCAACACAGACAAATAATCAACAGCTTGTCACTATTTCCATGTTTATTTTATGTTGTTCATGTAAAATGAATTGTTTTCATCTAAAGTATAATTAATGTTGTATTAATGCTGCTAACGTGTTAATGTATCAAGACGTCAACACAGACAACTAATCAACCACTTGTCACTATTTCCATGTTTATTTTATGTTGTTCCTGTAAAATGAATTGTTTAAATCTAAAGTATAATTAATGTTGTATTAATGCTGCTAACGTGTTAATGTATCAAGACGTCAACACAGACAAATAATCAACAGCTTGTCACTATTTCAATGTTTATTTTATGTTGTTCATGTAAAATGAATTGTTTTCATCTTAAGTATAATTAATGTTGTATTAATGCTGCTAACGTGTTAATGTATCAAGACGTCAACAGAGACAAATAATCAACAGCTTGTCACTATTTCAATGTTTATTTTATGTTGTTCATGTAAAATGAATTGTTTAAATCTAAAGTATAATTAATGTTGTATTAATGCTGCTAACGTGTTAATGTATCAAGACGTCAACACAGACAAATAATCAACAGATTGTCACTATTTCCATGTTTATTTTATGTTGTTCATGTAAAATGAATTGTTTAAATCTAAAGTATAATTAATGTTGTATTAATGCTGCTAACGTGTTAATGTATCAAGACGTCAACACAGACAAATAATCAACAGATTGTCACTATTTCCATGTTTATTTTATGTTGTTCATGTAAAATGAATTGTTTAAATCTAAAGTATAATTAATGTTGTATTAATGCTGCTAACGTGTTAATGTATCAAGACGTCAACAGAGACAAATAATCAACAGCTTGTCACTATTTCCATGTTTATTTTATGTTGTTCATGTAAAATGAATTGTTTAAATCTAAAGTATAATTAATGTTGTATTAATGCTGCTAACGTGTTAATGTATCAAGACGTCAACAGAGACAAATAATCAACAGCTTGTCACTATTTCAATGTTTATTTTATGTTGTTCATGTAAAATGAATTGTTTAAATCTAAAGTATAATTAATGTTGTATTAATGCTGCTAACGTGTTAATGTATCAAGACGTCAACACAGACAAATAATCAACAGATTGTCACTATTTCCATGTTTATTTTATGTTGTTCATGTAAAATGAATAGTTTTCATCTAAAGTATAATTAATGTTGTATTAATGCTGCTAACGTGTTAATGTATCAAGACGTCAACACAGACAAATAATCAACAGCTTGTCACTATTTCAATGTTTATTTTATGTTGTTCATGTAAAATGTATTGTTTTCATCTAAAGTATAATTAATGTTGTATTAATGCTGCTAACGTGTTAATGTATCAAGACGTCAACAGAGACAAATAATCAACAGCTTGTCACTATTTCCATGTTTATTTTATGTTGTTCATGTAAAATGAATTGTTTAAATCTAAAGTATAATTAATGTTGTATTAATGCTGCTAACGTGTTAATGTATCAAGACGTCAACACAGACAAATAATCAACAGCTTGTCACTATTTCCATGTTTATTTTATGTTGTTCATGTAAAATGAATTGTTTTCATCTAAAGTATAATTAATGTTGTATTAATGCTGCTAACGTGTTAATGTATCAAGACGTCAACACAGACAAATAATCAACAGCTTGTCACTATTTCCATATTTATTTTATGTTGTTCATGTAAAATGAATTGTTTTAATCTAAAGTATAATTAATGTTGTATTAATGCTGCTAACGTGTTAATGTATCAAGACGTCAACACAGACAAATAATCAACAGCTTGTCACTATTTCCATGTTTATTTTATGTTGTTCATGTAAAATGAATTGTTTTCATCTAAAGTATAATTAATGTTGTATTAATGCTGCTAACGTGTTAATGTATCAAGACGTCAACACAGACAACTAATCAACCACTTATCACTATTTCCATGTTTATTTTATGTTGTTCCTGTAAAATGAATTGTTTAAATCTAAAGTATAATTAATGTTGTATTAATGCTGCTAACGTGTTAATGTATCAAGACGTCAACACAGACAAATAATCAACAGCTTGTCACTATTTCAATGTTTATTTTATGTTGTTCATGTAAAATGAATTGTTTTCATCTTAAGTATAATTAATGTTGTATTAATGCTGCTAACGTGTTAATGTATCAAGACGTCAACAGAGACAAATAATCAACAGCTTGTCACTATTTCAATGTTTATTTTATGTTGTTCATGTAAAATGAATTGTTTAAATCTAAAGTATAATTAATGTTGTATTAATGCTGCTAACGTGTTAATGTATCAAGACGTCAACACAGACAAATAATCAACAGATTGTCACTATTTCCATGTTTATTTTATGTTGTTCATGTAAAATGAATTGTTTAAATCTAAAGTATAATTAATGTTGTATTAATGCTGCTAACGTGTTAATGTATCAAGACGTCAACACAGACAAATAATCAACAGATTGTCACTATTTCCATGTTTATTTTATGTTGTTCATGTAAAATGAATTGTTTAAATCTAAAGTATAATTAATGTTGTATTAATGCTGCTAACGTGTTAATGTATCAAGACGTCAACAGAGACAAATAATCAACAGCTTGTCACTATTTCCATGTTTATTTTATGTTGTTCATGTAAAATGAATTGTTTAAATCTAAAGTATAATTAATGTTGTATTAATGCTGCTAACGTGTTAATGTATCAAGACGTCAACAGAGACAAATAATCAACAGCTTGTCACTATTTCAATGTTTATTTTATGTTGTTCATGTAAAATGAATTGTTTAAATCTAAAGTATAATTAATGTTGTATTAATGCTGCTAACGTGTTAATGTATCAAGACGTCAACACAGACAAATAATCAACAGATTGTCACTATTTCCATGTTTATTTTATGTTGTTCATGTAAAATGAATAGTTTTCATCTAAAGTATAATTAATGTTGTATTAATGCTGCTAACGTGTTAATGTATCAAGACGTCAACACAGACAAATAATCAACAGCTTGTCACTATTTCAATGTTTATTTTATGTTGTTCATGTAAAATGTATTGTTTTCATCTAAAGTATAATTAATGTTGTATTAATGCTGCTAACGTGTTAATGTATCAAGACGTCAACAGAGACAAATAATCAACAGCTTGTCACTATTTCCATGTTTATTTTATGTTGTTCATGTAAAATGAATTGTTTAAATCTAAAGTATAATTAATGTTGTATTAATGCTGCTAACGTGTTAATGTATCAAGACGTCAACACAGACAAATAATCAACAGCTTGTCACTATTTCCATGTTTATTTTATGTTGTTCATGTAAAATGAATTGTTTTAATCTAAAGTATAATTAATGTTGTATTAATGCTGCTAACGTGTTAATGTATCAAGACGTCAACACAGACAACTAATCAACCACTTGTCACTATTTCCATGTTTATTTTATGTTGTTCCTGTAAAATGAATTGTTTAAATCTAAAGTATAATTAATGTTGTATTAATGCTGCTAACGTGTTAATGTATCAAGACGTCAACACAGACAAATAATCAACAGCTTGTCACTATTTCAATGTTTATTTTATGTTGTTCATGTAAAATGAATTGTTTTCATCTTAAGTATAATTAATGTTGTATTAATGCTGCTAACGTGTTAATGTATCAAGACGTCAACAGAGACAAATAATCAACAGCTTGTCACTATTTCAATGTTTATTTTATGTTGTTCATGTAAAATGAATTGTTTAAATCTAAAGTATAATTAATGTTGTATTAATGCTGCTAACGTGTTAATGTATCAAGACGTCAACACAGACAAATAATCAACAGATTGTCACTATTTCCATGTTTATTTTATGTTGTTCATGTAAAATGAATTGTTTAAATCTAAAGTATAATTAATGTTGTATTAATGCTGCTAACGTGTTAATGTATCAAGACGTCAACACAGACAAATAATCAACAGATTGTCACTATTTCCATGTTTATTTTATGTTGTTCATGTAAAATTAATTGTTTAAATCTAAAGTATAATTAATGTTGTATTAATGCTGCTAACGTGTTAATGTATCAAGACGTCAACAGAGACAAATAATCAACAGCTTGTCACTATTTCCATGTTTATTTTATGTTGTTCATGTAAAATGAATTGTTTAAATCTAAAGTATAATTAATGTTGTATTAATGCTGCTAACGTGTTAATGTATCAAGACGTCAACAGAGACAAATAATCAACAGCTTGTCACTATTTCAATGTTTATTTTATGTTGTTCATGTAAAATGAATTGTTTAAATCTAAAGTATAATTAATGTTGTATTAATGCTGCTAACGTGTTAATGTATCAAGACGTCAACACAGACAAATAATCAACAGATTGTCACTATTTCCATGTTTATTTTATGTTGTTCATGTAAAATGAATAGTTTTCATCTAAAGTATAATTAATGTTGTATTAATGCTGCTAACGTGTTAATGTATCAAGACGTCAACACAGACAAATAATCAAAAGCTTGTCACTATTTCAATGTTTATTTTATGTTGTTCATGTAAAATGTATTGTTTTCATCTAAAGTATAATTAATGTTGTATTAATGCTGCTAACGTGTTAATGTATCAAGACGTCAACAGAGACAAATAATCAACAGCTTGTCACTATTTCCATGTTTATTTTATGTTGTTCATGTAAAATGAATTGTTTAAATCTAAAGTATAATTAATGTTGTATTAATGCTGCTAACGTGTTAATGTATCAAGACGTCAACACAGAGAACTAATCAACCACTTGTCACTATTTCCATGTTTATTTTATGTTGTTCCTGTAAAATGAATTGTTTAAATCTAAAGTATAATTAATGTTGTATTAATGCTGCTAACGTGTTAATGTATCAAGACGTCAACACAGACAAATAATCAACAGCTTGTCACTATTTCAATGTTTATTTTATGTTGTTCATGTAAAATGAATTGTTTTCATCTTAAGTATAATTAATGTTGTATTAATGCTGCTAACGTGTTAATGTATCAAGACGTCAACAGAGACAAATAATCAACAGCTTGTCACTATTTCAATGTTTATTTTATGTTGTTCATGTAAAATGAATTGTTTAAATCTAAAGTATAATTAATGTTGTATTAATGCTGCTAACGTGTTAATGTATCAAGACGTCAACAGAGACAAATAATCAACAGCTTGTCACTATTTCCATGTTTATTTAATGTTGTTCATGTAAAATGAATTGTTTAAATCTAAAGTATAATTAATGTTGTATTAATGCTGCTAACGTGTTAATGTATCAAGACGTCAACAGAGACAAATAATCAACAGCTTGTCACTATTTCCATGTTTATTTTATGTTGTTCATGTAAAATTAATTGTTTTCATCTAAAGTATAATTAATGTTGTATTAATGCTGCTAACGTGTTAATGTATCAAGACGTCAACACAGACAAATAATAAACAGCTTGTCACTATTTCCATGTTTATTTTATGTTGTTCATGTAAAATGTATTGTTTTCATCTAAAGTATAATTAATGTTGTATTAATGCTGCTAACGTGTTAATGTATCAAGACGTCAACAGAGACAAATAATCAACAGCTTGTCACTATTTCCATGTTTATTTTATGTTGTTCATGTAAAATGAATTGTTTAAATCTAAAGTATAATTAATGTTGTATTAATGCTGCTAACGTGTTAATGTATCAAGACGTCAACACAGACAAATAATCAACAGCTTGTCACTATTTCCATGTTTATTTTATGTTGTTCATGTAAAATGAATTGTTTTCATCTAAAGTATAATCAATGTTGTATTAATGCTGCTAACGTGTTAATGTATCAAGACGTCAACACAGACAACTAATCAACCACTTGTCACTATTTCCATGTTTATTTTATGTTGTTCCTGTAAAATGAATTGTTTAAATCTAAAGTATAATTAATGTTGTATTAATGCTGCTAACGTGTTAATGTATCAAGACGTCAACACAGACAAATAATCAACAGCTTGTCACTATTTCAATGTTTATTTTATGTTGTTCATGTAAAATGAATTGTTTTCATCTTAAGTATAATTAATGTTGTATTAATGCTGCTAACGTGTTAATGTATCAAGACGTCAACAGAGACAAATAATCAACAGCTTGTCACTATTTCAATGTTTATTTTATGTTGTTCATGTAAAATGAATTGTTTAAATCTAAAGTATAATTAATGTTGTATTAATGCTGCTAACGTGTTAATGTGTCAAGACGTCAACACAGACAAATAATCAACAGATTGTCACTATTTCCATGTTTATTTTATGTTGTTCATGTAAAATGAATTGTTTAAATCTAAAGTATAATTAATGTTGTATTAATGCTGCTAACGTGTTAATGTATCAAGACGTCAACACAGACAAATAATCAACAGATTGTCACTATTTCCATGTTTATTTTATGTTGTTCATGTAAAATGAATTGTTTAAATCTAAAGTATAATTAATGTTGTATTAATGCTGCTAACGTGTTAATGTATCAAGACGTCAACAGAGACAAATAATCAACAGCTTGTCACTATTTCCATGTTTATTTTATGTTGTTCATGTAAAATTAATTGTTTTCATCTAAAGTATAATTAATATTGTATTAATGCTGCTAACGTGTTAATGTATCAAGACGTCAACACAGACAAATAATCAACAGTTTGTCACTATTTCCATGTTTATTTTATGTTGTTCATGTAAAATGAATTGTTTAAATCTAAAGTATAATTAATGTTGTATTAATGCTGCTAACGTGTTAATGTATCAAGACGTCAACACAGACAAATAATCAACAGATTGTCACTATTTCCATGTTTATTTTATGTTGTTCATGTAAAATGAATTGTTTTCATCTAAAGTATAATTAATGTTGTATTAATGCTGCTAACGTGTTAATGTATCAAGACGTCAACACAGACTAATAATCAACAGCTTGTCACTATTTCAATGTTTATTTTATGTTGTTCATGTAAAATGTATTGTTTTCATCTAAAGTATAATTAATGTTGTATTAATGCTGCTAACGTGTTAATGTATCAAGACGTCAACAGAGACAAATAATCAACAGCTTGTCACTATTTCCATGTTTATTTTATGTTGTTCATGTAAAATGAATTGTTTAAATCTAAAGTATAATTAATGTTGTATTAATGCTGCTAACGTGTTAATGTATCAAGACGTCAACACAGACAAATAATCAACAGCTTGTCACTATTTCCATGTTTATTTTATGTTGTTCATGTAAAATGAATTGTTTTCATCTAAAGTATAATTAATGTTGTAATAATGCTGCTAACGTGTTAATGTATCAAGACGTCAACACAGACAACTAATCAACCACTTGTCACTATTTCCATGTTTATTTTATGTTGTTCCTGTAAAATGAATTGTTTAAATCTAAAGTATAATTAATGTTGTATTAATGCTGCTAACGTGTTAATGTATCAAGACGTCAACACAGACAAATAATCAACAGCTTGTCACTATTTCAATGTTTATTTTATGTTGTTCATGTAAAAGGAATTGTTTTCATCTTAAGTATAATTAATGTTGTATTAATGCTGCTAACGTGTTAATGTATCAAGACGTCAACAGAGCCAAATAATCAACAGCTTGTCACTATTTATATGTTTATTTTATGTTGTTCATGTAAAATGAATTGTTTAAATCTAAAGTATAATTAATGTTGTATTAATGCTGCTAACGTGTTAATGTATCAAGACGTCAACACAGACAAATAATCAACAGATTGTCACTATTTCCATGTTTATTTTATGTTGTTCATGTAAAATGAATTGTTTAAATCTAAAGTATAATTAATGTTGTATTAATGCTGCTAACGTGTTAATGTATCAAGACGTCAACAGAGACAAATAATCAACAGATTGTCACTATTTCCATGTTTATTTTATGTTGTTCATGTAAAATGAATTGTTTTCATCTAAAGTATAATTAATGTTGTATTAATGCTGCTAACGTGTTAATGTATCAAGACGTCAACACAGACAAATAATCAACAGCTTGTCACTATTTCAATGTTTATTTTATGTTGTTCATGTAAAATGTATTGTTTTCATCTAAAGTATAATTAATGTTGTATTAATGCTGCTAACGTGTTAATGTATCAAGACGTCAACAGAGACAAATAATCAACAGATTGTCACTATTTCCATGTTTATTTTATGTTGTTCATGTAAAATGAATTGTTTTCATCTAAAGTATAATTAATGTTGTATTAATGCTGCTAACGTGTTAATGTATCAAGACGTCAACACAGACAAATAATCAACAGCTTGTCACTATTTCAATGTTTATTTTATGTTGTTCATGTAAAATGAATGTTTTTAATCTAAAGTATAATTAATGTTGTATTAATGCTGCTAACGTGTTAATGTATCAAGACGTCAACACAGACAAATAATCAACAGCTTGTCACTATTTCCATGTTTATTTTATGTTGTTCATGTAAAATGAATTGTTTAAATCTAAAGTATAATTAATGTTGTATTAATGCTGCTAACGTGTTAATGTATCAAGACGTCAACACAGACAAATAATCAACAGCTTGTCACTATTTCCATGTTTATTTTATGTTGTTCATGTAAAATGAATGTTTTTAATCTAAAGTATAATTAATGTTGTATTAATGCTGCTAACGTGTTGATGTATCAAGACGTCAACACAGACAAATAATCAACAGCTTGTCACTATTTCAATGTTTATTTTATGTTGTTCATGTAAAATGAATTGTTTTCATCTAAAGTATAATTAATGTTGTATTAATGCTGCTAACGTGTTAATGTATCAAGACGTCAACAGAGACAAATAATCAACAGCTTGTCACTATTTCCATGTTTATTTTATGTTGTTCATGTAAAATGAATTGTTTTCATCTAAAGTATAATTAATGTTGTATTAATGCTGCTAACGTGTTAATGTATCAAGACGTCAACAGAGACAAATAATCAACAGATTGTCACTATTTCCATGTTTATTTTATGTTGTTCATGTAAAATGAATTGTTTTAATCTAAAGTATAATTAATGTTGTATTAATGCTGCTAACGTGTTAATGTATCAAGACGTCAACACAGACAAATAATCAACAGCTTGTCACTATTTCCATGTTTATTTCATGTTGTTCATGTAAAATGAATTGTTTTAATCTAAAGTATAATTAATGTTGTATTAATGCTGCCAACGGGTTAATGTATCAAGACGTCAACAGAGACAAATAATCAACAGCTTGTCACTATTTCCATGTTTATTTTATGTTGTTCATGTAAAATGAATTGTTTTAATCTAAAGTATAATTAATGTTGTATTAATGCTGCCAACGGGTTTATGTATCAAGACGTCAACAGAGACAAATAATCAACAGCTTGTAACAATTTCCATGTTTATTTTATGTTGTTCATGTAAAATGAATTGTTTTCATCTTAAGTATAATTAATGTTGTATTAATGCTGCTAACGTGTTAATGTATCAAGACGTCAACACAGACAAATAATCAACAGCTTGTCACTATTTCCATATTTATTTTATGTTGTTCATGTAAAATGAATTGTTTTAATCTAAAGTATAATTAATGTTGTATTAATGCTGCTAACGTGTTAATGTATCAAGACGTCAACACAGACAACTAATCAACCACTTGTCACTATTTCCATGTTTATTTTATGTTGTTCATGTAAAATGAATTGTTTAAATCTAAAGTATAATTAATGTTGTATTAATGCTGCTAACGTGTTAATGTATCAAGACGTCAACAGAGACAAATAATCAACAGATTTTCACTATTTCCATGTTTATTTTATGTTGTTCATGTAAAATGAATTGTTTTCATCTAAAGTATAATTAATGTTGTATTAATGCTGCTAACGTGTTAATGTATCAAGACGTCAACACAGACAAATAATCAACAGCTTGTCACTATTTCCATGTTTATTTTATGTTGTTCATGTAAAATGAATTGTTTTAATCTAAAGTATAATTAATGTTGTATTAATGCTGCTAACGTGTTGATGTATCAAGACGTCAACACAGACAAATAATCAACAGCTTGTCACTATTTCAATGTTTATTTTATGTTGTTCATGTAAAATGAATTGTTTTCATCTAAAGTATAATTAATGTTGTATTAATGCTGCTAACGTGTTAATGTATCAAGACGTCAACAGAGACAAATAATCAACAGCTTGTCACTATTTCCATGTTTATTTTATGTTGTTCATGTAAAATGAATTGTTTTCATCTAAAGTATAATTAATGTTGTATTAATGCTGCTAACGTGTTAATGTATCAAGACGTCAACAGAGACAAATAATCAACAGATTGTCACTATTTCCATGTTTATTTTATGTTGTTCATGTAAAATGAATTGTTTTAATCTAAAGTATAATTAATGTTGTATTAATGCTTCTAACGTGTTAATGTATCAAGACGTCAACACAGACAAAAAATCAACAGCTTGTCACTATTTCCATGTTTATTTTATGTTGTTCATGTAAAATGAATTGTTTTAATCTAAAGTATAATTAATGTTGTATTAATGCTGCCAACGGGTTAATGTATCAAGACGTCAACAGAGACAAATAATCAACAGCTTGTCACTATTTCCATGTTTATTTTATGTTGTTCATGTAAAATGAATTGTTTTAATCTAAAGTATAATTAATGTTGTATTAATGCTGCCAACGGGTTTATGTATCAAGACGTCAACAGAGACAAATAATCAACAGCTTGTAACAATTTCCATGTTTATTTTATGTTGTTCATGTAAAATGAATTGTTTTCATCTTAAGTATAATTAATGTTGTATTAATGCTGCTAACGTGTTAATGTATCAAGACGTCAACACAGACAAATAATCAACAGCTTGTCACTATTTCCATATTTATTTTATGTTGTTCATGTAAAATGAATTGTTTTAATCTAAAGTATAATTAATGTTGTATTAATGCTGCTAACGTGTTAATGTATCAAGACGTCAACACAGACAACTAATCAACCACTTGTCACTATTTCCATGTTTATTTTATGTTGTTCATGTAAAATGAATTGTTTAAATCTAAAGTATAATTAATGTTGTATTAATGCTGCTAACGTGTTAATGTATCAAGACGTCAACAGAGACAAATAATCAACAGATTTTCACTATTTCCATGTTTATTTTATGTTGTTCATGTAAAATGAATTGTTTTCATCTAAAGTATAATTAATGTTGTATTAATGCTGCTAACGTGTTAATGTATCAAGACGTCAACACAGACAAATAATCAACAGCTTGTCACTATTTCCATGTTTATTTTATGTTGTTCATGTAAAATGAATTGTTTTAATCTAAAGTATAATTAATGTTGTATTAATGCTGCCAACGGGTTAATGTATCAAGACGTCAACAGAGACAAATAATCAACAGCTTGTCACTATTTCCATGTTTATTTTATGTTGTTCATGTAAAATGAATTGTTTTCATCTTAAGTATAATTAATGTTGTATTAATGCTGCTAACGTGTTAATGTATCAAGACGTCAACACAGACAAATAATCAACAGCTTGTCACTATTTCCATATTTATTTTATGTTGTTCATGTAAAATGAATTGTTTTAATCTAAAGTATAATTAATGTTGTATTAATGCTGCTAACGTGTTAATGTATCAAGACGTCAACACAGACAACTAATCAACCACTTGTCACTATTTCCATGTTTATTTTATGTTCTTCATGTAAAATGAATTGTTTAAATCTAAAGTATAATTAATGTTGTATTAATGCTGCTAACGTGTTAATGTATCAAGACGTCAAAAGAGACAAATAATCAACAGATTTTCTACTATTTCCATGTTTATTTTTTGTTGTTCATGTAAAATGAATTGTTTTCATCTAAAGTATAATTAATGTTGTATTAATGCTGCTAACGTGTTAATGTATCAAGACGTCAACACAGACAAATAATCAACAGCTTGTCACTATTTCCATGTTTATTTTATGTTGTTCATGTAAAATGAATTGTTTTAATCTAAAGTATAATTAATGTTGTATTAATGCTGCCAACGTGTTAATGTATCAAGACGTCAACAGAGACAAATAATCAACAGCTTGTAACTATTTCCATGTTTATTTTATGTTGTTCATGTAAAATGAATTGTTTTAATCTAAAGTATAATTAATGTTGTATTAATGCTGCCAACGGGTTAATGTATCAAGACGTCAACAGAGACAAATAATCAACAGCTTGTAACTATTTCCATGTTTATTTTATGTTGTTCATGTAAAATGAATTGTTTTCATCTTAAGTATAATTAATGTTGTATTAATGCTGCTTACGTGTTAATGTATCAAGACGTCAACACAGACAAATAATCAACAGCTTGTCACTATTTCCATATTTATTTTATGTTGTTCATGTAAAATGAATTGTTTTAATCTAAAGTATAATTAATGTGGTATTAATGCTGCTAACGTGTTAATGTATCAAGACGTCAACACAGACAAATAATCAACAGCTTGTCACTATTTCCATGTTTGTTTTATGTTGTTCATGTAAAATGAATTGTTTTAATCTAAAGTATAATTAATGTTGTATTAATGCTGCTAACGTGTTAATGTATCAAGACGTCAACACAGACAAATAATCAACAGCTTGTCACTATTTCCATATTTATTTTATGTTGTTCATGTAAAATGAATTGTTTTAATCTAAAGTATAATTAATGTTGTATTAATGCTGCTAACGTGTTAATGTATCAAGACGTCAACATAGACAAATAATCAACAGCTTGTCACTATTTCCATATTTATTTCATGTTGTTCATGTAAAATGAATTGTTTTAATCTAAAGTATAATTAATGTTGTATTAATGCTGCTAACGTGTTAATGTATCAAGACGTCAACACAGACAAATAATCAACAGCTTGTCACTATTTCCATGTTTATTTTATGTTGTTCATGTAAAATTAATTGTTTTCATATAAAGTATAATTAGTGTTGTATTAATGCTGCAAACGTGTTAATGTATCAAGACGTCAACACAGACAACAAATCAACCACTTGTCACTATTTCCATGTTTATTTTACGTTGTTCATGTAAAATGAATTGTTTAAATCTAAAGTATAATTAATGTTGTATTAATGCTGCTAACGTGTTAATGTATCAAGACGTCAACACAGACAAATAATCAACAGATTGTCACTATTTCCATGTTTATTTTATGTTGTTCATGTAAAATGAATTGTTTTCATCTAAAGTATAATTAATGTTGTATTAATGCTGCTAATGTGTTAATGTATCAAGACGTCAACACAGACAAATAATCAACAGCTTTTCACTATTTCCATGTTTATTTTATGTTGTTCATGTAAAATGAATTGTTTTCATCTAAAGTATAATTAATGTTGTATTAATGCTGCCAACGTGTTAATGTATCAAGACGTCAACACAGACAACTAATCAACCACTTGTCACTATTTCCATGTTTATTTTATGTTGTTCATGTAAAATCAATTGTTTAAATCTAAAGTATAATTAATGTTGTATTAATGCTGCTAACGTGTTAATGTATCAAGACGTCAACACAGACAAATAATCAACAGCTTGTCACTATTTCAATGTTTATTTCATGTTGTTCATGTAAAATGAATTGTTTTCATCTTAAGTATAATTAATGTTGTATTAATGCTGCTAACGTGTTAATGTATCAAGACGTCAACAGAGACAAATAATCAACAGCTTGTCACTATTTCCATGTTTATTTTATGTTGTTCATGTAAAATGAATTGTTTTCATCTAAAGTATAATTAATGTTGTATTAATGCTGCTAACGTGTTAATGTATCAAGACGTCAACACAGACAAATAATCAACAGCTTGTCACTATTTCCATATTTATTTTATGTTGTTCATGTAAAATGAATTGTTTTAATCTAAAGTATAATTAATGTTGTATTAATGCTGCTAACGTGTTAATGTATCAAGACGTCAACACAGACAAATAATCAACAGCTTGTCACTATTTCCATGTTTATTTTATGTTGTTCATGTAAAATGAATTGTTTTAATCTAAAGTATAATTAATGTTGTATTAATGCTGCTAACGTGTTAATGTATCAAGACGTCAACATAGACAAATAATCAACAGCTTGTCACTATTTCCATATTTATTTTATGTTGTTCATGTAAAATGAATTGTTTTAATCTAAAGTATAATTAATGTTGTATTAATGCTGCTAACGTGTTAATGTATCAAGACGTCAACACAGACAAATAATCAACAGCTTGTCACTATTTCCATGTTTATTATGTTGTTCCTGTAAAATGAATTGTTTTAAGCTAAAGTATAATTAATGTTGTATTAATGCTGCTAACGTGTTAATGTATCAAGACGTCAACACAGACAAATAATCAACAGCCTGTCACTATTTCCATGTTTATTTTATGTTTTTCATGTAAAATGAATTGTTTAATCTAAAGTATAATTAATGTTGTATTAATGCTGCTAACGTGTTAATGTATCAAGACGTCAACACAGACAAATAATCAACAACTTGTCATTATTTCTATGTTTATTTTATGTTGTTCATGTAAAATGAATTGTTTTAATCTAAAGTATAATTAATGTTGTATTAATGCTGCTAACGTGTTAATGTATCAAGACGTCAACACAGACAAATAATAAACAGCCTGTCACTATTTCCATGTTTATTTTATGTTGTTCATGTAAAATGAATTGTTTTAATCTAAAGTATAATTAATGTTGTATTAATGCTGCTAACGTGTCATGTATCAAGACGTCAACACAGACAAATAATCAACAGCCTGTCACTATTTCCATGTTTATTTTATGTTGTTCATGTAAAATGAATTGTTTAATCTAAAGTATAATTAATGTTGTATTAATGCTGCTAACGTGTTAATGTATCAAGACGTCAACACAGAAAAATAATCAACAACTTGTCACTATTTCCATGTTTATTTTATGTTGTTCATGTAAAATGAATTGTTTTAATCTAAAGTATAATTAATGTTGTATTAATGCTGCTAACGTGTTAATGTATCAAGACGTCAACACAGACAAATAATAAACAGCTTGTCACTATATCCATGTTTATTTTATGTTGTTCATGTAAAATGAATTGTTTTAATCTAAAGTATAATTAATGTTGTATTAATGCTGCTAACGTGTTAATGTATCAAGACGTCAACACAGACAAATAATCAACAACTTGTCACTATTTCCATGTTTATTTTATGTTGTTCATGTAAAATGAATTGTTTAATCTAAAGTATAATTAATGTTGTATTAATGCTGCTAACGTGTTAATGTATCAAGACGTCAACACAGACAAATAATCAACAACTTGTCATTATTTCTATGTTTATTTTATGTTGTTCATGTAAAATGAATTGTTTTAATCTAAAGTATAATAAATGTTGTATTAATGCTGCTAACGTGTTAATGTATCAAGACGTCAACACAGACAAATAATGAACAGCTTGTCACTATTTCCATGTTTATTTTATGTTGTTCATGTAAAATGAATTGTTTTAATCTAAAGTATAATTAATGTTGTATTAATGCTGCTAACGTGTTAATGTATCAAGACGTCAACACAGACAAATAATCAACAGCTTGTCACTATTTCCATGTTTATTTTGTTGTTCCTGTAAAATGAATTGTTTTAATCTAAAGTATAATTAATGTTGTATTAATGCTGCTAACGTGTTAATGTATCAAGACGTCAACACAGACAAATAATCAACCACTTGTCACTATTTCCATGTTTATTTTATGTTGTTCATGTAAAATGAATTGTTTTAATCTAAAGTATAATTAATGTTGTATTAATGCTGCTAACGTGTTAATGTATCAAGACGTCAACACAGACAAATAATCAACAGCCTGTCACTATTTCCATGTTTATTTTATGTTGTTCATGTAAAATGAATTGTTTAATCTAAAGTATGATGATGTTGTATTAATGCTGCTAACGTGTTAATGTATCAAGACGTCAACACAGACAAATAATCAACAGCCCGTCACTATTTCAATGTTTATTTTATGTTGTTCATGTAAAATGAATTGTTTTAATCTAAAGTATAATTAATGTTGTATTAATGCTACTAACGTGTTAATGTATCAAGACGTCAACACAGACAAATAATCAACAACTTGTCATTATTTCCATGTTTATTTTATGTTGTACATGTAAAATAAATTGTTTTAATCTAAAGTATAATTAATGTTGTATTAATGCTGCTAACGTGTTAATGTATCAAGTCGTCAACACAGACAAATAATCAACAGCCTGTCACTATTTCCATGTTTATTTTATGTTGTTCATGTAAAATGAATTGTTTTAATCTAAAGTATAATTAATGTTGTATTAATGCTGCTAACGTGTTAATGTATCAAGACGTCAACACAGACAAATAATAAACAGCTTGTCACTATATCCATGTTTATTTTATGTTGTTCATGTAAAATGAATTGTTTTAATCTAAAGTATAATTAATGTTGTATTAATGCTGCTAACGTGTTAATGTATCAAGACGTCAACACAGACAAATAATCAACAACTTGTCACTATTTCCATGTTTATTTTATGTTGTTCATGTAAAATGAATTGTTTAATCTAAAGTATAATTAATGTTGTATTAATGCTGCTAACGTGTTAATGTATCAAGACGTCAACACAGACAAATAATGAACAGCTTGTCACTATTTCCATGTTTATTTTATGTTGTTCATGTAAAATGAATTGTTTTAATCTAAAGTATAATTAATGTTGTATTAATGCTGCTAACGTGTTAATGTATCAAGACGTCAACACAGACAAATAATCAACAGCTTGTCACTATTTCCATGTTTATTTTGTTGTTCCTGTAAAATGAATTGTTTTAATCTAAAGTATAATTAATGTTGTATTAATGCTGCTAACGTGTTAATGTATCAAGACGTCAACACAGACAAATAATCAACCACTTGTCACTATTTCCATGTTTATTTTATGTTGTTCATGTAAAATGAATTGTTTTAATCTAAAGTATAATTAATGTTGTATTAATGCTGCTAACGTGTTAATGTATCAAGACGTCAACACAGACAAATAATCAACAGCCTGTCACTATTTCCATGTTTATTTTATGTTGTTCATGTAAAATGAATTGTTTAATCTAAAGTATGATGATGTTGTATTAATGCTGCTAACGTGTTAATGTATCAAGACGTCAACACAGACAAATAATCAACAGCCCGTCACTATTTCAATGTTTATTTTATGTTGTTCATGTAAAATGAATTGTTTTAATCTAAAGTATAATTAATGTTGTATTAATGCTACTAACGTGTTAATGTATCAAGACGTCAACACAGACAAATAATCAACAACTTGTCATTATTTCCATGTTTATTTTATGTTGTACATGTAAAATAAATTGTTTTAATCTAAAGTATAATTAATGTTGTATTAATGCTGCTAACGTGTTAATGTATCAAGTCGTCAACACAGACAAATAATCAACAGCCTGTCACTATTTCCATGTTTATTTTATGTTGTTCATGTAAAATGAATTGTTTTAATCTAAAGTATAATTAATGTTGTATTAATGCTGCTAACGTGTTAATGTATCAAGACGTCAACACAGACAAATAATAAACAGCTTGTCACTATATCCATGTTTATTTTATGTTGTTCATGTAAAATGAATTGTTTTAATCTAAAGTATAATTAATGTTGTATTAATGCTGCTAACGTGTTAATGTATCAAGACGTCAACACAGACAAATAATCAACAGCTTGTCACTATTTCCATGTTTATTTTATGTTGTTCATGTAAAATGAATTGTTTTAATCTAAAGTATAATTAATGTTGTATTAATGCTGCTAACGTGTTAATGTATCAAGACGTCAACACAGACAAATAATCAACAGCTTGTCACTATTTCCATGTTTATTTTGTTGTTCCTGTAAAATGAATTGTTTTAATCTAAAGTATAATTAATGTTGTATTAATGCTGCTAACGTGTTAATGTATCAAGACGTCAACACAGACAAATAATCAACAGTGTGACATGATGAACTCTTCAATTAATAAGAGTTCTCTCCCTCTTGTATTAATATCGGTGTAGTTCCCCAATATGGCTGAAACAATAAACATGGTAAATCTATACCTCGTGTTATCGTTCGTTACTTATGACTAACAAGTAAAATAAAACATCTCATGGTGGCAGCGGTAAAAGAAACCAGACGGACGAGAAGTCACAGAAAAGAATCAAGATAACCTCACACAGTGAGTAAAAAAAAAAAAAAGAATTTCCTTCTTTCTAAAACGAGAAAAAACAAAGGAAGCGCGAAAAAAAAAAAAAAAAAAAAATGGCGTCTTCAAATATAACATTACCCGTTCTAGACTGGTCGAACGAGAACAAGCACGAGGCATACAGCGAATGGGTGGATTTTATGTCCTCGTATTTCATAATCCACAATGTTGAAGAAAAGTTGAAATACAACTACATTTTGCTCAGCACCGGACCAAAAGGTCGTGAACTTTTAAAAAATGCTCAGCTTACAAATGAGCAGAAAGAAAACTCCGAGAATATATTTTTAATATTCGAATCCCACATGATTCAAAAACCAAACAAATGGGTCGAACGTTTGGAATTCACGTCAATGCGACAAAATGAAGACACAGTGGACGACTACCTAGTCAAGCTCAAAACTAAAGCCGACAGATGTGACTTCGGAAATAATAAAGACGAACGCATCTTAGAACAAATTATTAAAGGGCTCAGGAGCGCTGAGGAAAGAAGAAACCTAATTGCCAAACCAGACCTAACCCTCAAATCAGCCATAGAAAGCGTTAGAGCATATGAAATCACAACAAAAGATAACTCTCGATACAAGGACGCTAACGAAGGGAGAAATGGGGTGTATCACGAAGTATCCGTGAAAAACAAACCCTGCACGAGATGTGGTAAACACCACAGGAAAAGGAAAGAAAACTGCTACGCCTTCAACAAAACGTGCAGAAGGTGCAACGGTTTACACCACTTCGAGGAATACTGCCTAACAAATATGCAAGGCCGGAGAGACTCGAGAGATACTTCTTGCAAAAACAAAATAAGGCAAGAAAATAGCTCATATAAAGCTAAAAAACAAAACCCCCCAAACGGATACAAAAAGCAGAGTTTCCAAAAAAAAAGAATAAATACAACGTCAAAGGAAGACAACGAAACAGACCAAGACGACGATTTATACCTATACGCAATAAATGCAGAGAACGACGACCGTGAAGAAATTTTCGCGAACATAGACTGTGAGGATACAGAAAATAACGAACATAAAATAAAAATGAAGGTCGACACAGGGGCAAACGGAAATATTCTACCTGTTAGAATCTATAAAAAAATGTATCCACAAAATGGCGACAGAAAAATAAATAAACAAACGAATGGTCAAAGGGAACTAACTCATGGACATAAAAAACAAGAGTTAACTACCTTGTGGGCTGCGAATGGTACGAAGATAAACCATTATGGAGCAATAATTTTAAAGATCAAACACAAAAACTCTGCAACTATCAGAGCAAAATTTTTCGTGTGTGATAGCGATGTAACCATACTGGGCCTAAGACCAAGCATTCGACTAGGTTTAGTAACCGTCAACTGCAGCATAACAAAAGGGCACTCACCAAAACAAATTGAAAATATGGAAAACCTCGCTGAGGAATACCCTGACAGATTCCAAGGGATAGGGAAATTCCAAGGCGTTCAAAAAATACATCTTACCGAAGATGCAATACCGGTAGTACAACCGCCAAGAAAATTCCCAGTGCACCTCAGAGACGAACTAAAACAAGAATTACACAAAATGGATCACCTGGGTGTAATAAAAAAGGTTACAGAGCCCACAGAATGGGTCAACGCCATCGCATGCAGCAGAAAGAAAAATGGAAACCTACGGATTTGTCTAGACCCCAAACCGTTAAATAAATACATAATAAGGACACACCATAAAACGCCAACACTAGAAGAAATTTCACACAAATTGATGGGTGCCAAACACTTTTCGAAACTGGATGCAAAACATGGCTACTGGGCAATACAACTTGAAGAGGAATCAAGCTTACTCACCTGTTTCAACACTCCGTTCGGGAGATACAGATATTTGAGATGTCCGTTTGGCCTAAAGATGTCGCAAGACATTTTCCAACAAAAAATGGACCAAATATTGGAACCATGCAAAGGAGCCATAGGTATATCAGATGATATATGCGTGTATGGCAGAACAATACAGGAGCATGATCAAAACCTGTTAGAGACAATGGACACTGCCCGAAAATATGGTCTAGTCTTCAACAAAGAGAAATGCACCATCAGGCAAAAACAAATAAAATTTTATGGTCTCATCTGGGACGAGAACGGATCTCACCCAGACCCCGACAAATGCGATAAAATAAAATCGAAACCAGCACCAACCAACAAGGAAGAACTCCAACAATTCTTAGGTATGATACAATACCTAAGCCCATTTATACCAGATCTCAGCACCAAAACAGCGCCACTGAGGTCACTACTTAAAAAGGATGCAGAGTATCAGTGGAACGAGACGCACGACAAGACGTTCCGAACGATAAAAGATCACATCCACGAAAAACTCTGTCTAGCATATTTTGATCCCAATGCAGACACAACTATCCAAGTAGATTCAAGCATGATAGGACTGGGTGCAACACTCATTAACAACAACAAAGTTGTTGCCTTCGCGAGCAAGAGTCTGACTGAAACGGAATCACGTTATGCAAATATAGAACGTGAACTACTAGCAGTAGTATTCGGATGTGAGAGATTCCACACATACATATATGGAAAAGAAATAATAGTGGAAACAGACCACAAGCCACTAGAAAACATTCAGAATAAGAATATAGCGCAGGCACCCCCACGACTGCAAAGAATGTTATTAAGATTGCAACCGTACGATGCACAGATAAAATATAAACCAGGAAAAGAAATGTGTATCCCAGACTACTTGTCAAGAAATCAACCAACATTAGGTAAGGAAATCGAGCTTGATGTAAACATACACACTGTTGACATTACAGCTCAGAAACAGACCGAACTACAAAATGCAACTGAAGCAGATGACGAACTCAGAACACTTAAAGAGATGATACTAAATGGATGGCCAGATGACGTAAAAAATACTCCTAAGATAATTAGAAATTATTGGTCACTGAAAGAATGCCTATCCGTACAAGATGGTATGATCACAAAGGGGCAATCCATAGTCATACCCAAAAGTATGCAACAGATGGTATTAATGAGGATCCACGATGCTCACCAAGGCATCGAAAAATGTCAACTCAAGGCACAAAATAGTGTATTCTGGAGAGGAATGTCCAAGGACATAGAGGAGCTAGTAAGGACATGCGAGATCTGCAGAGAATATCAAAGGAAAAATCAAAAGGAAACTATGATTATCAAAGAACATGCAACACGACCGTTTCAGTATGTTGCTGCAGATATTTTTGATTTTAACAATCAACAATTCCTACTGATTGCTGATCAATATAGCAAAATGCCCTTTGTCAAGACGCTGAAAAGCACAACAAGCTTAAATTGCATAGAATACTTCAAAGCAATATTCGCTGTTCATGGCATACCTGAAAGGCTATACACAGACAATGCAAGATATTTTGTCTCCAACGAATTCCACAATTTTGCCACAGAGTGGGAATTCACTCACATCACATCAAGCCCCAGGTACCCACAATCAAACGGGTTCATAGAACGAATGGTCCAAACTGTAAAAAGAACATTCACAAAAGCCAAACAATCTAGAATGGATTGTCAAATGGCCCTTCTATGCCTCCGATCAACCCCACTTGACAGCCAGTTACCATCCCCGGCAGAAATCCTATACAATAGGAAAATAAGAACAAGGATACCAACCTTGCTAAATTCATATACCCCAAAGGATGAGGAGATCAGACAAAGATTGTGCAGCAAAAGCAAAAAACAACAACAATATTATAACAAGAGCGCAAGAGATCTCCCAGAATTAACTATTGGTGGAAAAGTGTCAGTCCTACAGGAGGATGACACCTGGCAACCGGCGACAGTGGTCGACAGATGCACAGAACCACGCAGCTACATTGTCAAGATGCAAGGAGATGGAAGGCTACTGAGGCGCAACAGACGACACTTACAAGAGTTGTACAACCCTCAGAGACAAACAGCTATCAACGCATCCGCCCAAAATACCAGTTGGGACAATATAACATCACTCCCCCAACAACACACAAACTCATCAGAAATCGACACTCTATCTAATATCGACGACAGAGAAATTCCATCAGCCAACCAAAGACAACCAGTGGAGGCAAACCAACGACCCACAAGAACACACGAACCCCCCTCAAGTACAAGGACTACATAATGTATAAATAAAAGACAAAATAAATAAATCAATACAAATCGAAAACATCTATCTGAGAAGAGGGATGTGACATGATGAACTCTTCAATTAATAAGAGTTCTCTCCCCCTTGTATTAATATCGGTGTAGTTCCCCAATATGGCTGAAACAATAAACATGGTAAATCTATACCTCGTGTTATCGTTCGTTACTTATGACTAACAAGTGAAATAAAACATCTCAAACAGCTTGTCACTATTTCCATGTTTATTTTATGTTGTTCATGTAAAATGATTTATTTTAATCTAAAGTATAATTAATGTTGTATTAATGCTGCTAACGTGTTAATGTATCAAGACGTCAACACAGACAAATAATCAACAGCTTGTCACTATTTCCATGTTTATTTTATGTTGTTCATGTAAAATGATTTATTTTAATCTAAAGTATAATTAATGTTGTATTAATGCTGCTAACGTGTTAATGTATCAAGACGTCAACACAGACAAATAATCAACAGCTTGTCACTATTTCCATGTTTATTTTATGTTGTTCATGTAAAATGAATTGTTTTAATCTATAGTATAATTAATGTTGTATTAATGCTGCTAACGTGTTAATGTATCAAGACGTCAACACAAACAAATAATCAACAGCTTGTCACTATTTCCATGTTTATTTTATGTTGTTCATGTAAATGAATTGTTTTAATCTAAAGTATAATTAATGTTGTATTAATGCTGCTAACGTGTTAATGTATCAAGACGTCAACACAGACAAATAATCAACAACTTGTCACTATTTCCATGTTTATTTTATGTTGTTCATGTAAAATGAATTGTTTTAATCTAAAGTATAATTAATGTTGTATTAATGCTGCTAACGTGTTAATGTATCAAGACGTCAACACAGACAAATAATCAACAACTTGTCACTATTTCCATGTTTATTTTATGTTGTTCATATAAAATGAATTGTTTTAATCTAAAGTATAATTAATGTTGTATTAATGCTGCTAACGTGTTAATGTATCAAGACGTCAACACAGACAACTATTCAACAACTTGTCACTATTTCCATGTTTATGTTATGTTGTACATGTAAAATGAATTGTTTTAATTTAACAAACCGGACTTAGAAAGTTACATTAACGAAAGAAAATCGGATGTGGGTGATCATTTGAAGGAAATCAGTAAGTGATTTTTCTCTAACTGTTAGATAGCGAAGGCCGTGTTTGGATAGAAAGGTTTGGGTGACACATTAAAGATTTGAAGTGACCTGAAAACGGAAGTCAATTAAACAACATGACTTCTGGATGGAGTGGGTTTGTCTCATTTTGGCGGACAACTTAAGCAAGCGGATCGTAAATGGGCTTTTTAGGAAGAAATATTGTGTTGGTGGGGCGGTCAAGTACAATGTAAATAAATTTTAGGAGATAAGTGATGTGTTTGTCTGTCTGTCTGTCTGTCTGCACCTCTCTCTCCATCTCTCTCCCTCTCTGTGTCGCTCTGGTATTTCATGAGAATGTATTGTTTTCAAATAAACCTTTCTTATAAACAAATATCAGTATTTTATCTAGAGATGATCAAGATGATAGGTTCACAACAAGGATTTATACACCAATCGGCAACGAAAAATATAACCTAACAAACCGGATTAAGAAAGTTAAATATTTTAGAAAGTTAAGAAAAATCGAATGGCTGCAATAATCAAATGACAGTCAGTGAACACATATCCAGTGAATTACGACGCCATTTTAACATGCCAGTGTTAACAACCGAACGATATTATTGGATAATCATCTTTGTTTTTATATCCAATAAAATGAATAGTGCATCTCTTTTATAGTCTATTACTGAAAGATTTATCGTATTGAATAGAATATGTAAACAATGAAATCGATTGGAATGTCTGTTTTATAGTAAATACACAAATTGAAAATTTCTGTAATTATTTGGCAAGGCAGAGGAAAAGAAACATATTTTGTGGAAATATTAATTGTGTTAATTTAATATTTTATCAGGGTGTAAGATTTAATATGGTGGAAACGATCGTATGAAGAAAAAATATAATAAATTAAAATAACTTTAAACAACACCTCTAAAGGTGTTACCTCATTATTATAATTAGAGCCCTAGTAATATATGCACTATTGAGGTTGCAGCCCACTTTCTGTGTGACATTAAAGAAGCCAAATGGCGTAGGGGTTATAAGCGCCGACAGTTATTTAGACGGTCAAGTTTCGATTCCGGTTCGGGGCATTTCCTTATCTAGCCGTAATAAAGCGAAACAGTCTGTCTGTGGATGACTATATATTTATTTTAATATAATTATCCACGGATACGTGTTTCAACGTTATACGACTCATCAGCGTCGCTGAACCTAGCGAGATTCCAAATGTAAACCCCAGAGTATGGAGCCTGAAGCTATAGCACTGAGTCAACATCTGCTAGTACTAAACGTACCGCTTTTTGTGAAGATGTTCTTTCTTTGTTTATTTTGCTGCGATACATTTGAACGGTCAGCACTCTACCTAAATGCTAATTAGGAATACATTGATCACGCCAATGTGATGCCCCAGACAGGGAGCAACATATATAATTTTATAATATTATTATCCACCGACACGTGTTTCGTCGTTATACGGTTCATCAGCGTGGCTGAACCTAGCGAGATTCAAAACAAGGTAACCCTGAAGCTCAACCAAATGCAATTACGTTTCAGCAAACCATATGCTCCGCCAATTCCAAAATATAATAATGAAAATAAAAATGGACGCAAAGAAGACAGAAACGGAATAGCATTTCCGTATGTCATTCCAAATGTATTTTTATAATGTATATTTATAAAGCTCTTCCTTGTATTAAGCACTTTTAAAGTAAATTGGTGTTCAGTTCATTTTATCAATATATTTGAACCTGTCTAATTTTTATATATATATATATATATATATATATATATATATATATATATATATATATATATATATATATATTCATGTATATATATATATACACCTTAGAACTGGCAAAACTACCACCGGGCACTGTAGATATAGATATCAGCTCAATGGATGTTAGATTCCACCCCCACCCCCCGAAACTTTTTCCTCTGAACTTTTCTACATCATACGAATAATATTAACTAACTTTGGAGTGTATGATAATTAATACTTCTAAATAACCCAACAAGTGGCCATAACAAATTCTCCAAATAAAATTAACTAAACAAGAGGAAAATCCGTGTATATAGATGTGGGTGTGTGTATATAGATGTGGGTGTGTGTATAGATGTGTGTGTGTGTGTATATAGATGTGGGTGTGTGTATATAGATGTGGGTGTGTGTATAGATGTGGGTGTGTGTATATAGATGTGGGTGTGTGTATATAGATGTGAGTGTGTATAGATGTGGGTGTGTGTATATAGATGTGGGTGTGTGTATATAGATGTGGGTGTGTGTATAGATGTGTGTGTGTGTATATAGATGTGGGTGTGTGTATATAGATGTGGGTGTGTGTATAGATGTGGGGGTGTGTATATAGATGTGGGTGTGTGTATATAGATGTGGGTGTGTGTATATAGATGTGGGTGTGTGTATATAGATGTGGGTGGGTGTATATAGATGTGGGTGCGTGTATATAGATGTGGGTGTGTGTATATAGATGTGGGTGTGTGTATATAGATGTGGGTGTGTATATAGATGTGGGTGTGTGTATATAGATGTGGGTGTGTATATAGATGTGGGTGTGTGTATATAGATGTGGGTGTGTATATAGATGTGGGTGCGTGTATATAGATGTGGGTGCGTGTATATAGATGTGGGTGCGTGTATATAGATGTGGGTGTGTGTATATAGATGTGGGTGTGTCTATATAGATGTGGGTGTGTATATAGATGTGGGTGCGAGTATATAGATGTGGGTGTGTGTATATAGATGTGGGTGTGTGTATAGATGTGGGTGTGTGTATATAGATGTGGGTGTGTGTATATAGATGTGGGTGTGTGTATAGATGTGGGTGCGTGTATATAGATGTGGGTGTGTGTATATAGATGTGGGTGTGTGTGTATAGATGTGGGTGTGTGTATATAGATGTGGGTGCGTGTATATAGATGTGGGTGCGTGTATATAGATGTGGGTGTGTGTATATATGCGACTGAAAGATCTAAGCATAACTTAAATCAGTTCCCTTAATCACCATTCAATCGGCTTTCTAACAACCCCAGAACCAAACGCACCAGCTTAATACTAACCCTAATCCTAACCCTAACCCTAACCCTAACCCTAACCTTAACCCTAACCCTAACCCTAACCCTAACCCTAACCCTTACAACCCCAGAACCAAACGCACCAGCTTAATACTAACCCTAACCCTAACCCTAACCTCTGACCTGATTTAGCATATCCCTATCCAGCCCCCATCAGCCATCTGGGTGGGCTAGTGAAACAACCCCTACCCCCCCCCCCCACCCATCCAAGGCATTGCTGTTTTGGCTGCCTATGGTCAATCTCCCCACCCTTACTAAGCCCCATAGGAAGTAAACTGTCCAAGCAGTTACTAACTGAAATAGTTTTTCTCCAGCCAGTCCCTTAGTGAACGCTAAGAGAAGAGCCGGCTTCTTCGATTCTGAGACCAAACTAGCTTGATTCGTCTGCCAACTTTCAGTCTCCATTACTGGGAAGAATTGTATGACGAAACTTTCTATTGGACATAAAATAAAATCACTCGGGCCTCGCTGAAATTAAGGAGGTCTCTCCAAGGCTGATTTAAAGGTAATGGCAAAAATATATAATTTTTCTATCCTCGACGACTATAAAACCGGGTCTCTGTCCTTTTTTAAAAATAGAAATTTATCTCCAAAATTCACCCTGACTCTAATTCTTTCTACTTAACCAGGTGGAATAGTGGCAGTCGAAACCCATTAGAATTATTCCTGTTGAACACCCCCTCCAACCTCAGGTATCATTCTGCTGGGGGATCCACCGTTGCAGGGCCTACCGAGTTGAGCAGAGAACTATTGTGGACATTAATGAAGCCTGCAGATTTCCTAGCGAGCTCTTGTTCCCTTATCTTCCGGCACACCATTCAGTTTCAAGGCTCCTTTCTATTCCCGTTCCAAATGTACATATACTCGCACTTATACGTATAGTACCTATCTCATTATCTAAATTGGATTTCTGTTTTTTTTTTATTATCTGTTATTAACTAATCTTACTTTTTCACTCTTTTTTCATTTCTAATAACTCTTTATACCAATTTTAGTGGGGGAGGATTAGAAGGCTTTATAGTCTGTCACTTTGCTTGTTCGCCCTTTCGCCCTACCAGCTCTTGGTTTTCCTGATGTTTTGCTATTTGTTTTCTATGTGTTCTTTTGGGGCCTTTTCTGTATAACGCGGCGATGCAAGCGCCGATGAAGAACTTTTGGACAATCTTTAAAAATTATTTTTTTAAAGTATAAATAAAATAAAGTATGTCCAAAATGCTTTGGAAACGATTGTACGCCAAATTGGACTTGCTGTTGGGACTCAAAATGTAATGACTTGATCCTTTATATGTTTTATCATAGCTCTGGTTGTTCTATCTAACATCCATTGAGCTGATATCTATATCTACAGTGCCCGGTAGTAGTATTGGCAGTCCTAAGGTGTACTCGCTATACACACCTTTGATTTACGTCTTACACCCTCCGTTTTATGATCAAAATTCTTATTGATTTAAACCTATATATATATATATATATATATATATATATATATATATATACGATAAGTTATATAAATATATTTATGGTAATTAAGCTACACAGAGGCTTTCGCG
The DNA here is from genome assembly GCA_963556195.1 of Sepiola atlantica. Lineage (NCBI taxonomy): Eukaryota > Metazoa > Mollusca > Cephalopoda > Sepiida > Sepiolidae > Sepiola > Sepiola atlantica. The sequence continues at coordinate 18,004,284 of OY744551.1, read as the reverse complement.
TTTCATTTCCGTAGGGAATCGTCAGGCTAAAATGCCTGACGATTCCCTACGTGGATCAAACGCGGAGGCCTCTGTGTAACTTAATGTCCATAAGTATATTTTCATAACTTACTATCTAGCTCTACTCACGTATTAAGCATTGTTGAAGTAAATACTGAAAATTTATACATAAAAGACTATCTCCTTATTATATTTCATGTTGATATATATATATATATATATATATATATATATATATATATATATATATATATATATATTAGCAGTTTTCAGCCGGCGTTACACGTGTGGAGATGTTGCATTCAGAAGGTTTCTTAGGAAAAAAATCCGAATATCGTGATGTTTAAAATGTTTGTCGTGGAAGAAAAGTTCAAAATAACATTTCCATTATTAGGTAAAATAATAAAATAACAGTCAGCGCGGTGGTGTTCTAAGAAACTACTTACTTACTACAGACAGCTATAAAGCGACAAACGGCTTTAACGAATTTAAAAGAATTTGTGTATTTTAAATCTAAAAAATACCAATGAAATAATTATTTAAATGTTTAAACCTTTTTTTAACACATTCTACATTGAGATTTTTATTGTATTTTTACTTATCTATTTTAAAAACATGAATTTCGCTTCTTTACGTTCTCATATATTTCATTTATTTTATGGACCAAACCGATAATTGCCACTAGTGACCTCAGATGTAATGGAAGGAAAGTGTCACTGTTGTCTTTATATTCCTTGAAAAATGTAACCCTTATTGAAACTTATTTGAAGGTTCGAACCGTTGTATATCGATTTCTATAACATATAAACAAAGAAATATTGACTTTTATATATCGAAGATATATTAGTTCCAGCAAATATTCCCACTTATTAGTATATTTCAGAATAGTAAATTCCGGACAGAACTTACGGGATGACCTAAGATTAACTCATTTACGTTCAAAATAAAATGTAAAACGTTATTAGATTCCGGACACCTTAATACAACGTCAAGTTGGTGGTCGAAAGAAGGTCCGAGTATTTTGGCCGTATTCCATTCCCTTTGGATGCGTCGGCATGGCCCACTGGTCTGTAACGATTACCAATGAGGCGCGTACCGACACCCTTTTTCCCGCCGTTTGTAAGCGAACAATTCATTAAAATCAGTTCGTAAGTTCGTGCCAAAACAATTTTAACTTCTTCCTGTCGCCTCCCTGACTATCTTTAATTGCATCCTGCAAAAGACGATGTCTTCAGATTTATAGACATGGGTAAGAAGCCAGTCAGTTTCGGGGTCGCTCCATCAGCCAACGGTTTGCTCAACGATAGCCATTGGCCGATGGCCATCATTTCCTAACGCCACTTTAAGAATTAACACCTGCACTGGATTATTATTGAGTCACTGATTATCAAGGACAAAACTCACTCGAGGATAAGAGTTAATAAGATGTAATGATTGTCGGCCGGAATATGAGGAACACTATGGGAGTACTAAAATTGATCAATATAATGTACTATGTTTGATTACTTATGAAGATGGCTTATGACAAGTATATGTTGAGATTGGCTTTGTAGACGATTGTGTGGTAATCTGCAGTGGGGGGGGGGGGCAGTCCAGTGGTAATTTGGTCTACGGGCGAGAAACTATTGCAAAGAAGTTCTGTCCATGGAAATTCTGCCTGACGCTAGGCACATGAAGGAAGAAAGGAAAATCTGTTTCCGTTGTGGTAGGAAAACGAGTTCTTGTTGTGAATGTCTTACAAGGAAGAACCAATTAGTGGAACTCAGTCAAACACCTTCTATTGATATAACGATAGAGTATATATATAACTTGCGACTAAAAGTTTTTTTTTCATGTAGTTTTAATGGTTGAAAAACTTCCAAGACTATATATATATATATATATATATATATATATATATATATATATATATATATATATATATATATATATATATATATATATATTTAATATTAAAGTGTTTTTCACCTACAGACGATGTTGTCTCGGGCTTTCTTAACCTCATCACTGTAGGAGTGGCGGTTGCAAGCAGCCGCATGAACTCGAACGCCATTCGTGGATTCAGGCTAGAATCACGAGAAAACCGCTCATATAAATATATATATATATATATATATATATATATATATATATATATATATGATGTATTTTTATGTAATTCTTTATTGGTGGTTTATACGTACATGCATGGACACGTATTTCTGACTCACAGCCGTCATCAGACGGGATAACACGAGGATAAAACCTTCGATATTGATGTCTATAGTTCAGCGTCTTACCATTGGACTACGAAGGCCTGCCTAGAAATATGTATTTATTAATTTTATACGTACATATTTTTTATTGTCTGATATTCGCATAAAATTAATACAAAAATATATATTAACGAAGAATACGTCGTATTACTCACTTAGGAAGTGAATGAATCGAAATAGTAGTAAGCAAAAAAGCAACGAACGCTGCAATCACCAATAAAAACAATTACATACAAATACATAATATATTTAGGTGATAAAAATCGTAGATATTTCAATGCAGGGCTTCGTAGTCCAATGGTAAGACGCTGGTCTATAGACTTCAAAATCGAGGGTTCGATCCTTGTCTAAGTTAATCATGCTGCTGACAGTTGTGAGCCAGAAAAACGTGTCCATGGATCCAAACACAACCGTGCTTCTAGCTCAGTATGTTTGTCAGTATGTTTGTCAGTATGTTTGTCAGTATTGTCCTTTTAAACTGTCCGGTTCCGTCTTTTAGTCACGTGTTTGCTCACCTAAGGGTTTAATACTCGTTTGGGTTTTTTTTTAGTAAATTTATAAATTTTAAATTTCTTTCACAAAGTTTTCCGTTCACATGGAAGTTACAATTCATTACTATTTACATGTAATTTCAATAAAAGCAAAATAAAAATGCAAATAACTAACAAAAAACAAGCCGACCCTCTTTGACAAGTAGATGCAAACAAATGGACTTCTTCACAAACCTATTATTATTATTATTATTATTATTATTATTATTATTATTATTATTATTATTATTATTATTTGTTCTATCATTATCATTGTTATTATGTTTTATTTGTTTTATTATTATTATTTTATTATTATTATGTGTACTAATATTGGACCATGAGGGACCCTATGTTTCTGGAAAGGGTGAAAGTTAGCTAGTATGAATTGTGACCTGGCTGAAATTGTTAGATTGATTGCAGAGTTAAACTGACATATATTTTGGACAAATAAATGTGGTCCCACGAGTGATTCATTCCCCATGAGGTGACGGATCGGACAGGGGGGGGGCTCAGAGATCAAAATCAGGTTGGTGTTGCCCGGTATTTTGTTGAATAATTCATTCTCAAAATCATAATACATGGATAGGATTTGTCCGAGTTAAGGATTTAGGGTCAAGCACAAAGCGAGATTAAATACGGTTATGTGATTGGATGACGGAACAAGGGTACTGTGACGTCACTTGTTGTTATCGAGACGAGAATAGGAGCCAGACCGCTGTGGAACGAGAAGCCAGTGGATGTCCATGAATAATGGTCAGAAACTTAAATTTTGGGTCTCGAATGAGATGGGAATAAGCCACTCTATCTTCCTTCCCCATCCAGTGTGAAGAATAGTCAAGTCAAAAACCGAGAAGCAAAACAACAACAAAACGGCGACTTTCTCTCTCTCTCTCTCTCTCTCTCTCTCTCAGGCGTTATCAGGAAAGAATAAACGACCTTTCATAAGCCTCTCAACGGCTGCCTTCTGAATTCTTTCTTTATCATGTAAAAGTTTTATTCCCAGAGAGCAGATACACAACAGAAGACGATAAAGAAATCTACACGGCGACGAAGACGACATAGGAAGGTAGGAAAATCTTTAAAAAGCACGGCACAACACTAGACGACCACGACAAAGAAGTTTACGGCCAAATGAAGAATGAGGAAAGAGGAAATTAAGAAATGTATCAGGTAAATTATGACATTGATTTGGAATGTGTTAAATAAGAGTTTAAAGAATCCAACTACATTCACACCCTTTGTGCTAAAAAAGAGTATAACACGTTTGCATGAGGTTTAGAGCATCGTATAATCGATGTTCTGCATTGTTGGAGACACGCCCACAGGCAAAAACGCCAACCAACACATGAATGACCTTGCGGCATCCCGCTACTATTTATTACTCGCTGGCAATGACTATTGGTCTGCCCTAGGATTTGGGTGGCAATAAGCCTCCCCTACGTCCCAGCACTCTCCGCACTTTTCCAGTGGAGGTCTGGTTAGTCGAAAGATCCGGAATTGACATACTACTTTTGAGCGAAACGGTCCGTAAAAATGTACCGAAGTTTTGATTTCACAAAATGAACAATAAAATGAATAAATTCTCGGTCAATCTTGTCTCTCTCTCTCTCTCTCTTTCTTTCTCTCTCTCTCCCTCTCTCTCTCTCTCTCTCTATATATATATATATATATAGAGAGAGAGAGAGAGAGAGAGATTATCTTCTACTAGATTTCGAAGTGGACTTCTGTCAAGGGGGGGGGGGGGAAGCATGATCTGGACAGCCCTCCCCAGATGTGGAACAGTACTCCATCTTAGGACTTACACATATAGCGATATTTCCAGATGACTTCTTCCCCATCTTCTAGAATGTCTGACTTAATTTTTCTGAAAATAAAAAAAATATGTGACTAGATAAATTAGCTTCTCAGATTATAATTATTTTTAAGACGTTTATCTGTTCAATTGTTAGAACTGTGTTCAGTGTTCAATTCGATTGTATTTTTGGCATGAAATTCATTTTGATTTTAGTTGCAAATTCTTTGTAGATTTTGCACAAACGGAATTTCACTCAGCAGAAGAAAAACATTTTCTAGCGATCCGATATCCAAACAACTGTAATACTTACATATATCTTAGATCTCACATAGTCACCCCCCCCCCCCCATTACTTTAGTCTGGGTGAAAAACGACCTTTTTGATGAATATTATTCCCTTTTCATTCTATGGCTTCGTACCAATTTTTTTATTATTATTATTTCAACCTTTTATCCATGATTTTTAACCCCATCCCGATAGATGGGATGATGAGATGATGGAGATAAGGAAACAGCATTTATGAGTTATATTTTCAAATCATGTCCTCCGATGGGTGTGTAATTGTCTCAATGGATACCATTAAGGACGATGGGATCAACTACTCCCTTCTGATAATTTACACGCCAATACTTTTGGAAAATGTATGACTACTACAGGTAAAAGTGGCAACTCGTGTTCAATGAATTCCTTACACTAGGCATCATGTTTGGACAGTATGCATCATGTTTGGACATTATGCATCATGTTTGGACAGTATGCATCATGTTTGGACAGTATGCATCATGTTTGGACAGTATGCATCATGTTTGGCCATTAAATAATCCCAAACGAGTTGATATGCTGTAAAAGAAATCAAACCGATAAATGAATTGTTTGTAATAGCTACTGTCGTCGTCCTCATGGTAGTAGTAGTAGTAGTAGTAGTAGTAGTAGCCGTGGTCGTTGTAGTAGTTGTAGTCGTGGTCTTAGTAGTAGTCCGAAAGGAACTTAGGTCCGGTCTTAAAGCGTTAAGTCGAAGAGTTGACCTAATTCATCGTCGTGACAGGACGCTAGTCGTTCGTCAGTTATGCTTTAAAGCAATGCTTGTACACCCTTGTGCCGGTCAAATTAATTGAAAACCAGTTCGCCTTGCATCATTATGGCAACATAGAGTCTGATCTGAACCATCGTTAGCTTATTTGCCGGGATGAGGTATGGGCAGGCTTGGCCTTAAGAAATGCACTCTCCCAGGCATTACCTCCTCCTTTGAATCAGGAGCCACTACCAGGAAAGGCCGACTTGTCTATCCTCGGTTATTTTCGCTTACATTCGCTGATGTAACAGGAACCAATGTGTGTATGTAATTTTAGCAGCTAAGTATTGTTAAGAGTGCTGTGAACCGGAAATGGCCTCCAAACTCTGGCTAATAGCAACATATGTTCAATTAATTGTATTTGAGTAATTGCTTATAATATTGTTTTGAGATACAGTAATAGATTTGAGTGCCTGAAAAGGGGTTGACTTTCCTTTAAAAAAACATAAACATCTTAACCCTTCTCCGTAAATGACATCGTGAATTTCTATCCTGACCATAAATTTTTGTCATGTCTATGAATGTACGGTGCACCCGGAGGTGATGCTCTAATTTTGATGATTTGGGGAGTATAGAGTCACTCTTTAGTCGACATTACGTTCAGCTTCAAAATAATCTACAACGTTGGTTCCTGTTCGGGTCGCATCAGAGTTAAGCAGAACTTATCAAGTAGAGATTATTTCTTCACAAAATATCCGCTGACGAAACAAATTAATCTACAGACCATTCGTCTACAAAAATCAACTCAGGTAAATAGAGACCTCCTCCCCCCCCCCCCCACCGAAAAACATGCGACACATGGTATCGTTAATAACATTCATAATCCTTTCTGCAGTCAATCCAACCATATTTGGTACAATAAACTTCAATTTATGTCTGACTTGTCTACCAAATTTCAGTCACAAAGGTCCCAGTCTTTGCTTTATTACCGTTAAATACGGGGGGGACACTCTGTGAAACTTTGGTGATCGTTTCATCAGTAGGATGCGTGATCCTGAATCAGCTTCACACTCATTGACCCTTAACAACCCATATTTTTTATCTGTGAGGTTATTTCAAAGATAATGTATATCAAACAATTCGCAGACTTTTCCAGAACTTAAGACGGTTATCACAGCCGAAAACGGGATTCATAAGAGATAGGTGCGTGAGAGTAATTGACAATTTTTCACGCCGTATCCAGATATATTTATTATTGAACGGCGAAAAAACAAAGACTGTTGGACATTCATGCTTAAAATTTGATGGGCAGGTCAAACATAGACTGAAGGTTCTTTGTACTAAATATAATTGGGTTGTGGAAAGGATTGCGAATTTTATTAACGATTCAATTTGTGACATTTGACGGGGGGGGGGGTACCTTGTATTTAAAAATATTATGAACTTGTATAAAATCTGTTAGCAAAAAAGATTCGGAATGAAATAACTCGAAAAGGGTTGATATGACGTAAAACAGAACAAATAAACAAAACCTATAAATGTTTAATTTGTCGAATTTCACATCATTACCTGAGCGAATTGATGACTTACTTGAGTAAAACTCAAACTTATAGCCACTTAAATGAGTGACATTTTTGGATATCAAATGCTGTAAGCAAAACACGCCACTAAAGGATATAAATGTTTACCAGTTTTACTGGGAACAAATACTGGTGGAAGACTAGTGTCCTGTCACGAGGATGTTTTAGACCATTTGTTCGACTTCACGCTATAATATCAGGGATACGCACTGGACCTAAGTGCGTTTCGGACTGAGTAAGGGACTACAACTACTACTACTATTACTACAACTACTACAACTACTACAACTACTTTAACGTTGTGGTCAGTGATTTTCTTTACAGACATCACATACAAAAGTATGTTATGTTTCTCAAATGGTTATGTGAAACGTATTCCATTATCTGAGTTGAAGGTGCCACGTTACATAAAACTGCCGGTGAATTCATCTCGTATTTCCAGAAGTATAAGCTTCTTCCGCAGTTTTGTTCCCAAATAAAGACTAGAAACAAAGAAAAATGGATTTTACTTTGCTTACTTTTATTTCTGATATTTATCGACAGTATCTTACGCACTGATTTCTTTATATACAGTGAGCTTCCTGCCCTGGCTGAGGATGTCAGTCTTCGCTCTGCTATCGTTTCCGATCGATCGGCCATATTTATCAAAATCTGTTTTATTTTTACACATTCTCATGTTATAATCACACCCCAATGTTTATTTTACCGAATTTCAGAAATCACAACCTGTCAAAACGAACTAAACATTGAATTATAAAACCGACTCATTTCATCTCTCTCCCGCCTTTTCGCTTTCTCTAGCAACTGAAACAATCGTTGACAAATTATTACATATTATTGGATGCCGTTTTAGAAGGTCTCTAAATATAGAGCCTGTAGGCCACTTTTTAGAGAATTTTTAAAAAACTAATGAAGTCTATACTAATCTCCTGTGTGGATACAATCTCTATGCCAAATTTAATTGCAATCGTTTTTTTTTAAGATATTTCATCCCAAACCAAGCAGGCCGCCACTGTAAACGTAAGGGGCTACTGAGAATTAGAGTGCAGAATTTGGGTGTCATCCTAAGTTTGGAACTGTGTAGCGAGATGTCTGTTTACATTAGTTTCAAACCTCTGCATGTCTGTACAGTCGGGGAAACAGGGAGCAGGGAGGAAGTTCTAGAAGCCGGCAGCAGGAGGATACAAGCTATTGGCCTAGAAGACTCTCCGGCATCTGTGGACCTCCACAGCAATAGATGTGATTTTTCTAATTTTCAGGTTAATCGAGTGTATTTACGTCGAGAGGACACTAGAGCATCCAGTTCATCGGAGCACAATCCATTGAAGTATTCCTAAAACAAGCACAAGAATGCAACATTGCGGCGATGGGTGAATAGTTTGGTGGATAGTGAGGGACCAATTAAGTTGGTTACTCTTTTTTCCACCTTGTCTAAAAGGAAGAGACTAGTAGATGATGCACCAGCCCAGATGTGAGAACAATATTCCATGCATAGACGGATGGTGGCTTTGTAGAGATACAGGATAATGTCAGGAGTGAGGAGTTTATCAGCACGGTGGAGTGAGCTCACCTTGGCAATGTCTTCAATGTGTTTGTTCCAATACATGTCACCTGTGAATGTTAGGCCGAGTAGTTTCAATGTTGAACTCTCAGGTAGGGCGTTATTTGCCATGAGAATCGGTGGTTGAAGAGGTTTTTTATAGTTATTGTAGGAAAGGAGCTTTGTCTTTGCGGCATAAAAAGTTACCAACCATTTCTGTCCCCAATCCACTACAGCCTGGAGGTCATTTTCTAAGGATTCAGACATTGCCTCGGATATGTACGCGTCTGTTTTGCCAACATGACGAGAGTAGAGCGTGGTGTCGTCAGCAAAAATACCTATCTTAGACTCGATGTCATCAAGGAGGTCGTTTATGAAAATCAGGAACAATAGGGGTTCAAGGATGGATCCCTGGAGTGCACCAGCATTTATGTCATGTTGCTTAGATGAACGGACATCGAGGACAACCTTGATCTTTGTTTTGGTGAGGAAGGATCTAATTATATTAAATATTTGTCCAGCAATACCATATGAGTGAATTTTAAGGAGAATCCCCTTATGTCATGCCTTGTCAAAGGCCTTGGGTATACCAAGCGCTACTGCTCTAGCTTCACCTGCCTTGTCCAGTGTATGATATATGCGTTCAGAGATTACCGTTAGAATATCTGCAGTATATCGTGCTTGTCTAAATCCATACTTGCTGTCAGAAAAAAAGTTTAACACAACTAGGTGCCGGACTGTCGCTAGATGGATTAAGGATTCAAAGATTTTAAAAGAGATCGGGAGTAGACGTATTGGGCGGTTGTTCTGAGCATCAGTTCTATCCTCAGAATACTTACAGAGGCAATTTCCCAGCTATCAGGGAACCAGGATTCGGCAAGGAATTTGTTGTAGAGGCAGACTATTTCTTTATTACTATTACCGCTATAAGATCAGACTCACAAGCTTTGGAGGTGTCGAGTTTTTTATGATGTCCCTGACCTGAGATGGGTGATGACCAGGTCATTAGGTGTGGCTTCGGTCCGCAATGGGAATATAGGGAGGTGGTAGTTTGCTGAGTCCAAAGTGGAGATAAAGGAAAAACGCTGGGCAAGTAGTTCAGTCTTATCAGTTGCCGTGCAAACGACATCATTGTGGTTTGATAGCGTGGAATTGTTGATTGGCCATTGTTCACCACACAGTAAATTTTCCAGAAATCGCGAGTAGCTAGTTTCTGTGACTGAATGCGTTTTTTTGGTAATCTGTGTATACCTATCACTGCCTTACAATTATTTCTTGACTCTATAAATGTCTGTCTATTTGCAGTTCACTTGTGGCAGCTGAATTTTGGGAATGCTTGCTGCTTCTCAGCAATGGCAGCTGCACATTCCGAGGTGAAGCATGGAGGAGAGTTGGATTAGCTGAAGAATTTTCATACGGGGACATAGGCTTTAATTCCTGTTTTAACCCATCCGGTTAACTCATTTGCACACTGATCAGCAAGGAGTGAGAAAGTTACACTCCATATGGCGTCGATGATGTGATCTCTGAGGGTCCAAAATCAGCCGCTCATCAGCTTTTGGACGAGTTTTTAGGGTGATAGCAATTATTAGCACAACGTGATCAGCGTTCCAGAGCGGGCTATTGGCTTCCGTCACAAGCCTCGGCAGTCAGGTTAGGAACAGGTCGATAAGTGAGGCTTGCTGGTCAAAGCGATCAGAGATGCGGGTCGTGAAAGCGACAGTCTGTGAGTGGGAGTGAGCTAAGGAGAAATTATACGTAGAGTTACAGGCTGTGTCAGTAAAGGTGGAGAATCACAGCCAGTCACGGTTGTATGTATTAAAATCCCCAAATACAAGTATTTGGGCATTCGAGTCGAGTGAGAGTGTTCTATCTATGCTTTGATAAACAGAGTTAAGTAGGTTACAGTCCGGGTCGAAAGAGAACGGTATTAGAAATATAAGTAACTAACGCTGTGATGTAAGGTCAATCGAAAGCACATGTACGCTTGCTCATCGTATTCTAACCTATGTTCTCTCGTCAAGAAAGTGTTTTCCGAACATAAACTCCTAACCTGTGAATATGTTTGTCAGAGTCTTTACGGTAAAGAGGATGGTAGTAAGTCATGTCAAAGTGGTGAGAGGAGTTTGAGGATTGAAGGTTCGTTTCATTTAGAGCTAGGATATCCGGATTGTTTGTCAGGAGAAAAGTTTCTACGTCGTTGATGTTGGTTCTACGTCCCCGGATATTACTGAATGCGAGCCTCAAGGGCGGAGGCGAAGATGTTTTTGTTTGGTGTCTGGTTTAGGTTTGATTCTTTTTATTTTGCAATGACATGTTTGTTTTGAGATAGAGTGGGGTGGGCAAAGTTTGTGCTTGTTAGATGCTAATAAGCTCACACAACCAGTTCATTAGTCGCGACCTAGTCCATTGTGGTTGTGGAGATAACTGTAGGGTCCATTTCCATGCGCGACATGGCACGTACAGCTACCCACGGTATTATACAACTGATGATGGAGCAGCCGTTCTTAGCGCTACCTAAGAGTGTGTGCTCCTGTACTGCCAGTCGGAAACACCAGCCAGATAAGCTGTCGTACCTGTACCCTCAACCTGTCGGAACAAGAGCGACCCAGACTAGTCATGTAAGACTTAGTGGCAAAGTAAAATCCCCCAAGTTGCCCAGATAGAGAGAAAGGGAGACGGAATTCACTGTCTTAGTCAGGAAACAAAGTTCGATACTGGGTGCCTTTGAGGCGTTCCAGCGCTGGTACCTCGGCGTCTGGCTAATAGACAGAGAAGGAGTGCAAAGGTCGGGCGATAGGCAAAGCCCCTCGATTATTTAAGCAATTTTAGGTTTGCAAACCGGATATTTTGTTCGAGATTCCAGCTCTAGGAAGGTTGTCGATCAGGACTAATGAGGTCTCCCTCCCCAACGGTTTTCTGCCAAGGCATAAGTGGTTAGTAGCAAGGCTTTATTATCAGAGTGTTTATTCTCTTAGTTGGTGGCCTGACAAGACTGAGAGGGGATAGTCTGCACCGTGTACCAGTCGGGTATTTCGTATGAAAAAAATAAAAATAAAAGAATAAAACTTTTTTTTATAAATAATTTTTTAAGAATTACATATATATATATATATATATATATATATATATATATATATATATATATATATAGAGAGAGAGAGAGAGAGAGAGAAAGAGAGAGATAGAATAAGTCTAGCCACCCCCTTCCATAGATAATCAAGGACTGAAGATAAGTACCAATCTCACTCTATTATAAGCAACATTTATTTTTAAGACATTTCATCGGCCATTGTGGTGGGTGGGAGGGTTTAATCTACTATTATGTAGGCCCGACGAGGGGGGCACTCGGCTATGACGTTACAGTATACAAGGATATTTAGAAGTTGCGTTACAGATCGAACTACCTGGAAGAAAATATTGTTTAACTAAGAAGTAACTATCGCAACGTTAATACATGGATTATTTAAGACAGAGATAGTTCAGAAATAAGAAATTAAAAAACTTAGTTGATTATTATTGGATACTTGTTTAGCAGGGTCTGTGAATATGGGGGCCTTTGACCCCCAAAATGGATCGTGATCAAATTGAAGATAGCGTCGATATTTTTCTTAACAATTATTACACGAGTTTCAGTGATAAAATATTTTTTAAGTTCCACGCACAATGTTTCTATAGGGAACACACAAACATCACACACACACACACAAACATCACACACACACACACACAAACATCACACACACACATGCACACACATTTGCTTTTATATATGAAGATAAATCGAAAAATTATTGAAATTAAAAAGGTACACACGTGAAATAAAAAGATAATTTACCTACGATATTAAATCCACCATAATGCATTTACTTTTTCGTAAACAAGTCAGTAATTTTAATCTTTTTGTTAATATTTTTTTTAAAAATTACTGCGTGAACCTTCCAAATTTGAAAGGAATTTGGAAAGATTTCAGCTGTCAAATAGAAAGTAATGACTTTCTATTTGACAGCTTAAATATTTCCAAATTCCTTTCAAATTTAATTTGGCTAAGAATTTTACAGACAGAAATGTCTGTCTGTAAAATTCTTAGCCAAATCTAATTATGCGTTAAAAGATTGAAAGTTTTCGAAAGTATTTAAGGCAGTTTATTTGATTCATCATGGTCGTTAATCTTTAGACGATTTCCCCCTCATTTGATGAACCGAGGATGCGAGAAAACGCGATTCTGGGGTAAATAATAATCAACGGGAATTTAAATCTACCTTTCGAAGAGTTGTTCACCCCAGCGCCAAGGGGTGTACATATGCGGTTTCGTCTTATTAGCGTTCTCTGTCCACGTTTCTGCTCAGAGTAGATAGCGTTGTTGTCTACTCTATCCAGGTTTAAAGTGGCATTGGACAAACATTCAGATTGTATATAGACGTACACATCTTCTAAATGCTCTTTTTTACATGGCTTGTTGCACTTTGCTATTTTTGGCAATACATTTGATTTGATTTATCTTTTTTGGTAACAAGCGATTATTAGAATTCGTTTGACATTGACAAATGTATGGAATCCCGTAACTTCCTGTTTGAACACATTGGTTGATTGAATTCACATCTTAAATAAACAATACTTCTGCCACGTGTTAGTGTTCACTTTGTTTTTCATTACATTCTTTCCATTAAAAACAAAAAAAAACGCTTTTGTACAACAAAAGTAAGTATAAAAATATTTTTATCAATTTTTCTTTTTCTTTTTTAAAACGTAAAGGTTTATTCATTCAAAATTTTCTTTAGAATTTTAATTTGATCGGGCAAAATCTGACCAGCAACTCCTAAAACTTTTTGAAGATTGTGCCATGTAGGTAACAGAAAGAAAACACATTTTAACAAATAACTTTTACCTTCTTCGATCTGTGTAGGTTTTCAGTTGTAGAACTTTTTTTAAAAGATTTGGTATCGCCATTTAAAAAATACTTTTTTAAAAAGATTTTGTATCGCCATTTAGAAGTCGGCCAGGTGAGATCGAATGGTTCGTTATAGTGCAAAGTATTTTGAAATAAATAAGAACTTAAAAAAGAACTTATCATATCCGACTGGAAACGATTCCGGACTAAGGGTTAGTTGTATAGTAATGAAACCAAAGCTTATAGGCGAAATTTGAAAAAAACTAAGTTTCTTCATTTCTTATTTCTGAACTGTCTCTGTCTTAAATAATCCATGTATTAACATTGCGATGACTACTTCTTAGTTAAACAATATTTTTTCCAGGGTTATATTCTTCTCTTGCCTGTGCACAATTCTTTATTTGTCTGTCTAGTTTTCTTGTTAATATTCTGCGAGATCAGATTTAGAGGGGTTAACGTGTCCGAGGTTTGAAAGAGAAAAAAAGGGGGGAAGAATCAATTATCAAATGTGTGTTTTTTTTAAATAAGGGAACTCCCACCACACGCATTAGCCTCATATTAGCTTTAAAAAGACACGAGTTAAGAAATATTGATATCTGCCACCGGCCAGGAATGGAGACCGCTATAAAATCAAAGCTTATAGGCGAAATTTGAAAACAGCTAAGTTTCTTAATTTCTTATTTCTGAACTGTCTCTGTCTTAAATAATCCCTGTATTAACGTTGCGATGACTACTTCTTAGTTAAACAATATTTTTGCAGGTAGTTCGATCTGTAACGTAACTTCCAAATTGCTTTTTATACGTAAACGTCATAGCTAAGTGCCCCCTCGTCAGACCTACACAAAAGTAAATTAAACCCTTCCACCCACCATAATGGCAGGTGAAATGTCTTTGAAATAAATTTTGCACATGATAGAGTCAGAGTGGAACTTATCTTCAGTCCTTCATTATCTATGGATGACGGTGGCTAGACTTATTATATATATATATATATATATATATATATATATATATATATATATATATATATTAAGTTGTTTTTTTCATACATGGGGGGCACGGAAATACCACATCAGTACATGGGCGCAGGCAATCCCCTATTGGTGTGTTAGACCCGTAGATCTTGTCAGGCTATCCAACTAAGAGAAGGAAAACTCTGATAATAAAACCTTGCTACTAACTACTTACGTCTTGGTAGCAAACCGTTGAGGAGGGAGGCCTCATTAGTCTTGATCGACAACCTTCCTAGAGCTGGAATTCGAACAAAGTATCCAGTTTGCAAACCTAAAATTGCTTAAGGAGTAAATGTGCTCTGCCTATCGCCCGGCCTTTGCACTCCTTCTCTGTCTATTAGCCAGACGCAGAGGTACTAGCGCTGGAACGCCTCAAAGGCACCCAGTATCGAACTTTGTTTCCTGACTAAGACAATGAATGCCGTCTCTCTTTCTCTCTATCTAGGCTACTTGGGAAAAAGGTTTATCGTCACTAAGTTTTACATGACCAGTCTCGGTCGCTCTTGTTCCGACAGGTTGAGGGTACATGTTAGACAGCATGTACGGCTGCATTTTCCGACTAACAGAACCGGGGCACAAACTCTTAGGTAGCTCTATGAATGGCTGCTCCATCGTCAGTTGTATAATACCGTGGATAGCTGTACGTGCCATGTCGCGCATAGAAAATAGTACCGGCAGTAATCTCCAGTGAGCTTTTCCGAAGTCACAACCACCATGGACTAGGTCGCGACTAATGGACTGGTTCTGTGAACTTACTGGTACCTAACAAGCACCCACTTTATAACCCCTCTCTATCTCAAAACAAACATGTCATTGCAAAATCAAAAGAATCAAACCTAAACCAGACACCAACAAAAACATCTTCGCCTCCGCCCTTGAGGCTCGCATTCAGTAATATCCGGGGACGTAAAACCAACATCGACGACGTAGAAACTTTTCTCCTGACAAACACCCGAGATATGCAAGCACTAAATGAAACGAACCTTCAATCCTCAAACTCCTCTCACCACTTTGACATGACTGCCTGCCTACTTCTCTACCGTAAAGACTCTTATAAACATATTCACAGGCTAGGAGTTTATGTTCGGAACACCCTCACCTTGACTAGAGAACATAGGTTAGAATCAGATGACCAAGCCTTCATGTGGTTTACATTGACTTTACATCACAGCGTTAGTTACTTATATTTCTTATACTGTTCACCTTCAACCCAGGACTCTACTCTGCTAAACTCTGTTAATGAAAGCATAGATAGAGCCCTCTCTCTCGACTCGAATACCCAAATACATGTATTTAGGGATTTTAATACATACCACCGTGACTGGCTGGGATTCTCTAGCTTTACTGACGAAGCCAATAACTCTACGTATAATTTCTCCTTAGCTCACTCCCTCTAACAGACTGTCGCTTTCACGACCCGCATCCCTTATCGAGTAGACCAGCAAGCCTCACTTATCGACCTGTTCCTGACCTGACTGCCGAAGGCTTGTGTGACGGAAGCCCATAGCCCGCATGGGAACGCTAATCACGTTGTGGTAATGATTGCTATCACCCTAAAAACTCGTCCAAAAGCTGATGAGCTGTTGCTCAAAACAACGAGATACTACGAGCAGGCTGATTTTGAGTCCATCAGAAATCACATCAGCGACGCGGCATGGAGTGAAACCTTCTCACTCCTTGCTGATCAGTGTGCAAAGGAGTTAACCGAATGGGTCCAAGCAGAAATAAAAGCCTATGTCCTCATGTGAAAATTCTTCAGCAAACTCTACTTGAAGCAAATAAAAGGTATACATAGATAACCATGAAACGCATTCAGTCACAGAAACAAGGTACTGGCGATTTCTAGAAAATCTATAATAGTGTGGTGAACAATGGACAATCAACGATACCAAACCGCAATAATGTCTTTTGCACTGAGGAGCTGAGGAGGCTGAACTACTTGCACAGCGTTTCGACCTAAACTCCACTTTGGACTAAGCAACCACCTTCTCCCTAAATTCCCATTGCGGACAGAAGCCGCATTTGAAGACCCAGTATCAGGTCAGGGTCATCATAAAAAACCTCGACAATTCGAAAGCCTGTGGACATGATCTTATACCGGTAATTGTAATAAAGAAATGCTCTGCAGAACTGGCCCCTGTCCTCTCCAAACTCTACAACAAATGCCTGACTGAATCTTGTACAATTGTACAATTGCCTCTGTAGTACCAGTCTTCAAGAATTCTGTGGATAGAACTGATCCTCAGAACTACCGCCTAATCAATCTACTCCGATCTTTGCTAAAATCTTTGAATCCTTAATCAATCTAGCGATAGTCCGGCACCTAGTTAATGCTAAACTTTTTTCTGACCGCCAGTATTGATTTAAACAAGCACGATATACTGCGGCTATCTTAACGGTCATCATTGAACGCATATATCATACACTGGACAAGGCAGGTGAAGCTAGGGCAGTAGCGCTTGATATACCCAAGGCCTTTGACAAAGCATGACATAAGGGGCCCCTCCTATAAAATCACTCATGTGGTACTACTGGACAAATATTTAATATAATTAGATCCTTCCTCACCAAAACAATGATCAAGGTTGTCCTCGATGGTCGTTCATCTAAGCAAGATGACATAAATACTGGTGAACCTCAGGGATCCATCCTTGAACCCCTATTGTTCCTTATTTTCATAAACGACCTCCTTGATGACATCGAGTCTGAGATATGTATTTTTGCTGACGACACCACGCTCTACTGTCGTCATGTGGGCAAAACAGACGCGTACATATCCGAGGCAATAGCTGAATCCTTAGAAAATTACCTCCAGGCTGTAGTGGATTGGGGACAGAAATGGATGGTAACTTTTAATGCCGCAAAGACAAAGCTCTATTCCTACAATAACTATAAGAAACCTCTTAAACCACCGATTGTCACGGCAAATAACGCCCTACCTGAGAGTTCAACATTCAAACTACTCGGCCTAACATTCACAGGTGACATGTATTGGAACAAACACATTGAAGACATTGCCAAGATGGCATCTCTCTACTGTGCTGGTAAACTCATCACACTTGACATTATTCTGTATCTCTACAAAGCCACCATTCGTGCCTGTATGGAGTATTGCTGTCACATCTGAACTGGTCCATTATCTACTAGTCTCTCCCTCTTAGACAAGGTCCAAAAAAGAGTCGACAACTTAATAGGTTCCTCACCATCCACCAAGCTTCAGCCCTTGTCCTATCGCAGCAGTGTTTCATCCTTGTGCTTGTTTTACAAATACTTCAATGGATTGCGCTCCGATGAACTAGCTGCTCTAGTGCCCTCTCGACGCAAATAAACTAGAACAACCCGACAATCAGCTAGGTCTCATACATTAACTGTGGAGGTCCTCAAATGCCGGGGAGCCTTCTACTCTAATAGCTTGTATCCTCGTGCTGCCGGTCTCTGGAACTCCCTCCATTCTCCTTGTTTCCCCGACTTTACCGACAGGCATAGGTATTAAACTAATGTAAACAGACATCTCGCTGCACAGCTCCCAACTGAGTATGACACCCAAAACCTATTCCCTTTTTATTAGTAGCCCCTTACGTCTACAGTGACGACCTGCCTTGTTTCGGCTGACTTTTTTTTTATTGTATTTTTTAATAAGCTGAAATAAGCGAGCACCCAATACAAAATTTAAGTGAGGCATTTTTTTTTTGGCGAAATCGGTTAAGTAACGACACCAATGTTGAAATAACAAAACTTACAAATAATTTCGAAAAATTTAAAACTAACAGGTGGGAAAAATATTTTATTTTAACCAGAATTGTAACTTTTGTTTAATATTTAATATATTTTTAGGGAATAACCAAAATGTGTTGGTTTAATGTTTATTAGCCAAGATGATTATATATTTCTAAGATCGTAATTTTTATTGCAGAAAAAATTTATTAGCCCAGCAGGCAAAGAAATGTATAAATATCTTAAAATAATATTTTTTTATATATTTTAATAAATATTTAAATGTTGAATAAAATTAAAGACAATAATCTATCGTGATAATATGAAGCTTAATATATTGAATAGAGCAATCAATTCTAGAGACGAAAGATGAGAAGAAAAAATTGTAAAGATACAATATTTTAATAAATATAATAATTATGTAATTATCACAATTCTAACATTTTCCATTTTAATATTCTCAACTTTAACAAAAGTAAATTAATTTTAGTTTAAGCAGGTAAAAATTATTTAATCAATAATTATTTTTCAGTAAAAAAAAATAATAATAATCTGTCTCAAGAATTTGCATCTCAAAGAAAAATAACTGAAAACAAAAATTTCGGTATTGAGAAATTCCATAATTGAAAAAAAATCATATCTTTTCCAAAGCTCTATCACATTTTAAAAAGGGAAAACATATTTTAAAAATCGTTACAAACCGATAATTTTGTCCACAACAACAACATAATGGACAAGAAAAGTATTTCCGTCATCTTTTAGCCATCCGTAGATATTTAAAATCTTTCTCGATTATTGTGTATACGTTAAATAAACAAGCCTTAGGAAGAAGAAGGATTTTCGTACTTATTTCTCAAGATAAAGATGGATATTTTTGCCAGTTGGATAATTTAATCTTTAAATAAACTATTTTTTCTTGAAACAACTTCTTATAAATATAACTTTATTTTCAGGAGATTTAAAAACGCAATGAAATGAAAAAAAGTATTCCAAATCATTAATATACGCATAAAGTGATGACGTAGTACGATTCTGTGGTCTGTTTTGGAGGTCCCTACGGATTACAAATCGTTTAACTGTAATGCCGCTACATAAATACATACATACATACATACATACATACAACTTTACTTTATATATAAGATTACAAATACGGGGTTACCAAATACTGACCCAACGGGTCACGGGTTAGGGTTAGGGTTTATATAATGCACGAGAAACGCTTGGTATACTTGCTAGATTATTTTGCGCCTAACGAGAAATGTTGTTTGTATTTCTCGGCCATCTTTCGTTTTTGTCTTAATAATATATATTTTTCTTTTAATTAAAAGAGATAAAAATAGCAATATTCACATAAGTAAATGTAATTTATTGGATTCTGCCTGGATTGTATCATTCGGCATTTTATCTGCGTCGGCCCCGTTGTTATCACGTGGGGGTTATCACCGACGCAACATTTGTTGCGTTGCATTAGGCAGAATTATCTGATCCGATCTCGTAGTTTGTGGCCAATGGACGCCAGTTTAAAACGCGCTACGGAGAAGACATTCTCTAATACATAAAACAGCTGGGAACAAAAAAGATTCTCCCCAGCAATACGAAAGGGGGGAAAATAACAAAAGACGATAATGAGATTCGGAAGAAAGAGAGACGGGATGCAATAAAAGAAAAGGAAATACAAAAAAGGAAACGAAGAAAAAGGAGATGTAGATTAGAAGAATTTGAGCGCTAAGATGTTTGGGGATAAAATATATGAGTTTGTTATCAATAAAAACAGTTGGTAACACGTGGGGATGTTTGGCACGCAGACAAAGGGTGGGTCGTCGCAAGGCGAGGGCTAAATGTAAGAACGAACGAGAAATATGTTTGTTCGTTCAAGTATTTATAAAATAAGATTACTGATTATAAGACCTCGCGCTATCCTCTTTTCTTCATTCTTCATCTTTTTCTACTGTGTTTCCTTTCTCTTTTTCTCAATCTCCCCCTCCTCCTCTGCCACCCTTTTTCTCTTCTCATTATTCTCATTTCTCTTCTTTTTCTACTACTTTTTTCATCATCATCATCATCATCATCATCATCATCATCATCATCATCATCATCATCATCATCATCATCATCACCATCATCACCATCATCACCATCATCATCATCATCATCATCATCATCATCATCATCATCATCATCATCATCATCATCATCATCACCATCATCACCATCATCATCATCATCATCATCATCATCATCATCATCATCATCATCATCATCATCATCATCATTTCTTCCTATATTTTTATTCTTATTGTTCTACTTATCTTTCTTCTTTTTCGTCGATTACTTCCCCCCTTCTTCATTTTTTGCGTCTCATTAGTATTATCTCTCTTCTTTTTTATCATCTTCTTCTCCTCCTTCTTTCTCTTCTCCTTCATCTTCTTTTTCTGCTACTACTACCACCACTTTTTCTTCCATAGTTTCCGAGGATGGCAGTCATGTCCTCGACCACCAATGATTCTTCGAATAGTTGTACAGTTCTCTCCGTGACTCTCACCGTTCTGCAGTAGTATGCAGAGGAGAGGGGGACCGACAGGTGGATGCCCCCGGGCATCCAAATAGGGTTACGGGCATCCAATTATATTCAAACTATCCCCCTTTCGCATAATAGTTATCAGTACTAGGACTAATACTTGAGTATTTGGGGCATACAATCAATAAGTTGGCACTGGGCATTACCAGACCTCTGCACGCTACTTCCGCCCGGCCACAAACAGAATCGGAGTAGGGAGAGGTGAATACATGTGCAAGGGGACTATTTACTGCTTAGGGTTTGCATATCCCGGCAGCACTTTAGCAAAAGAGCGAAATCCAATTACAAAGAAACTCAATGCAACTAGCACTCTTCCACGGCTGCAAGAGTGTACCAGAACTTCCGTTCACTGATGATCAGTGTATCGTGAGCCGCTAAGCACGTTTATAGCCGTTGATCCTAAAAGTCAATTTATCTGCCTTTTCTCAGGTCTTGTTCTTTGATCTTACTGGTTCACCAGTTACTCTTCTCACCACCAAAGCTTGGCAGATAGACCGGTTTAGTTAGCTATAACCCGACTAGATTATACAGAGTTGATTAAAATGATCTGACGACGCATTTCTAGGGTTTAATAAAAACAAATGGGAATAAATAATAAAAAAGTATTTGATATTTTCCATTACTGATGCGTGTATAAATCCTTATACACCTGTCTCGTCGTCGTTGGGGATCGAGTTTCTTTTCGTAAACTCGGACGCTGATGTTAAATTTTAATGAATTTTTATTTAAAAAAAACGGTAGCAGTGAACATCGGAGGGGCGGGTTACTTTCTTACACGTGTGTGATATATATATATATATATATATATATATATATATATATAGAGAGAGAGAGAGAGAGAGAGAGAGAGAGAAAGAGAACTCATCTCGCTACACAGAACCACACTGCGTGCGATCCCCCCCTCCAATTATGAGATGGCGCACTAGACACGTCTTTCCTGCTTGAAATATCATCAAACAAGAAGACAGACAATCTCAGCGCGGAAGTCACGTGGTTCCGCTACCTCGGGTCTGGGGTCACCTCTAACCCTTAAAAGTGTCACTCATTCAAACACACATCATTCGCTATGTAACATGTCAAAGACGTTCGCGAAGTTGTTTAAACTCGACTGATCATTATTCAAATGACATAAAACAAAATGACGTCATATGTACATTTCGAAAATAAAACGATTTTTCATTATTTATTCGAATATGTGCCCTACCCTGTATATATGCATATACACATATTATACTTTAGACATGCATGAATTATTTTGTGGGGTTTCTCTTTTTTATGTTATATCTGTGTCCATAGTTACACACCAACATAGAAAAAGATATATATATATATATATATATATATATATATATATATATATATCATAAATTGAAAATATAAGCCATTATCAATGCAAGATTAATTTATTATTATTTTTAACTTCAATCTTATTAATTTCGGAATAAAATTTCATCATCAGAGTTGACCAGTATTGTGTCATTTTTTTTCATCAAAAAACAAAAACAAAAATAAACAAACTTTTTTTCTTTTGATTTTCTGATGAAATATCCTTGCTATGATGTATCCACGCCGATATATATATATATATATATATATATATATATATATATATATATATATATATACGTACATAAAAGTAATCCACGGACACGTGTTTCTGGCTCTAGCTGTCATCAGCATGGCTAACTTGGACAAAGATCGAAGATCGATATTGATGTATTTCCTTCCCCTCCTCCTCTTCCCATTTTTCTTTAACCTCATTTTCTTTCGTAACTTTCCTTTCTTCATGCTCGTTTTTATTCTTCTTACCTGTTTTTTTACCGACATGCTTTTCCTTCTTTACTTCTAATTCTCAACCATTCCTTTCTTTCTTTTTTTTTTGTATTCTCCTTATTCTCCTCCTGCTTCACCTTATTCTCCTCCGCCCCTTTTTCGTCTCCTCTTTCTCTCCTCGTCTTCTTCTTATTTTTTTTTCAAATAATTATATATATATATATATATATATATATATATATATAAATATATATATATATATATGTTGTTGTCTCCATCACAATGAACTTATCTCGAATGTTTCGCTATTTCATTCGTTTATCCCACACACTTAAATATGACTTTAAATACCATTATTACTACTATTACATTTTTCATTATTATTATCATTATTATTATTATTATTATTATTATTATTTTATCATATTCATCATGTTATCCTTATCAGTATTAATATTATTATTTTCATCACGGGGTTGCTATTATCATACTTGAGTAATTGTTTAATTAATATACCTCCCAATTTATGTCTGTACTTGGCCTAAATAAATTAATTAAAAAAATTGATTAATAACAATAAGATGGAGAAAGTAAACCTTAGAATATAAAACAAGACAATTAAAAAAAAGAAAAACAAACAAGATTAAAGCCTAATGTATTAACATCCCACCATTAATTAAAACCAGACGAGGAAGCGTTAACAGCATATCGACGCGCATTCAACAGCTACCAAAGAATAAATCCACACATTAGCTGTGTGTGTTTTTACTTTCTCTCCCATTCACCCTTTTCCTTTTGAATTTTCTCCCTCCACCCTCTCTCCAACCCACTTTCCTCTCTTCATCTTTTTCTCTTTCTTCAATGAATTTATGATTTATATTTTATATTTTATCTCATATTTCATTTTAATCCATTTCATTTCATTTTATTTCATTTTATATTTTATTCTCAACGGTCTCAAATCTAACAACGTGACTTCCCAAATGTTATATTTCCCTTTCTTTCTTTCTTTCTTTCTTCCCTATTTCATTATTTACCAAATATGATCTGAAGTAAAGATCGGATTCTTAGTCTGCCTGGTGAGATCTCAGTTTATAACAGCTGTAGATCGATAACATCGACATGCCAGTGTCGCAGATTTTGTACATGCTTGTATAAATAAAAATAATCATATATATATATATATATATATATATATATATATATATATATATATATATATATATATATATATATATATATATATATGAAAAAATCTGCACGAGGCTTGAAACGCGTTATACAATCACAAAATTCTAAATCACAAAATAATAAAATAACAAACAAGTGTTGAAAAAACATTTTTACAATGTTGGTAGCCTCACTTCTTTAAATATATATATATATATATATATATATATATATATATATATATATATATATATATATATATATATATATGTATATATATATATATATTAATGACAATTAAGCTACATATGTACATATACATATATATATATTCATTTAAACATTTTTTAAATTAATTTTATTATCACACAAAGTATTTTTGTAATAGCTCAATAGTGTAGAACTATAACGCTAATAAAATGTTTTACTGTAAAGCTCATCAAATGTAGAGAACAAATTCTAATAAATTAATCGAAAAACATTTTTGATTTGCATACAATTGTTTCAGCCAATCTTCATTATATACATAATGCACATAATGTATAAACCATCATTTTCTTCAAGCAGATATCAGTGCCCATAAAAAGTTTACCCACCGAATAAAACTGAAGTGCATCCAGTATTAATTCATTTTTTATTTTTTGTTTTTCTATACCTTATTTTTATATAATATTCTGGTTTTCATATATTCTTTTGCTTCGTCGGCGAAAGAAAAGATACCAAGGCCGGATTCGAGTAGAGATGGCAGGGAAACACTTAAACTGCTAAGTAACGGACGTTTTGATGTTCAGTATATATATATATATATATATATATATATATATATATATATATATATATATATATATATATATATATATATATTGCCTCTCTATGTGACGTATATATATATATATATATATATATATATATATATATATATATATATTGCCTCTCTATGTGACGTATATGTATATATATATATATATATATATATATATATATATATATATATATATATATTAGTATTTCACTTGTCCACATAACATTTTATAAGGAGATATAATTTTTTATGTATCAATTTTCAGTATTTACTTCAACAGTGCTGGATACGTAACTAGAGTTAGATAGTAAGCTTTGAAAAAATATTTATGGCAATTAAGCTACACAGAGCCTCTGTGTAGCTTAATTGCCATAAATATTTTTTCATAGCTTACTATATATATATATATATATATATATATATATATATATTGCCTCTCTATGTAACGTATGTATATATATATATATATATATATATATATATATATATATATATATATATATAACTTCTTTGTAGAATGGTAGGAAAAATCCCAGCAGAGTGCTCGATTAATTAAGAATTAAAGTTAAAAATTAAGAGCATAATATTTATTTATTCTGGTACAGAAAAATTAGTACAACATTCGTACCGTCGGTTTCAAGCACGGAAGGTCTTACCCATCCGGCTCTCTTCAGCTTCTGTTGTCAGAGATGACAACAGAAGCTGAAGAGAGCCGGATGGGTAAGACCTTCCGTGCTTGAAACCGACGGTACGAATGTTGTACTAATTTTTCTGTACCAGAATAAATAAATATATATATATATATATATATATATATATATATATTTAAAGTGAGAGAAAGAGGGAATAAATGTATAGAATAGTTAACACTTTACTAATTATTACTTAATTCTCGATAATTGGTCCCCCGATTTAAAAAATTGGGAGACCTATGTTTTGAGGCATTTCCGTCTAATAGAAACTAAGTATCGCTGACCTTGGAAAAGATCCGGTTCGCGCCACCAGGGGGTCACAGTGCCCCATAAAATGGCAAAAAATGACCCTTTTCTTCCGATAACGTTTGATACATACATTCGATTTTTCTGAAATTTCTCTGAAATTTTGTATGAAGTTGTAACTTAGGTCAGGGTAGAAAGTAACATTCTCCGATTTTAAAAAAAAAATCTGATTAGCCCCTCCCCCCAGGGGGTCAAAAGGCCCCGAAATGGCCGAAAATGACATTTTTTGCCACATAACTTTTCATCCATCCATTCAATTTCTCTGAAACTTGGCTAAAATGTGGGGGCTATTGTTCCTAATAGAAACTAAGTATCGCTGACTTTGGAAAAAATCTGGTTCGCGCCCCAGGGGGTCAAAAGCCCTCATAAATAGCAAAAAATTACCCTTTTCTCCCATAACGTTTGATCTATACATTGATTTTTTCTGTAACTTGGCCAAAATGTAGAGGCAATTGTTCTGGATATAGAGTGAGTATCCTTGACATCAGAAAAATTCTGGTTCGCGCCCCCAGGGAGTCAAAGGGGGGTCAAAAATGCCCCAAATTGCCCAAATTTATTGCATTTTATACTCGTCACATACAGAGGGGGGGGGGCACGCATGCGCGGCTTGTTAATTCTGGTTGCGTTGTCGTTTTCGAAAATACAGATTTTATAGAAAAAATATGAAATCAAAAGTCTTACTAATTGTTTCCACACGTTAAGACTATGCGATTTTGGCAAATAATTTTATTCAAATGCGTTTTATATCAATTATGTGTTGTCGTTTTTCACTGTTGTTGTTTATGTGTTCTCGGATGTTAACTATATTGTACTTTTACCCAATTAGCTTATTACAGTGAAAGGGTTGTTCAATAGAAAAAGGAGTTTCGCTCAACATATTATAAATGTGTGTCCATTTGCTGTTTTCCGTGTCTGGGTGACGATCTACCATCCTTTAAGTAAAGCTTAGTGCAAGAACCAGTTTCGTTGGCTGAAAATATTTTATGAGAAAAAGATAGTACAATAGCTGGGGGGTCCGGCGCCGTTGATGGGCCTAGCACTTCAGACAGACCCCATCCTGCAGTGCTCGATGGCTTAAAAGAATAGACAGACTGATAAATGACGGTAGGCAATTTGAACAAAATCTCTTCGACTCAAGAAATGATATCAACGCCGGATTCGGGAAGAGATGGGCGGAGAAACATTTCAACTTCAAAGTGACCGGATTTTTTACGTTTACTTTTTTTTATATCGTAACTTGTGTTTTCTTCTTCATCATATTCTCAACCTCCTTTTTCTTATCTCCTCCCCCTCCTCTTATTTGTTCTTCTTTTTCTTCTTCCCTTTCCCTCCTCCTCTTCCTACTTTTCTTTAACCTTCTTTTCTTTCGTCACTTTCCCCTCTTCATACTCTTTCTTCTTCTTCTTCTTCTTCTTCTTCTTCTTCTTCTTCTTCTTCTTCTTCTTCTTCTTCTTCTTCTTCTTCTTCTTAACCCCTCCTTTCTTTCTTCTTTTTTATATCGTTCTCCTCCTCCTGCTTCACCTAATTCTTTTAACCCTCCCTCTTTTTTTCGTCTCATTTTTCACTCTTCTTCTTTTTTTCTTCCTCTTTTTCTTCTTCTTCTTCTTCTTCCCTTTTTACCTACATGCTTCTCCTTCTCTTCTTCTTTTTCTTAACCCCTCCTTTCTTTCTTCTTTTTGTATCCTCCTTCTTCTCCTCCTGCTTCACCTAATTCTGTTCAACCTCCCTCTTTTTTTCGTCTCCTCTTTTCACTCTTCTTCTTCTTCTTCTTCTTTTTCTTTTTGTTATTTCCTTTCCCCTCCACTTTCTCCGTATCATTCATTTCTTTAACCTCCTCCTCTTTCTGCTTTTTCTTCTTCTTCCTCCAATTACTCCGCTTCTTCTTCTTTTTCTTATTTTCTTAACCTTCTCTTTTTTGCACGTGTGTTTCCCTCCACTTTTTCGGTATTCTTCTTTTCTTTAACCTATCCATCCTCTTTCTTTTTCTTCTTCTTCTTCTTCTTCTTCTTCTTCTTCTTCTTCTTCTTCTTCTTCTCTTTAATGTGGTTTAAACGCACCTGTTTGAATCCACATTGTTTTGATTGTTTTTCGTGTCTTCCAATTCTGCCGAGGTCATTTTTCCACATTCCTTCATTATTTCAGTTCAACAAGTAAAAACTAAACCTATTTTTACTAACCGATTCACCATTCCTTTTATTTTACGAGGGACAAAAAGCCTTAACCAAACACACCCAACCAAAACGAATAAACGGAATAAGAATCGGATGCCGACATTTTTGTTATCAACCTCAAAAAGGATTAACATCAATTTTTCCATCAAATCTATGACTGTGATATGAATTAATCACGAATAGTAACGTCACAGGATAATAAATAGAGGCCAGCAATTTCGGAATTTAGTATTATTTTCAACTAATTATGTCTGGCCCGTATGCATTATCGAAATTTGCTTCGGAAACCCTTGTGCAAGGTATTCGGCTCACATACATTCACTCTTGAATCTATCTGTCCATGTCTGTCTACCTTTCATCTAGTATTTAAAGTAAAGCTTGTCTGTTTCTCGTATAATTTTGCTTAATAGCTTTTCTTTCTAGAAACCTAATGTTTGATTTGAGTTCGCCAACGTTGGTCCATGTTGTTAACAAAAAAATATTTTTCGATTCAATTTCTTTCAAAAAATAATTAATCCGCCCCTGAAAATAATAACCTAGATAACAGCGGCAATAGTTAGTACAACTATTGAATGGATAGCATACAACGTAATATCGATGAAATAGTTCAGGTGGCAAAGTGTCATACTGAAGATATAAAGGTTCTGGTTTCAACCATGGGTCTCGGCATTCGCTTTTTGTTGGAAATGTCTTATTTACTATTTATCCATTATTTATTTTAAATCAAAAATGCAAGAGCGTAAAGTACTAAAACCAATGCATTTCCGTTTGTTGTAAACAATACTTTAATATTTTTGATTTTAAACATTTTAATATTTTGTAATTAGATGAATATAAGGTTGAATTTACAGCAAGTTTGACCCATTTAAACTGTCGAATAAAACTAATTTTAACTAGCTTTCAAATTCCTAGCAGATGATCATGTATTAAAAGTTTGAAAGTTATTTACATCCAATAATTTTATAAATACAGATTAAAACAAAAGATTATAGTTATCACAATTTTAACCAATTAATAATTTAATAACTAACTGATATTCTAATTATCAAATTTAACTTAAAAAAAAAAAAAAATATTTTGAAAAAAGACATCGTTTTAAAAAAGCAACACAAAATCAAAATAAAAGGCGGTAGAGCTGTTATGTGATAGCGGGTTTCTGGCGGCGTGTATAACTCATTATACACCCTTGTGTCGTCTCGCCTTTGTCTTTGAATAATTCACAGAATATCGGTCTTTTATTCGATAGAATTTTTATTCGCATGAGGAAAACGTAATTACGACAATTACAGAAATATGATAGAGAGACATATATAATGTTATTCACTTGAACAAAAGCAGGAGAGAGAAAACTACAGAGACAGAGACAGATATAAGCGTTGGCTAGGCTGTGGCATTGTTCGATCGCCTCCACCTTACTTTGGTTTTAGGACGAGTATCAGCTTTTTGCGTCTACTCGCTTTGAAATCGGCCAGGAAAGAGATAACAATACCCTTCTAGAGAAATGATGCCAGAGTCGCAACTTCTTTTTCTTTGTGAGGTCAAATCTTAACCTCGGATGTTCTAATCTGACCCTGAGTGAGAATACTTGTTACGGTCTTATTTATAAGTTAAATATATTCTGTCCTGAGTCGCCGTCGTCGTCGTTGGCATCATCATCATCATCATCATCATCATCATCATCATCATCATCATCATCATCATCATCATCATGTTTTGGTATTTAAGGGTCTCTGAGTGTCCGGACCCCAGGATGGGTAACGCCAGACACCATCTCACGCCTGCTTTCCATGCGGTTCGATCCAAACGGTAAACATCAGTCATGTTACATGCAGGCGACTAACTTTTTAAGCACTCAATCCATGTGCATCGCGTTTAATTGTGCTTTGGATATCCGAGCGTGCTGTGTATGCAATAGGTTGCACGCTGTAGATGACCAAACCACTTCAGACGCCGCGCGTTCAAGGTATCCATAATCCCACTAATACCAAGTGTCTGATGAAGCACGGTTGAAAGGATCCTTTGCAGCCGCACATCAACCTCATCATGGCACGGCCATTATGCTTGAGGCCTATGTAACACTTATATCACATTATGTGTATCTGGTAATGAGACCCCAATGTCAGAATTTTGGCGATTTTTGGATTCACTTTTTTCGTTACCATTACTGCCAGGTCTAGTTTTACCGGAGTGGTAATACCTTCACGGGGCCCCATCTGTGGGTTGAATAAAATCGTTTGCAGATTATTTATTAACGAAATTCATATTTATAAAACAAATTAGTCTATAAATATTTTAAAATTTTGAAGCATAAACACAGTTTACCAAAATGACTGAATTCGGCATCAAATAATACCAAAATGGTTGATATGCCGTAAAGCAAACAAAACGTTTCCGAAGTTAATTTTCAGATCGCAAACTGACGTTTATCATGTAATTTCTTGCTTTTATTTAAGTTTAAAGTCAAACTACTTATTTAACATATAGAGAGTCCGTTTTTGTCCAAAGTTCAGGAAACTTGTGCCATTACTAAGCAAGACAGCGTTACCACTGTCGACCAAGACATGTGTATGATGGAGAGAAATGATATGAGAATGATCTCGTGGCTGTATAATTGAAGTCCTAAATGCAGGATTAGATCTGATGACCTCAGGGGAAGATTATATCTAGAGAGTATAGGGAGATGTGTGCAGAAGAGTAGACTTTAATGGTATAGTCACGTTGAAAGAATGGATAGGAGTTTTGGGTGAGTAGATGTAGAACAGTTAAGGTAGCAGGGTCAATTAGCAGGAGAAAGTCAGTTTGCAGGGGAAGACATGGATGGAAGTAATAATGAATGGCTTGGGAGTAAGAGGGATAAATAAAGACATGACCAGAGATAGATAAATATGGAATCTCTAAAAGCTGTCCAATACATATCAGCATATGAATATGAAACCAAATATGATGATGATATGATGATGAGGGGCATCCATGTCCAAATACGTACATGTCAGATCTTTTGTGTTCAAATAATATGCTAATTCAATTCGTTAATTCTATTATAATAGCGAACGGTTGATTCTGACAGGGATGCATTAAAACATTCATATTTTCTTTTGGTTTAGGAGCACAAATACACGATGATACTTGACTATTGTCTTAATTGAATTAAAGTTCCAGTATCAAACATGTGGTAACATCTAACCCGTATTTTTAATTTGTCTTACCTACAAGGCATGTCGTTTCCCAAGATGTGTCAGCCCTATGATTCTGTTTTACTTATTACAGTAATATTTATGTAATGTGTTGGTCACCCAATTTTTTAGGGGATGGGGTAAGATGTGAAAGTCTGTGAGGTTTGTTCATCAATGAAGACTCGAAAAACACAGAAAGGAATTGTCATTGCTTACTTTTTTTAGGTTACAATGTTGACTACATCCTTTTCTCACACGCTTTTATTTTATTTACTGTAGGTGGACCCGAATAACCTCCAAACTATAGTGACCAAATCTGCTCTGGCGTTTTTCATTCCCCAGCTAGTATCTACCCAAATTGTTTGTTTTTCGTGCATTCCTTAACTAAAACACAAATTTTATTTTTTCAAATCGACCGACAACTGAAAATATTGTCAGACCATATTCGAATTCTTCACTAAAATCCAAACATAACCTGAGGTCTGTTCAGCGCAATTATCGTAAGCTCAGCAACACTATTATCCCTATGTACTTGCCTGCCCACCAGGGCAGAGATAGACACGATCATTACTATTACAATTAGTATTGCTACCACCTTTCACGCCTCAGGGGAAATCTTACATTTACAGCAATTTATATCTCTAGATGAAATGGATATTCCCCTCCCAACCTAGAGGTTGATGTCTTGAAAACAGAATCAACTTTCTTTGATGTTCATACCAAGTCAGAGATACGTCTTCGACAATAAGTCTGACAGAATCGAGATCATTTTTTAGCTTGAGATGACATTGCATGTGTCGGGCTGATGTATTGTTCTGTGCAGTTCGAGGAGGAGGTCCACGCGCTCAGAATTTACCTTCTCTCTTTGAGAATAGGTTAGTTTATTGCTAATTGCGAGGCACCCCTACTGAGGAATGCCGAAGGGGTTGCTCAGGCATTTTTGACAATCAGAGTACACACACCTCTTTTGTGTTTGTTTTTCAATTCTAACCTTCCAACCTTATGTCATATCTCGCGGTGGGAGGGAAATAAATACCTACTTTTATGCTAAACTCCTTAGAGGCAAGAACTGTCGCACTAACCCTAACCCTAACCTCTAACCCTAACCCTAACCCTAACCCCTAACCCTAACCCCAAGCCTAAGCCTAAGCCTAAGCCTAAGCCTAACCCAAACCCTAACCCTAACCCTAACCCTAACCCT
Source organism: Sepiola atlantica (assembly GCA_963556195.1). Classification (NCBI taxonomy): domain Eukaryota; kingdom Metazoa; phylum Mollusca; class Cephalopoda; order Sepiida; family Sepiolidae; genus Sepiola; species Sepiola atlantica. The sequence goes on along the minus strand of OY744551.1, from coordinate 17,972,082 downwards.
AACCCTAACCCTAACCACTAACCCTAACCCTAACCCCTAACCCTAACCCTAACCCTAACCTCAACCCTAACCCTAACCCTAACCCCTAACCTCTAACCCTAACCCTGACCCTGACCCTAACCCTAACCCTAACCCTAACCCTTAACCCTAACCCTAACCCTAACCCTAACCCTAAACCTAAACCTAACCCCTACCCCTAACCCCTAACCCTAACGCTAACCCTGACCCTAACCCTAACCTCTAACCCTTACCCTAACCCTAACCCTAACCCTTAACCCTAACCCTTAACCCTAACCCTAACTCTATCCCTAACCCTAACCCTAACCCTAACCCTACCCCTAACCCTTAACCCTAACCCTTATCCCTAACCTTTAACCCTAACCCTTATCCCTAACCCTAACCCTTAACCCTAACCCTTAACCCTAACCCTAGCCTTTAACCCTAACCCTAACCCTAACCCTAACCCCTAACCCCTAACCCTAACCCTAACCCTAACCCTAACCCTAACTCTGACCCTAACCCTAACCCCTAACCCTAACCCCTAACCCTAACCCTTACTCCTAACCCTAACTCCTAACCTTAACCCCAAACCCCTAACCCTACCCCTAACCCTAACCTCTTGCCACACACTTTCTCCCATTACGTTACTTCTTGTACACATCATCCTAATTTCTAATTTAACAATTAATAGTAAATTCAATTTTCTTGCTTAAACTAACCTTACGTGGAACTTTCTATTGTTAATCTCATTTTTACACAATCGACATTTAATCTGGCTACACATTGGTCACAGCTCGTCTAGTCGTTTTGTGAACGTCTGTCGATAACTGTTAAACTTGAAACTGCAGTTAGAGTTTTCACTGATCAAATTTTAGCTTTCTTCTTTCATTAGTATTTGGCTCTGCGTGTTCAATATTGAGCACTTACCCAGGATTAAGCCTATTGTTTTCGATTTGCTACTTCACATTTTGTATTCGATATTCATGTAAAATCATTTTACTTTACTATTGTGTCACATTTATCAAGGCCAAGAGCCACTTGAGGATAAGCGTAAAGGAAACGGAATGATTATCAAACAAAAGATGATGAACACTATGGGAGTACTAGCATTGATCAAATGTATAAACTGTATTATTTATGGATCTATTTATAACAAGAATTTGTTGTCATTGGATTTGAAGACAACCAAGTTGTAATCAACAGAGAAGCAGTCCTGTGGTATTGTGTTCCACGGGCGGGAATTCCTTGAAAAAAGGCGTTTTCCATAGAAATTTCGGCTTGAAGGAGAAAAGAAGTTCATTTTCCGTTGTTGTAAGAAGTTGAGTTCCTGTTGTAAATGTCTTACAAGGAGGACGAAAGATCGGAGCTCAGTCGAGCAACCTTCATGAGAATAACGTTAGAGTAGAGAGAGACTAGCAAAATGTCTTTTGTGATAAAGAGATTATAGAGAAGAGAAAAAATAACCTTTATTAGATTTCGAAACAATACACAGTCTGTTTGTTTGTCTGTATTACGGCATATCAACCGTTTTAGATCATTTTAATTGAGGCAACTTAGCCGTATCACTTTGATCATATATCGTTGGACGGTGCACGACAACCAGTTCGAGTGTTTGAGACCAGATCACTTAATCACACTTAATAGATCACCAAGGCAACAACGATGAACTGAAAACCTCAAGTGACAGCGAACAGATTCGATCTTAATCAGACTCATTAAAGACGTTACCATGGCAATTCTAATTAAATCGTATCCAATAAATTAATGAATAATAGGTGGGTGCGTGTGTGCTTCAGCTAATAGTGGGCACCATCGCGGACTTGCCGAGGTCAGAGTTAAATACGCCTTAATACCGTTGAGAAAGATATGACCCCACAAATTCCCTCCTCCAACTAAAAAAAACAACTTGTGTTGTATTTGTATTTATTGATTGATTAATTTATCCAGTGTTGCCCGGGAGTCTTTTTACAGTCATTTTGTTTCGTTTTTTAAACTACGCATTTTTTAAAAAAATTACTTTATTACTTTTAAATCTTTTTTTCAAAGTTAAATTCTATTATTAAAGTATTGGTGGGTCATTATATTTTGTAATTAACCCCAATTGGTATAACACCATGACTAATTTTGATATATCAATGTTACTTAAATTTCAATTTTAAAATTATCATGGTTGCGTAGTCCGAGGGGAATCGGAGGTGTTGAGAGGAGTATGAGTCGGACTCGGACTCGTAAGAATGTTAGGAGTCGTAGTCGAAGTTTGGGTCGGATTTTCTCCGAAGAATCAAAAGTTTGAATATGAAAAAACTTTAAAATAAGAAGTCGGAGTCGAATATTTGGAAATCTCCTAAGTCAAACTTAATCGTTTGATTGGAAAAAAAATCCTTTAGAAAAACAAACATCTGACACCGTTACCTCTAAATTGTTTCTGTGACCCCTTCGATATTTTCTATGGAATATTTCGTGCCATATTCTCCCAAAGAGCAGAACAAAACTATGGTTGTGGTCGTTCGACGAGATATGAAGACTAAGAAAATATAAGAACAGATGAAAGGCATAGATTGATGGTTCCTTTGGACATTGGAATGCAACTATAATATATATATGCTCTGAAGCTTCATTGAGCTTGTATTTTGGAACATTTATATGGAAAATATATATTTTTTTGTAAAACTCACGCACACACACATACAAATATATATATATATATATATATATATATATATATATATATATATATATATATATCACACCTGAACACAATAAAATCTCCTCTCTCCCCTCTCACCTATCCCAGCCTTTCGACTACTTCTTTCATACTCTTACCCACCCCTCCGCCCATTATCAAGTTATCTTCATTACTTCTATATCTGTTTTAAAGCTATGATACCACCTACATACCAAACACACAGAGTTTCTCCCTTCCCTCCTCTTTCCCCAGCCCCTCAAAATTCATGTCACACCTCACCACGACAACAACCTCAGCCCCCTTTTCGTTTCCCCCACCCTAAGGCAAATTCACTAATATTCTCACCCCTCCTTTTTTTCACTGCTGCCTTAATGGTACCCACTCAAAGCTTTCCATATTCATTTCACTCTGCTACTGACTGACTTCTCGCAGCCTGGACCCTCGTCCAGCGCTCTTAGTAGCCACGGCTACTACTTTTCTTTATCAACCCATCATGCCAACCCAATACTTCGATGTACTTGCATGACATTTTTCTTAAAATTATCATCCTGAGGACGTTTTACAATAAAGACGAAACGTTGATGAATATATATAAAATATATCTTGTTTTTTCCTTTTTCATTTCCTATTACGTCGGATTACTCTCATCTTTCCTTTCTCATATATATATATATATATATATATATATATATATATATATATATATATATATATATATCGTGCACAATGGGTATTGTGTTTCGACTTTACATAACATTTATAAAAGGTCTGATATAAAAAGATAGCCAAAGCTAATGAATAGCTTACATCTGGTCGTGCGTTTTTTTTTCAATTTAAAGTAAAAAAACATAATTGATATCTTGTTTCTCTTCAAACTATTGCGCTCGTCTAATATTCAAGAATGCCCCCCCCCCTTACATGTTTATACATGCAATATTGTCCCATTGCTTTTACTTGGTCATTTAATCGAAAGGTGTTGCAGCAGAAATGAAGAAATCTGAAAACAAGAAAGTTTTTTTTACTATAGTTTACAATTTATTGCATGTTGACGTTCCTTTTTTACACTTCGCTTCATAATTACAGTCAACTCCTCAACCCCAAGCTGGGGAAGCAAAAAGGAGGAACATCTTCTCACTTTGATCGCCAGGTCTGTTCTCTGATGTTTTCTCTCGATTCCCAGTGAAATAATTCGGCAATTGTTTTAAATACATTCTTCAAATCAGCATGCTTCAACATAAAAACAATAAACAGTTTACAATTTCTGACTTGAAATATTCAAAACAATCACAGTCGCATTCCATGCGCGACGCCGACCCACACCCCTGACCTACATCATGTTACCATCTAGATTATTATACACATTCACTATCCTGCCCTTTTTTTCGATCAGCCCGGTGTAATCTCCTTACACAATTGTTTTCCCATAGCTACGCTTAAAATATCAACTTATGTTCAATTGATTGTATACAATCAATCATCTTGGATGAGCATTGTGTTTCTGCATTATATAACCCCAAAAGTGTTGATATGCCGGAATATGGAGTAGCGTAAAGCATTGTTGCAACATCCTGGCTGATTAGCCTCTTCCTTTTCGACAGGGTGCAAAAAAGAATGTCTAACCTAATCGGTCCCACACTGTCTGCCAATCTCCAGCCCCTGTCCCATCGCTGCTGTGTTGCATACCTGTCCTTGTTTTACAAGTACTTTCACGAATATGCTGCGATGAACTTTTTGCACTTAAACCCCCGAAACGAAAATACTCCCCATCTACCAGACTAGCAGCGAAATATCACCCCCTTCACTCTAGAGGTCCATAGATGCCGGAAGATAGCTTATTTGCTTGGACTGCTTACCTTTGGAATTCCCTGCCTGCTTCATGTTTCTCCGACTGTACAAACATGCAGAAGTTTTAATGTAATGTAGACAAACATCTTGCTATCCAACACATCGCTTAAGTTGGCCCCTATAAATTTGGCCCATAATACAGTAGCCCCTTATTCTTCAGTGGCAATAAGCTTTTTTGTAAGTGAATAAAAGTTTTTTTTAATAAAAAAGACAAAACACACACACAAATCTGTTATTTATAGTGAAGGTGCTCGACTGAGCTTCAATCTCTGGTTCCTCCTCGCAAAACCTTCACAGCAATTACTCGTCGTATTACCACAACTACAAAGAACTTTCTTTTTATCCTTTGATTGCTTAAAATCAATTTTTTAAACCAGGGGCAGGCAACTTCCGGCCCGCGAAGGCTAAGCGTCCGGCCCGCCACCCTGCTATGCTTGATTATTGCAATCCGGTCCGCGGACCTCCCAGTAAAACTCATATCATTTTGTGACATAGACGGAAAAGTAGGTTTCGATTAAGATTTACAGTGGGATAAAAATGTATAAATATCAGCAAGCGATGATGCATGTATATTTCATTCTTCTTTAACTATTAATTTCAAACCATTGGCCTGAGATAAAAATAGAAAAAGATAAAAAGAGAGGCAAAGAGGAAACGAAAGACGAGGAAAGGGCATAAAACATAGAACTTATGTGAGGTGTGTCCAAACGAATGCTGGATCAACTTGCTACTTCCCCCGTCATTATTTTTTATGGTTCCAAAATGGCTCTTCGTCGGCGCCTTTTATAACGTCACATACAGAAGTCTCTCGAGAAAAAATATCAGATTTGTCGAGTGTTCAATGCAATTTTTGTACAATTTATTCATGTAAACAAAATATAGTAATTCTGAGATTTCGTTTTTCACTCCGGCCCGCGATCTCCTTCCAAAAGTCTCATCTGGCCCTCACTCTGAAAAGGTTGCTCGCCCCTGTTTTAAACCAATGTCAATAAATTATTGTGATGAAAGGTCCTTATAAACAATGACATTTTATTTATTTCCACTCGTTACTTTTTATCTTCTCATAATATTCTTCATCATTCAACTCACAATCTATTCATCTCCTTAACCCTCATCCTCGAGTGGCTTTTGCCCTTATTGTGACATCTAAATAAATAAATAAATGCGAAAGTCTTTTTCATTTATCACAACTATATTACCATCGAAACTTATTATAACGGGTATGTGCACCAGGTAGTTTTTGAAATTCTTTTCATGGCCCTAGTTGCTTTTATGCTTATTGGAATCATGGAGACCGTCCTATGGTTTCAGTTTCTTTTCATGTCATACATAAGACCTTGGTATTTAGTCATCTTCTCTATCTCAGCTCTGTTTAAGCCAGTATCATTAGAGACACTGACTTCAACTAGGGTTGCTACTTTCTCTTTTTTGTCCTATATTACTATGTCAGGTTCTGCAGCTCCGTTTTCAAGGTATGTAGCCGTGTTCGAACACCTACTATGTTGCTTGTTTAAATCGTCCCTACACCTAACCCTAAACCTAACCCTAACCCCAAACCAATGTAATGAATATGTACTCTTCCAGTCCAAAGTATCTGCATATCGTTTTCACAAATGATGGGGGGGGGGGGGCGACTTTTTTTATGAAAATCATCAATCAACATGGAATGGCGACGGAGTGATCGAAAAACCAAACAGTCTCGAATGAAAGGAAACTTATTTACAAAAAAAAAACAAATCTATCAGAGTGCGAATTGATATATGAGAATTCGACCTGAGTTTGCATATTCTGGCGGAAATCCAGACAAACTAAATATGTTTGTATCTTTTGTAGGGTGCCATTTCTTAAAATATACATTCTATGAATCAATAATTTCGCCATTACAATATAAAACGAATATTTGTTTGTTTCAATGAAGAAAGACGTTTTATCAAAAGGTTTTTATTCACTGCCTCCCCTCTCTCCCTCTCTCTTTCTCTCTCTCTTTCTTTCTCTCTCTCTATCTCTCTCTCTCTCTCTCTATATATATATATATATATATATATATATATATATATATATATATATATTAATAATAATGAAAGAAATAATATTCCAACGTGATGGAAAATGGAAAATATTCACATATTCATTAACGTTTCGTCTTTATTTTAAGACTTTCTCGAGATGACTGATTTGAATAAATAACATTGAAGTCAATATTTGAAAATATATAGTACCTCTGTGATGTGAAAAAAATGTTTTTACATTTTTCGAATGAAACAGTCTTTAGAATTCAAAATATACGGTAAAAAACGCATTCCACTTCATAAACGCACCACATATTTTGAATTCTAACAACTATGTTTTGTTCGAAAAAATATTTCAGATCACAAACGCACCACATATTTTCAAATATTGATATCTATGTTATTTCTTCAAATCAGTCATCTCGAGAAAGTCTGGAAGTGAAGACAAACATTGATGAATATATAAATATTTTTTTGTTTTTTCCTGTGTCCATTATATATATATATATATATATATATATATATATATATATACTAGCAGTATTCACCTGGGTATATACGGCACAATCAAGTTGACACACCGGTTCCCGTTAGATCAGCGAAGTTAAGTGAGGTCGAGCCTGGCCAGTACTCAATGGGTGACCATTTGGGAATACTAGGTGCTGTATGTACTCTCGGCATTGTTTCCAGTCGTCTTGAATTGCTTGTCATTGGAATCTAGCAGTGACGACTCAGGAGAGGTGTTGTGAGAATTTTCGCAACCCTTGCTTCACTATTACACGCGCAGTCTAGACTGAACGAAGGGCATGTCATGTCATTCACCTGGTGTTACCCATATGGAGATATTATTGCTGGTCGGAAGGTTTCTTAGGAAAAATTAACTTAAAATATAATAATATTTACAACTTTTGTCATGATAGAAGAGTTTTAAAAAAACATTTACAATATGAGTAAAAATTAAAAAAATTAGCGCAATGTTGTTTTCAAAAAATAATAAATAGTTTGTTTAATATTGAAGATTTGGAATGTTTTTATCTGTTCAAGAGACGATGATATACTCTGCGATTTTGTCAACATTTTGAAGTTTTATTTCAAATCAACGCCGAAAATTTGAAAAACTTAAAAACGTTCCTCATAAACAGCTTTAAAACAGCAAATGACTTTAACGAATCGAAACGAATTCGTTTTTATATAATCATTTTTTATCTAAACATACTGATACAAATAATTACATAAATGTGTAAACCTTTGTTTAAATACATTCTTCATTGAGATATTATTTGTTTACTTTTAGTTTTGTTTCAAACGAATTTTGTTTCTCTCGTTCAAATATATTTCAATGTTTTGTTACCTATAATTGCCCCTAGTGACCACAGATGGAATCAAAGGAGATGTTCAATAGTGTTTTTAGATTCTGTATCAAATTTAACCCGTATTGAAACTTATTTGAATGTTCTAACTGCTATAATATCGATTTCTATAACACATAAACAAACATTGACTTATTGTTAAATATTTTCTTGAATGGCGATTTAACCGATGTAAGTTATTTGTCTTTGGGGATTTTGATTCACAACATCGGTATCTATTTTTCTGAAAGATAACTTTTTCGTTTCTGATGAAATATCCAGGATTGACATAAAAATTCGGATGTTCTTCTGTGAATGAAACGATCCGTAAATGTACCGAAGTTTTATTTTTAAGAATGAACAGTAAGATGAATAAAATATTGGTTACTGGAATGGAGCAAATATTGTTATGCTCTATTGTTATATGTTAACAATCATCGAGCTTTTACCTTGAAAGGGTTGGTCTATAAAAAGTAGAAAGTATATGCAATAACATATACTTTCCCTCATCTCTCCTTCTCTCTCTCTCTCTCTCTCTCTCTCTCTCTATATATATATATATATATATATATATATGTTTATATTGTTTCCTCTCATACTGATGATTTCAGGGTGGCATGAAACACATGTGTATATAGGTTAATTTAAAAATAATGTGTATTTATAAATAATTATTCAAAGCTCTTGTTACATGGAGCATTTTAAGTAAGTTGACAACATGCTGTCATTTATAGCGTAATGCAACACTTAGGATCGGCTTATTGACTTCTCTTGACAGCATGCTGATATGCCCGCTGAATTTGGAATGTATACGTTGATTTACACTCCCATATCTATGGCAATGCAACAGTATGCGCTCCAACTACTGAGTCAAATATGACTTTCATATTGGGTTCGAATCGTGTAACCGGTAGTTATTGTCTTTTCTTATACTGATGATTCCTGCAATGGCATGAAACACATGTGTATATGGGTTAATTAGAAAATAATATGGTTTATAAATAATTGTTCAAAGCTCTCGCTAGATGGAGCACTTTAAGTAAGTTGACAACAGGCTGTCATTTATAGCGTAATGCAATATACTATTAGGTTCTCTTGACAGCCCGCTGATATGTCCGCTGAATTTGGCATTCAGACATTAATGTACTCTCCAATTTCCATGACAATGCGTCGTGGCCACAACGGTACGTGCTCCGACTACTGAGGCACATATGACTTTCTTATTGGGGTTAGAATTGTGTGACTGGCAGGTATTGTCTCCTCTCATACTGATTACTGAAGGGTGGCATGAAACACATGTGTATATGGATCAATTAGAAAATAATATTTCTTTTAAAATGGTCGATCTTGAAGTTTTCATTAGATAAATGACACCTAAGTAAATATAATTTTGTTTTTTTATTCACTAAAAAGTAATGAATAAATATAAATGATTGGGATAAGTTTTTAGTTGAGATAATAGTAATATTTGTTATATTTGTGCACTCGATTTGCTGCGGAGCTTGTGATTCTTATAGTTTAGCATCAAAACAATGGCGGTCTCGCACTTTTGAGTAATAATTAATAATAAATAACAGCTAAAAATAATTTACTGATTGTCCTGCGTCTTCGGGCCATTTTTCTTTTAATAGAGAAACTTTGATCTACTAGCAGGAACCATTAAGGTTCGTTTGAGAAATCTGATTTTTTTTTCGAACGTGAACATCTTATTGGGGGTGGAATTTTTGTTTCTGAAGTGGTCACCCTTTTCCCAAACTAGTGTTTTGCCTTTATATACTTTATTTTACTGAATTCTTATCAGAAATCAACTTGGGTTTTAACCGTATTTTCCCCATCCGGTGTTTTTGTTATGACATGTTTTTTCGCTATTCAACAACACATATTGCAACTCTCTGAAGATTGACAAAATTGGACTAATCGATAAAAATATACACTTATACTCTGTTTGCTATGAAACGCGCGTAAGAGATAGGAATGAATATTAAATTTGAATAAGTTACTTTTGTGTGTAAAATGAGAGATGTAAAAAAGAACTCATCGAAGTACAGAAATAAAGAAGTTGTTAAAACCAATGAAAATTATGGTTTTGGATTAATTCCCCATGGTCTATAGAATGCAAATATAAGATATATATCCTGGGAATCCTGTAATACAGCTCCAATAACCTTACAGTTGGATACTTTTAAGATATTATAAGGAGTATCATTTTTTTAAAATATATATTCTTTGTAAAAACAAATAATTATATATATATATATATATATATATATATATATATATATATATATATATACAAATAAATACACATTGGTGTGTTTATTATAAAATAAAGAATGCTGTTTGTATTACGATTAATAAATGTAACTAAAGTAGGAAGTTTTACTGAGACATACTTCTACACAAACTTCAGGGTTAGGGTGTTGGTGGTAAGGTTCTTAACATTATCGGGTATTTTCTTTCTGATTGAAGCTTGCGAGTAACTTTGAACGGTTTCTCTCTATTCTCTTTTCCTATCAATGTTGGTGTTCCTCAGGGCTCTATTCTAGGCCCAACACTGTTTCTTCTCTATATAAATGCTCATCCAGAGAATATTATTGAGAAAATTAACATTTATGCTGAAGATACCACTCTCTATTCTGGTGTTGCTTCTCGCCCATCTCCCTCGGATCGGTCGAAATATGCAGCTGATCTAGTAGTTGACTTGGGTTCAGTTCTGAATTGGGTACGAAATGGCTTGTTTTGTTTAATCCTGTTAAGCTCGTGTTTTTCAATCGTAGGCGTGTCCCTTTTCTTCCTGATATTCTCATGGATGGCTCTGCTTTTGAGAAAAAATCGACTTTGAAACTTTTTGGTCTTTCTCTCTCATCAAATCTTTCTTGGAGTTCATTCATTAGATCCATTGCGCTTTCTGCTTCTCGTAAAGTCGGTTCTCTCTATCGCTCCAAACACTTTTTAACACCTGAGGCTATTCTTTATCTCTACAAATCAACTATCAGACTATGTATGGAGTACTGTTGTCATATTTTGGCTGGTGAATCTCTGTCCTATTTGAGGGTTCTTGATAAGGTGCAGAAACGTATTTGTAATTTGATTGGACACATCCTTTCTTCTTCTCTGCAACCTTTCTCTCACAGACGTGATGTTGCTAGTCTTAGTTTTTTCTATGAATAATATTATGACATGTGTTCTTCTTCTTTTGATCCAGCTCGTTTTACTCGTTGGTCTAGTGGTCTCCATCTATTCCCTGTGTGAATACCTCATTGTAATACAGCCTCCTATTCCAGTAGCTTCTTTCTAAAAACTGCAAACTTGTGGAACTGTGCTGACTGTTTTCCTCCTACCTATAGACTTGGCCTTTTTATGACTAAGGCCAACAGACATCTCCTGTTTTTGCGACAATGATCTTTCGTTTTTGTCATCAAGTGGCTTCATGTCTTGTCTGGAGCGAATTCCATTGATGGTGCAAACAGAGAAGCTTGGTGTTAGAGGCGTTAAAAGTAACAAGCCACTTTCCCTCATTGCATCACGTGCTCTAATCCGGATGAGAGAGAGAGGGGGAGAGGGGGAGAGAGACCATCAATGCTCTTCGAAGTGTTGCCATAAGTAGTTGTGTCGTCTGCATAGATGTTAGGGTTAGAGAAGTAATAAAGCAAATAGCTAATCGAACTTACTGAGTTGCCTGAAATTAATTATGCCAGAAACCGCTGGAAGTAAAGTACCCATAGTCTTCTGATGAAAAAAAGACGAAAAAGAAACAAGCTAGTCAATCACCCGAACTTACTAAAAAGTGAATGTTTATTTCGTGGCCGAGTGATAAATAATATTAGCGCAATTTGTTTTTTTGTTGTTTTTTTTTGTAATAAAGAGGATGTTTTGCATTAGTATAGAATGTTTGTACACCGGCTACAGTGTCAGGACGCGTCTATGTGTGTATGTAAGTGTGTGTGTGTCTGTTACCGGCGTTAAGTGTTCTGAAAGAAGACAATTGAATTACCATGAGGAAAATAACCTACAAATCAGTCATACAAATCCATGAGTGTCAAAAAAGTCCCCCCCCCTGCCGCATTGCATGAAGGTATCATAGTAAATAGGTTTTAGTCAAAAAAGAATCTACCTCCTTTGTGATCTGCAAATACAATTAAGAAATGAATATTCTCATATATATTTTTTTATGTATTATTTTATCTGAAGACGGGCACAGTTAGTGAAATGTTCAAATTTATTTTTATCTATTTCTTAACCGGCTGGTGCCTCCATTAAAAAAACGTAGCTGGCCTAATTATTTTCAAAAGTAAACATACGCGAAAAAAGATATATTCGGGTCAATAACATAAGGAAAATAAAAAATATAATAAAATAGGCTAGTTCGAATCAAGTATCGATATGTCAGACGGATTGATATTTGGGTCTGACTTTAAAAATATTACAAGATTACTTCATATGTTAAATATATCACTGGTTCAACGTATGAAATATCTCTTCATACATTTCTTTGAAAGGAATTATTTGAACGTTCAGAATATAACTGTGTTTAGTTATGAATTGTAAGATTATAATTATGAATTGTATGATTATAATTATTAATTGTATGATTATAATTATGAATTGTATGATAATAATTATGAATTTTAGGATAATAATTATGAATTATGATTATGATATGATTTCTTGTCACGTGTTTGATTCTGATTATGTTTTGTAAGATTATCATTTGAACGAGTTGTTCTATGATTCGTATTATGATTTTATAATTATGATTATGATTATTTTAATTACGCTTTGCATGGTTATTGTTATGATTGTGTTATTGTGATTTGCATAATTATGATGCGTATTATTGTTATTACAAATTTATATCGTCCATCATAAATGACGGAAAAAAATTATGGATCGTCAGTGTTCGTGCTGGTGTTCATATTGATATAAAATAATGTCCGAATATTTGAAGTCATTAAAAAGAAAGAGGAAATAAAAAAGAAACCATCTCAAACTGAAAAATTAAAAAAAATAATTAAGAACGAAAACAAACATAAAAAAAGAAAAAGAAAAGAAAACGTCTCATAATGGGAATAGAGTGAAGAATTTATTTTCCAATTCATTTCAGACGAAAGATGGGTTTGTCACTTGTTATTTGTTTTCTGCCTACTCATTGGCCTTTTGGCTAAGATCAAAGTGTAGTATCTGTTCCGATGGATACTGCACCCCATAGACTGGTATTGTCTTGGCCTTCGGGGCTTGATTTACGCCTATCTATGGGTCTGTCCTGTGCAGTTCTAGGAGGTCCACTCTCCCAGGCTTCGCCTCCCCTCTTTGGGGAGGGGTAAGTTTATTGCTTACTGCCTGAGGCGCCCCTACCGGGCTGCCCAGGCAATTTTTAAACCCCACTTTCCCGACCTTGGGTCACATCTTACTTGTGGGAGTAAGATAAAAACTGGCCTTGTTCCTAACTCCTGGAGAGGAGTAAATCAATACTCATAAATACTTGAAATGGTTTCGTCTAGCAATTTTTTACTCGCTAACTTTTGCGTGACGAGAATCTGAATAACAGAGCTCAATGTTATTTAAACAGAGCAAAACAGAATTATAAAAAGAAAAAAACTATACACACATTAAGGTTGTACACATTATAACTTATTTCGACCCCTTAATTAGGTCTCCTCAGATGTATAAACAACCACGTCAAAAAAACAAATAATGAGAGAAATTGATCATCGTCTTAAAAAGATAAATTCACTTTTTTGATTGGTCTATGTAAAAAGGAGGTAAATGTTAAAATAATCGATGACTATTTTTTTGATATATGCAGAAATATAAAAATATATATAAAAAGAATTCTTTTTTACTATTTAAACAAATAAATTATCTCATTTAAAATTTCGAATGTGAGCTTTATGGGTAAAAATATATGATGAAAGATTCGAGCGTTCACGATTAAAAACTACGTTTAATTATTTACGATTAAAAATTAAAAGACGAAAATGTATGACGAAGATTTCGGTTTAGATTAGAACATATTAAAAATTTAATTTGTATAACGTCAAGATTCGAGATGATTTACACTACGGAATTAAAGTTTAGCGACATTTAAAAACGGTTTATTTACAAATTGGTAAATATTCGAGTGTTCACGATTAATTATTTACGATTAGAAATGAAAAGACGAAAATTCAGGACGAAGATTTCGATTTATATAGGAAATTATAAGAAACTTAATTGGTTATAACGTCAATACGGAATTAAAGTTTGGCGACATTTAAGCACGATTTATTTACAAACTAGAGTTTTACTAAATTGGTTAAAAAAAAAAAAAAAAAAAACCTTACTAATTTGTTAACATTATTTTAGGAGTGTTCGAATGACATAGTATGGACCACGAAATAGTTGGTGTTAAATTGTTGTTTTTTAAAAACCACCAGTGTTTGGTTGATTCCGTCTTATTGGTGACGTTCGGGTTTAAAAATGAGTGTTTGTGTACGTAGAATCGTTGTTTCCACTTCCCGGCAGATATTCCTATGTATACTATATATATATATATATATATATATATATACGATGAATTTCTTTAAGTTAACACAAATGTTTGTTTTGTAGCTCAATAGTGTACGACTAGGGCTCATAATTTAACATCAAATACACCTTAGTTATTCAGACAAATATTCTAGAGTTGCTTTAAAAATCCGTTTATTTCAAAACAATTGTTTCTGAAGATTTCAAGAAAATATATTTTCATGATATACAAAATATTCACGAGGAGGCTTCATCAATGTATAAAAATCCCAAAAGCCCGGCTGAAAAAAATAAAATGCACCCAACATTCATTTTACATAAACATATTTGCTTTTCACTTGAAATCCAAAGAGAATCCTGATTTAACTTTAATTTAATGTTTTGCATATACATTTTCATGGGGATGAAAGTGACAACGCGTTTTCGCAGAACGCCGTGTGGAACGCCATCGATAATTTCACGTATCCGAAAGAAAATACGTTCGCAACATATTTTCGAATATATGAAGATTTATATAGAATTAACTTCGAAAGTTCGGCTGACTCAAAAAAGGTTCGCCGTCTATTTAGGAAACTTGGTACCACGGAACATACGAAATTCGTGGATTTCATTTTGCCTCGGAAAACTCGCAATTTAACTTTTATAGAAGTGGTAAAATTATTAACGGAATTGTTCAGTCCCAAGACCACGTTATTTCACAAACGCTGGAAGTGCATAAACCTGGTAAACAAGACGAAGATTACGCTACTTTTGCATCGATAGTAAACAAAGATTGTAACGACTTTAAACTAGCTGAATTGAGTGCCGATAATTTCAAGTGTTTAATTTTCGTACAAGGATTAGTCTCAGGAAATGACACAGAGATTAGGCGTAGAGTTCTAAATAAATTAGAGAATGAACTAAGCCTTACACTGCAAAAGTTGGCCGAGGACTGTCAAAGATTTATCAATGTAAAACAGGACTCAAAAGACATTGAATTATCGGGCATTGCGCATATAAAAAAAGTACATAAAAAAACAAAACTTCAACCTTATAAAAAATAAGTCAAAACAGAACTAGTGATTTTTATGCAACAAATACAATTCAACCAGGTAAAAAGACAAATAAATGGCCACCGAGCCCTTGTTGACGCTGTGGTAGCCCACATTGGTACAATGACTGTCCTTTTCGTTTTAAGTCCTGTATGAATTGCAAAAGAGTCGGACATAAAAGTTCGCACTGCAGAACAGGTAGAGGAAACAAAATGCGGGTTCAAGTCACTAGGACAAAGAATGAAAAATGCATGAACATTTGTACAGGTGAAAATCCTGGATAAAAACATAAAATTTCAATTGGATTCGGGTTCAGATGTCTCCATAGTAAATTTACATACGTGGAGAATCTTAAATAAACCCACTTTATTAAGAACAAACAGGCTGGCTAGCACAGTGACTGGGGAAAGAATTACATTTGAAGGAGAACTAATCACAAATGGGTCCCTAATGGAATATACTAAAAAATTAAAAATACTGGTGCTGAAGGATTCAAATAATCTTTTCGGTTCGGACTGGATGCAGGCATTTGATTTATGGAAATTGCCAATAAATACATTTTGTAAAAAAATAAATAGTCGAGCAACGGAATCGGAAAAACTGCAACAAGAATTAAAAAAATATTTTCCCTTATTTTTTTCTGGCGGTTTTGGGCGCTGCACTAAGATGGCTTCCAAATTTCAACTTAAAGAAAATGTACAGCCGGTATTTAAAAAAGAAAGAAAAGTACCGTTCGCCTCGATAGAAAAAATAAACGAGGAACTAGACCGACTTGTAGAGACTGGTATTTTATCAACAGTACAACACAGCCAGTGGACAGCACCCACGGTTTATGTAAAGAACAAATCTAATGAGATTCGCGTATGTGCAGATTTTTCAACGGGTTTGAATACAGCTCTAGAAGACTATCACTACCCACTGCACAGCCCCGAGGAAGTGTTCTCAAGTTTAAATGGAGGAAGATCTTTTTCTAAAATAGACCTAAGTGAGACATACCTCCAAATACCGGTGGATGAGGATAGTTCGAAGCTGTTATGTATATACCCACATCGTGGTTTATATGAATTCGAAAGGTTAGCTTTCGGAGTGAAAGTTGCGCCAGCCATTTTACAATAAGTAATGGATACAATGCTGGGCGGACTAGATTTTGCGATAGCGTATCTTGATGACATTTTGATTAACAGCAAGAATATCGAACAACACCAGTAACATGTAAATCTGTTGCATAAAACCTCTCCTGCTTGGACCGCGGCAGTACGCGTTTCGTATACTCGTCGTGTAGAGGGTTGGTCGTGTCGTCCAGTGGATGAATTCTTTCTGTTGTCTGCAATAAAAGCCATGTGGTGCACTCCGAAGAAAAACTCTCCTTTTGAATTTAATTAATTTATTACAACCGTTGTTATTTCAACTGGGGCTACGTCGAGAGAGAGAGCAATCACTATTTTATCGTAGTTAGTTATTAATGTTTTCTTAACTATTCATAGAGAGGGGGAAATATTTCTCGCGCCTGCATTCCCCTAGGGAAAATATCGCTTATCTTTACATTGTGAATCGCACGTCCTCTCAGTTCGCTTTCCGAATCACACTGACTGAAAACTCGCTTCTCACGAGAACGAGTGATGTCACGAATCCCTTTGTTTCCCACGCAAGGCCCGCGAAGTCACAGAGCCTCTCGCAGGTGCAGACTGACCCCTGATCTGTGGTCTCGTCACATGGTAACCTTGTCACGTCTATTAGCTCTGACTGTAAGAACAACCCCCAATCTGCAATCGACTGCACCCGCGTTAATTCGCGCAAGTCAAACCCGATTTCCAACAGATAGTCCATTCCCATAGGGCCATTATCTAACAAATCAAGTGTTTGCGGGAATCCAAGATCATGGGTTCAAAGTAAAAGAAGAAAAATGTGATTTTTTTCCTGGAGGAAATAAAATACCTGGGTCATGTTATCGACAAGGACGGCAGAAGGCCGGAACCAGAAAGAGCTACTGCGATGAAAAAAACATGCCGGCGCCAGAAAACGTCACGACATTACAGAGTTTCCTGAGGCTAGCAAATTACTACCAGGCCTTTATCCCAGAAATGCATAATTTGCGCGCTCCATTAAATGAGTTATTAAAAAAAGATAAAGCCTTGGTGTGGACACCTGAATGCGAGGCTGCGTTTAATAAAATTATAGAAAGGCTTACGTCAGAGTTATTTCTAACACATTGAAACCCAGAATTGGACATAATCGTGGCTTGCGACGCTAGTTTATATGGTTTAGGAGCGTGTATCCTATATATAATGCCGGATGGGACACATAAACCCATTGCACATTCATCTAGGACCTTGCTCCCGGCGGAAAAACAGTATTCTCAAATCGAGAAAGAGGCCCTAGCAATAATATTTGCGGTAACAAAGTTTCACCAATACATACATGGTAGACGATTTACTTTACAGACAGACCATAAGCCGCTAATTACAATTTATGGATCTAAAAAAGGCCTACCGGTATATATGGCTAATAGGCTACAAAGATGGGGAACTATCTTATTAAATTACAACTTCAAAATACAGCATTTGCCTTGAAATAAAATATATGCAGATGGGTTGTCGATACTAGTGCCAAAACAGAGAGAGACTCTAGAAGACACAGTGATCGCGTCCCTTCAAACAGAAGGAGATTTTAAAGAGATTTTGTGCAACGCAGTGAGAGAGCACCCGGTGACGCTATACGAGATAAAAAAGGAGCTCACGAGGATGAATTTATCACCAGCACAAAAATGAAAATGGTAGATAAGGATGTACATGTGGCAAAGAGTTTCTTACTCTGTGATGATGTACTCATGCACAACGAAAGGGTGGTCATCCCAGAAAAACTACGAAAGAAAATTCTAAAAGATTTTCATGTTGGCCATCCAGGGATAAGCAGGATGGAAGGTTTAATGAGGAGTTTTGTGTACTGGCCAGGTATGGATGATGACATTGAAAACAAACAGTAAAGCTGTGTAAAGGCTGTACCTTGGCGGCAAAAGCACCGCATATAAAGCATAGCCATGCCCAAAAACCGACCGTCCGTGGGAAAGAATCCACGTGGATTTCGCAGGACCACTGGAAGGTTTTTACTACTTAATCGTAGTCGACAGTTTTTTTAAGTGGCCGGAGGTACTACATTGCAAGAGTCCCTTGTCGGAGGTTACGATAAGATTCCTACATGAACTATTCGCCCGTTTTGAGGTATTGGATTGTCTGGTGAGTGATAATGGGGTGCAGTTCACGTCATCAGATTTTGAGGAGTTCTGCGCGACGTTTCAAATCAGACATATAACGACTCCCCCGTATCATCCTAGGTCAAACGGCCAGGCCGAACGTTTTGTAGACATGTTAAAAAGAGCACTAAAAAGGCCGGTGATACTCCTAAGGAGAAGACTTTGCAATAATTTCTGCAAGTATATAGAATTACTAAAAACGTAAACGTACCATCTTCATTATCCCCCGCAGAGATGATGTTTGCGCGGAAAGTGAAGTCCGTGTTTGATAAGTTACTACCTAAACAAAATAATTATGATCGAATCCCTACGGTACTGAAGAAAAAAATACAGCCCAGGAGATAGGGTATACTTTAAGATGTATAAAAACAACGCATCGTTCTGGGAACCCAGATACAATTGAAAAGAGGATCGGGTCGATGGTCTATATTATAAAAGGACCACAGTTCTCGTATAAGAGACATCTGAATCAGATCAGAAAAAGACTGTCAGATGACACTGACAGCTCTCCACAAGTAGAAGACGTGATGGACGTGATATATGACACTTTCAACTTGCCAGTACCCCAGGTAGTCACACAGAAACGGCAACCAAAATGAAAACGAATGGCTCCGGATTAAATCCGAAAAGGAAACGTTACTAAGACTCCTGAGGAGGTAAGGCTTGGAAGGAGGTGTTATGGTGCCGTACCTGTACGAGGCCAAATGGACTCGTCCATCCATAATAAATTGCGAGAAGCATTCCAACTCACTGAATACTTCCACCCAGTTCTATACTGGCAGTCCAGAATACCACTTCTTGTATATATATTCTTTTTCTTCAATAATATATCTTTGTTTCTGTAACCCCATGTTTCCGTGGCTTTATTTCGGTCCCTAACAGAGTCACAACAGTCACAGACTTGGTTTCCGCTATAAACTCGTTCATATATACATCCGATTGGAAAGCAATTTGCTCTGCATTGTCTATCCGAGCGTTAACTGAAGCAATTGTTCCACAAGCACTTCCAATTGTCTGTTTGATAAAATACAAGTCAGGGTATTTCTTCACAGTACCAACTTTCTTATCAGTCGCATTTTTAGTCAGCGGACACGAAAGCCTAACAGCAAGACGGGCTTGGGTACCATAGCCAATAAAGCTTCATCGGTGCCATAAACATCGGTAAACTCCCATTCGTCCGGTACTTCGATATTCCGATCACCAAGCACTCCGGCTCTTCGCGTTTCTGAAACCGTCGCTTTCTTTCTTTCTTTCTCGACGTCCCACCCACAATGGACTCGTCCACGATTCATTTTTGCCAATCTTTATTATCTTACACATATAAGTGATCATTTTTTCTCCAGCCGCATTTATTCTAATTAATGACGTTTTATGATTTCTTTTTTCTCCTTTTCTTCATTCTTATCCTTTTTTCTATTTTTTCTTTCGTGTAAAGGGCACTAAAATTCACGGCCTAGCTGTCCGTCTATATCATAAAATCAACTTCCGGTCAAACCATAAACAACTTCTATAGTAATTCCATCGAATCATTTATTATGACCAATTTCATTATAACTATCAGTTATCCTGTTGGATCATCCATACTTATTATAATGAAAAAATATATAAATATAACTACGTAATTTAATAGTTATTCAATTATCGCATAAAATGATGTTCTTAAAGTGAAGGTTTATTTTCGTATTTAGTCATCGTCCATTCCTACGACCAATATTCTTTTCGATAAGTCAAATCCGTCCAATAGCGTATCTATATTAAATTCCTATTTTTATTATTTTTTATTTTAATTACCATTCTAGACTATTAATACATCATTAATTTATTTAATCTAAAATCATAAGAACGTACGTAATCTCAAAATTCTTGTACAACGAACTTTCGTATTTTTTCGGTTAATAATTTTAACCCCTATCATTTCTGTCGTCTATATTATTGTAAAATAATTTTCCATTTATTTTTTACGATATTCATTAATAAACTCGCAAAAAGTGAATGTGTAGCAGTTCGCTATAAGCCGGGGCACAGCCGCCATATTGTTTGAATATCAATGACTTCTTAACTGCCCGCTGATTGGTTCAAACAATCTACTTCCTTCTTTGGCTTGACCAATTAGTGGCCTTCTCTTAGGCGAATTTCGAATTGCTAGCGTAACTATATAAACACTTGTGCGCAATACGCTCTCTCTCTCTTTTTCTTCTTCTGTATGAGACGCCTCTCTCGACATGTAGACAACTACTACACCTGACCGAGCTTCGTAGCTTTGGCCACTTCGACCACGAAGTACCGTGAAGCCAAAATGGCTACTGTCGCATATACTGGGAAATAATTTCCGCTCTCTCTTTTTCTTCTTCGGCACGAGATGCCTCTCTCTCTCTCTCTCTCTCTCTCTCTCTCTCTCTTTCCTTTGTTTTTGGCACAGAAATACACACATCACCCCTCTCTGGGGACGCAAAAAACATCTTCCCGGGCCTTTGGCCCTGGGTTTGACATCGACAAGATAACAAGGATCCAAAATGACTACTGCTTCATACACGTAGACTTAATATAACACACACACACATAACTGTTTACATGTGAATAACTTTCATAGCTGTGTACAGACACACACATACTTACATACACACATGGACGCGTCCTGACACTGTAGCCGGTGTACAAACATTCTATATTATGAACTATTCTCTCTTCCCTACTCATGGGAAATTATAGTAATGGACTTCCTTTAATTTTGCCTTAGTCCATACCTATGGACATACTAACCCCTTTTCCTTTTTGTTTACGTACTAACGAAGACGACCCAATCAAGTTGTTACTAAATGTTAGAATGAGAGTTAGTCACTTCCAATTCTAATTAGAAAAGGGGTTTAATTAAAATAATTTATATTGGTGAAAAATACTTATTAGTTTATGCTAACATTTGAGTGTGAGTGTTAGCGATTGAATATGAACACTGTAAACTAGTGAGTAAAAGACAACAATTATATGACACGAAACTTCATATGCAATAAAATAGAGTTAAACACAACAAATATATAAAACGAACCTTCATATGCAATAAAATAGAGTTAAACACAACAATTATATAAAACGAACCTTCATATGCAATAAAATAGAGTTAAACACATCAAATATATAAAACGAACCTTCATATGCAATAAAATAGAGTTAAACACAACAAATATATAAAACGAACCTTCATATGTAATAAAATAGAGTTAAACACAACAAATATATAAAACGAACCTTCATATGCAATAAAATAGAGTTAAACACAACAAATATATAAAACGAACCTTCATATGCAAAAAATAGAGTTAAACACAACAATTATATAACACGCACCTTTATATGCAAATAAATAGAGTTAAACACAACAATTATATAAAACGAACCTTCATATGCACATAAATGGAGTTAAACACAACAATTATATAAAACGAACCTTCATATGCAAAAAATAGAGTTAAACACAATAATTATATAAAATGAACCTTCCTATGCAAAAAAATAGAGTTAAACACAACAACTATATAAAACGAACCTTCATATGCAAAAAATAGAGTTAAACACAACAAATATATAAAACGAACCTTCATATGCAATAAAATAGAGTTAAACACAACAAATATATAAAACGAACCTTCATATGCAATAAAATAGAGTTAAACACAACAAATATATAAAACGAACCTTCATATGCAATAAAATAGAGTTAAACACAACAAATATATAAAACGAACCTTCATATGCAAAAAAATAGAGTTAAACACAACAAATATATAAAACGAACCTTCATATGCAAAAAATAGAGTTAAACACAACAAATATATAAAACGAACCTTCATATGCAATAAAATAGAGTTAAACACAACAATTATATAAAACGAACCTTCATATGCAATAAAATAGAGTTAAACACATCAAATATATAAAACGAACCTTCATATGCAATAAAATAGAGTTAAACACAACAAATATATGAAACGAACCTTCATATGCAATAAAATAGAGTTAAACACAACAAATATATAAAACGAACCTTCATATGCAAAAAATAGAGTTAAACACAACAATTATATAACACGCACCTTTATATGCAAATAAATAGAGTTAAACACAACAATTATATAAAACGAACCTTCATATGCACATAAATGGAGTTAAACACAACAATTATATAAAACGAACCTTCATATGCAAAAAATAGAGTTAAACACAATAATTATATACAATGAACCTTCCTATGCAAAAAAATAGAGTTAAACACAACAACTATATAAAACGAACCTTCATATGCAAAAAATAGAGTTAAACACAACAAATATATAAAACGAACCTTCATATGTAATAAAATAGAGTTAAACACAACAAATATATAAAACGAACCTTCATATGCAATAAAATAGAGTTAAACACAACAAATATATAAAACGAACCTTCATATGCAAAAAATAGAGTTAAACACAACAATTATATAACACGCACCTTTATATGCAAATAAATAGAGTTAAACACAACAATTATATAAAACGAACCTTCATATGCACATAAATGGAGTTAAACACAACAATTATATAAAACGAACCTTCATATGCAAAAAATAGAGTTAAACACAATAATTATATACAATGAACCTTCCTATGCAAAAAAATAGAGTTAAACACAACAACTATATAAAACGAACCTTCATATGCAAAAAATAGAGTTAAACACAACAAATATATAAAACGAACCTTCATATGCAATAAAATAGAGTTAAACACAACAAATATATAAAACGAACCTTCATATGCAATAAAATAGAGTTAAACACAACAAATATATAAAACGAACCTTCATATGCAATAAAATAGAGTTAAACACAACAAATATATAAAACGAACCTTCATATGCAATAAAATAGAGTTAAAGACAACAAATATATAAAACGAACCTTCATATGCAATAAAATAGAGTTAAACACAACAAATATATAAAACGAACCTTCATATGCAAAATATAGAGTTAAACACAACAAATATATAAAACGAACCTTCATATGCAATAAAATAGAGTTAAACACAACAATTATATAAAACGAACCTTCATATGCAATAAAATAGAGTTAAACACATCAAATATATAAAACGAACCTTCATATGCAATAAAATAGAGTTAAACACAACAACTATATAAAATGAACCTTCCTATGCAAAAAAATAGAGTTAAACACAACAACTATATAAAACGAACCTTCATATGCTAAAAATAGAGTTAAACACAACAAATATATAAAACGAACCTTCATATGCAATAAAATAGAGTTAAACACAACAAATATATAAAACGAACCTTCATATGCAATAAAATAGAGTTAAACACAACAAATATATAAAACGAACCTTCATATGCAATAAAATAGAGTTAAACACAACAAATATATAAAACGAACCTTCATATGCAATAAAATAGAGTTAAACACAACAAATATATAAAACGAACCTTCATATGCAAAAAAT
Organism: Sepiola atlantica; assembly: GCA_963556195.1. Taxonomy (NCBI): domain Eukaryota; kingdom Metazoa; phylum Mollusca; class Cephalopoda; order Sepiida; family Sepiolidae; genus Sepiola; species Sepiola atlantica. Next base: position 17,947,907 of record OY744551.1, on the reverse strand, counting down.
AGAGTTAAACACAACAAATATATAAAACGAACCTTCATATGCAATAAAATAGAGTTAAACACAACAATTATATAAAACGAACCTTCATATGCAATAAAATAGAGTTAAACACATCAAATATATAAAACGAACCTTCATATGCAATAAAATAGAGTTAAACACAACAAATATATAAAACGAACCTTCATATGTAATAAAATAGAGTTAAACACAACAAATATATAAAACGAACCTTCATATGCAATAAAATAGAGTTAAACACAACAAATATATAAAACGAACCTTCATATGCAAAAAATAGAGTTAAACACAACAATTATATAACACGCACCTTTATATGCAAATAAATAGAGTTAAACACAACAATTATATAAAACGAACCTTCATATGCACATAAATGGAGTTAAACACAACAATTATATAAAACGAACCTTCATATGCAAAAAATAGAGTTAAACACAATAATTATATACAATGAACCTTCCTATGCAAAAAAATAGAGTTAAACACAACAACTATATAAAACGAACCTTCATATGCAAAAAATAGAGTTAAACACAACAAATATATAAAACGAACCTTCATATGCAATAAAATAGAGTTAAACACAACAAATATATAAAACGAACCTTCATATGCAATAAAATAGAGTTAAACACAACAAATATATAAAACGAACCTTCATATGCAATAAAATAGAGTTAAACACAACAAATATATAAAACGAACCTTCATATGCAATAAAATAGAGTTAAACACAACAAATATATAAAACGAACCTTCATATGCAATAAAATAGAGTTAAACACAACAAATATATAAAACGAACCTTCATATGCAAAATATAGAGTTAAACACAACAAATATATAAAACGAACCTTCATATGCAATAAAATAGAGTTAAACACAACAATTATATAAAACGAACCTTCATATGCAATAAAATAGAGTTAAACACATCAAATATATAAAACGAACCTTCATATGCAATAAAATAGAGTTAAACACAACAACTATATAAAATGAACCTTCCTATGCAAAAAAATAGAGTTAAACACAACAACTATATAAAACGAACCTTCATATGCTAAAAATAGAGTTAAACACAACAAATATATAAAACGAACCTTCATATGCAATAAAATAGAGTTAAACACAACAAATATATAAAACGAACCTTCATATGCAATAAAATAGAGTTAAACACAACAAATATATAAAACGAACCTTCATATGCAATAAAATAGAGTTAAACACAACAAATATATAAAACGAACCTTCATATGCACATAAATGGAGTTAAACACAACAATTATATAAAACGAACCTTCATATGCAAAAAATAGAGTTAAACACAATAATTATATAAAATGAACCTTCCTATGCAAAAAAATAGAGTTAAACACAACAACTATATAAAACGAACCTTCATATGCAAAAAATAGAGTTAAACACAACAAATATATAAAACGAACCTTCATATGCAATAAAATAGAGTTAAACACAACAAATATATAAAACGAACCTTCATATGCAAAAAATAGAGTTAAACACAACAAATATATAAAACGAACCTTCATATGAAATAAAATAGAGTTATACACAACAATTATATAAAACGAGCCTTCATATGCTATAAAATTAAGTTAAACACAACAATTATATAACACGAACCTTTATATGCAAATAAATAGAGTTAAACACAACAATTATATAAAACGAACCTTCATATGTAATAAAATAGAGTTAAACACAACAAATATATAAAACGAACCTTCATATGCAATAAAATAGAGTTAAACACAACAAATATATAAAACGAACCTTCATATGCAAAAAATAGAGTTAAACACAACAATTATATAACACGCACCTTTATATGCAAATAAATAGAGTTAAACACAACAATTATATAAAACGAACCTTCATATGCACATAAATGGAGTTAAACACAACAATTATATAAAACGAACCTTCATATGCAAAAAATAGAGTTAAACACAATAATTATATAAAATGAACCTTCCTATGCAAAAAAATAGAGTTAAACACAACAACTATATAAAACGAACCTTCATATGCAAAAAATAGAGTTAAACACAACAAATATATAAAACGAACCTTCATATGCAATAAAATAGAGTTAAACACAACAAATATATAAAACGAACCTTCATATGCAATAAAATAGAGTTAAACACAACAAATACATAAAACGAACCTTCATATGCAATAAAATAGAGTTAAACACAACAAATATATAAAACGAACCTTCATATGCAAAAAAATAGAGTTAAACACAACAAATATATAAAACGAACCTTCATATGCAAAAAATAGAGTTAAACACAACAAATATATAAAACGAACCTTCATATGCAATAAAATAGAGTTAAACACAACAATTATATAAAACGAACCTTCATATGCAATAAAATAGAGTTAAACACATCAAATATATAAAACGAACCTTCATATGCAATAAAATAGAGTTAAACACAACAAATATATAAAACGAACCTTCATATGTAATAAAATAGAGTTAAACACAACAAATATATAAAACGAACCTTCATATGCAATAAAATAGAGTTAAACACAACAAATATATAAAACGAACCTTCATATGCAAAAAATAGAGTTAAACACAACAATTATATAACACGCACCTTTATATGCAAATAAATAGAGTTAAACACAACAATTATATAAAACGAACCTTCATATGCACATAAATGGAGTTAAACACAACAATTATATAAAACGAACCTTCATATGCAAAAAATAGAGTTAAACACAATAATTATATACAATGAACCTTCCTATGCAAAAAAATAGAGTTAAACACAACAACTATATAAAACGAACCTTCATATGCAAAAAATAGAGTTAAACACAACAAATATATAAAACGAACCTTCATATGCAATAAAATAGAGTTAAACACAACAAATATATAAAACGAACCTTCATATGCAATAAAATAGAGTTAAACACAACAAATATATAAAACGAACCTTCATATGCAATAAAATAGAGTTAAACACAACAAATATATAAAACGAACCTTCATATGCAATAAAATAGAGTTAAACACAACAAATATATAAAACGAACCTTCATATGCAATAAAATAGAGTTAAACACAACAAATATATAAAACGAACCTTCATATGCAAAAAATAGAGTTAAACACAACAAATATATAAAACGAACCTTCATATGCAATAAAATAGAGTTAAACACAACAATTATATAAAACGAACCTTCATATGCAATAAAATAGAGTTAAACACATCAAATATATAAAACGAACCTTCATATGCAATAAAATAGAGTTAAACACAACAACTATATAAAATGAACCTTCCTATGCAAAAAAATAGAGTTAAACACAACAACTATATAAAACGAACATTCATATGCTAAAAATAGAGTTAAACACAACAAATATATAAAACGAACCTTCATATGCAATAAAATAGAGTTAAACACAACAAATATATAAAACGAACCTTCATATGCAATAAAATAGAGTTAAACACAACAAATATATAAAACGAACCTTCATATGCAAAAAATAGAGTTAAACACAACAAATATATAAAACGAACCTTCATATGCAATAAAATAGAGTTAAACACAACAAATATATAAAACGAACCTTCATATGCAAAAAATAGAGTTAAACACAACAAATATATAAAACGAACCTTCATATGCAATAAAATAGAGTTAAACACAACAATTATATAAAACGAAACTTCATATGCAATAAAATAGAGTTAAACACATCAAATATATAAAACGAACCTTCATATGCAATAAAATAGAGTTAAACACAACAAATATATAAAACGAACCTTCATATGTAATAAAATAGAGTTAAACACAACAAATATATAAAACGAACCTTCATATGCAATAAAATAGAGTTAAACACAACAAATATATAAAACGAACATTCATATGCAAAAAATAGAGTTAAACACAACAATTATATAACACGCACCTTTATATGCAAATAAATAGAGTTAAACACAACAATTATATAAAACGAACCTTCATATGCACATAAATGGAGTTAAACACAACAATTATATAAAACGAACCTTCATATGCAAAAAATAGAGTTAAACACAATAATTATATAAAATGAACCTTCCTATGCAAAAAAATAGAGTTAAACACAACAACTATATAAAACGAACCTTCATATGCAAAAAATAGAGTTAAACACAACAAATATATAAAACGAACCTTCATATGCAATAAAATAGAGTTAAACACAACAAATATATAAAACGAACCTTCATATGCAAAAAATAGAGTTAAACACAACAAATATATAAAACGAACCTTCATATGAAATAAAATAGAGTTATACACAACAATTATATAAAACGAGCCTTCATATGCTATAAAATTAAGTTAAACACAACAATTATATAACACGAACCTTTATATGCAAATAAATAGAGTTAAACACAAAAATTATATAAAACGAACCTTCATATGCACATGAATGGAGTTAAACACAACAATTATATAAAACGAACCTTCATATGCAAAAAATAGAGTTAAACACAATAATTATATAAAATGAACCTTCATATGCAAAAAAATAGAGTTAAACACAACAAATATATAAAACGAACCTTCATATGCAATAAAATAGAGTTAAACACAACAAATATATAAAACGAACCTTCATATGCAATAAAATAGTGTTAAACACAACAAATATATAAAACGAACTTTCATATGCAATAAAATAGAGTTAAACACAACAAATATATAAAACGAACCTTCATATGCAAAAAATAGAGTTAAACACAACAAATATATAAAACGAACCTTCATATGCAATAAAATAGAGTTAAACACAACAATTATATAAAACGAACCTTCATATGCAATAAAATAGAGTTAAACACATCAAATATATAAAACGAACCTTCATATGCAATAAAATAGAGTTTAACACAACAAATATATAAAACGAACCTTCATATGTAATAAAATAGAGTTAAACACAACAAATATATAAAACGAACCTTCATATGCAATAAAATAGAGTTAAACACAACAAATATATAAAACGAACCTTCATATGCAAAAAATAGAGTTAAACACAACAATTATATAACACGCACCTTTATATGCAAATAAATAGAGTTAAACACAACAATTATATAAAACGAACCTTCATATGCACATAAATGGAGTTAAACACAATTATATAAAACGAACCTTCATATGCAAAAAATAGAGTTAAACACAATAATTATATGAAATGAACCTTCCTATGCAAAAAAATAGAGTTAAACACAACAACTATATAAAACGAACCTTCATATGCAAAAAATAGAGTTAAACACAACAAATATATAAAACGAACCTTCATATGCAATAAAATAGAGTTAAACACAACAAATATATAAAACGAACCTTCATATGCAAAAAATAGAGTTAAACACAACAAATATATAAAACGAACCTTCATATGAAATAAAATAGAGTTATACACAACAATTATATAAAACGAGCCTTCATATGCTATAAAATTAAGTTAAACACAACAATTATATAACACGAACCTTTATATGCAAATAAATAGAGTTAAACACAACAATTATATAAAACGAACCTTCATATGCACATGAATGGAGTTAAACACAACAATTATATAAAACGAACCTTCATATGCAAAAAATAGAGTTAAACACAATAATTATATAAAATGAACCTTCATATGCAAAAAAATAGAGTTAAACACAACAAATATATAAAACGAACCTTCATATGCTAAAAATAGAGTTAAACACAACAAATATATAAAACGAACCTTCATATGCAATAAAATAGAGTTAAACACAACAATTATATAAAGCGAACCTTCATATGCAATAAAATAGAGTTAAACACAACAAATATATAAAACGAACCTTCATATGCAATAAAATAGAGTTAAACACAACAAATATATAAAACGAACCTTCATATGCAATAAAATAGAGTTAAACACAACAAATATATAAAACGAACCTTCATATGCAATAAAATAGAGTTAAACACAACAATTATATAAAACGAACCTTCATATGCAATAAAATAGAGTTAAACACAACAATTATATAACACGAACCTTTATATGCAAATAAATAGAGTTAAACACAACAATTATATAATACGAACCTTCATATGCACATAAATAGAGTTAAACACAACAATTATATAAAACGAACCTTCATATGCAAAAAATAGAGTTAAACACAATAATTATATAAAATGAACCTTCATATGCAAAAAATAGAGTTACCCACACAACAACTATATAAAACGAACCTTCATATGCAATAGAATAGAGTTAAACACAACAAATATATAAAACGAACCTTCATATGCAATAAAATAGAGTTAAACACAACAAATATATAAAACGAACCTTCATATGCAATAAAATAGAGTTAAACACAACAAATATATAAAACGAACCTTCATATGCAATAATATAGAGTTAAACACAACAAATATATAAAACGAACCTTCATATGCAAAAAATAGAGTTAAACACAACAAATATATAAAACGAACCTTCATATGCAATAAAATAGAGTTAAACACAACAATTATATAAAACGAACCTTCATATGAAATAAAATAGAGTTAAACACAACAATTATATAACACGAACCTTTATATGCAAATAAATAGAGTTAAACACAACAATTATATAATACGAACCTTCATATGCACATAAATGGAGTTAAACACAACAATTATATAAAACGAACCTTCATATGCAAAAAATAGAGTTAAACACAACAAATATATAAAACGAACCTTCATATGCAATAAAATAGAGTTAAACACAACAATTATATAAAACGAACCTTCATATGCAATAAAATAGAGTTAAACACAACAATTATATAAAACGAACCTTCATATGCAATAAAATAGAGTTAAACACATCAAATATATAAAACGAACCTTCATATGCAATAAAATAGAGTTAAACACAACAAATATATAAAACGAACCTTCATATGTAATAAAATAGAGTTAAACACAACAAATATATAAAACGAACTTTCATATGCAATAAAATAGAGTTAAACACAACAAATATATAAAACGAACCTTCATATGCAAAAAATAGAGTTAAACACAACAATTATATAACACGAACCTTTATATGCAAATAAATAGAGTTAAACACAACAATTATATAAAACAAACCTTCATATGCACATAAATGGAGTTAAACACAACAATTATATAAAACGAACCTTCATATGCAATAAAATAGAGTTATACACAACAATTATATAAAACGAACCTTCATATGCTATAAAATAGAGTTAAACACAACAATTATATAACACGAACATTTATATGCAAATAAATAGAGTTAAACACAACAAATATATAAAACGAACCTTCATATGCAAAAAATAGAGTTAAACACAACAAATATATAAAACGAACCTTCATATGCAATAAAATAGAGTTAAACACAACAATTATATAAAACGAACCTTCATATGCAATAAAATAGAGTTAAACACAACAATTATATAAAACGAACCTGCATATGCAATAAAATAGAGTTAAACACATCAAATATATAAAACGAACCTTCATATGCAAATAAATAGAGTTAAACACAATAATTATAAAAAATGAACCTTCATATGCAAAAAAATAGAGTTAAACACAACAACTATATAAAACGAACCTTCATATGCAAAAAATAGAGTTAAACACAACAAATATATAAAACGAACCTTCATATGCAAAGAATAGATTTAAACACAACAAATATATAAAACGAACCTTCATATGCAATAAAATAGAGTTAAACACAACAATTATATAAAACGAACCTTCATATGCAATAAAATAGAGTTAAACACAACAAATATATAAAACGAACCTTCATATGCTAAAAATAGAGTTAAACACAACAAATATATAAAACGAACCTTCATATGCAATAAAATAGAGTTAAACACAACAATTATATAAAACGAACCTTCATATGCAATAAAATAGAGTTAAACACAACAATTATAAAACACGAACCTTTATATGCAAATAAATAGAGTTAAACACAACAATTATATAAAACGAACCTTCATATGCACATAAATGGAGTTAAACACAACAATTATATAAAACGAACCTTCATATGCAAAAAATAGAGTTAAAAACAACAAATATATAAAACGAACCTTCATATGCAAAAAATAGAGTTAAACACAACAAATATATAAAACGAACCTTCATATGCAATAAAATAGAGTAAAACACAACAATTATATAAAACGAACCTTCATATGCAATAAAATAGAGTTAAACACAACAATTATATAACACGAACATTTATATGCAAATAAATAGAGTTAAACACAACAATTATATAAAACGAACCTTCATATGCACATAAATGGAGGTAAACACAACAATTATATAAAACGAACCTTCATATGCAAAAAATAGAGTTAAACACAATAATTATATAAAACGAACCTTCATATGCAAAAAATAGAGTTAAACACAACAACTATATAAAACGAACCTTCATATGAGACAAATATAGTTAAACAAAACAATTATATAAAACGAACCTTCATATGCAAAGAATAGATTTAAACACAACAAATATATAAAACGAACCTTCATATGCAATAAAATAGAGTTAAACACAACAATTATATAAAACGAATCTTTATATGGTATAAAATAGAAATAAACACAACAAATATATAAAACGAGCCTTCATATGCAAAAAATAGAGTTAAACACAACAAATATATAAAACGAACCTTCATATGCAAAAAATAGAGTTAAACACAACAATTATATAAAACGAACCTTCATATGCAATAAAATAGAGTTAAACACAACACATATGTAAAACGAACCTTCATATGCAATAAAATAGAGTTAAACACAACAAATATATAAAACGAACCTTCATATGCAATAAAATAGAGTTAAACACAACAAATATATAATACGAACGTTCATATGCAATAAAATAGAGTTAAACACAACAATTATACAAAACGAACCTTCATATGCAATGAAATAGAGTTAAACACAACAAATATATAAAACGAACCTTCATATGCAAAAAATACAGTTAAACACAACAAATATATAAAACGAACCCTCATATGCAATAAAATAGAGTTAAACACAACAATTATATAAAACGAACCTTCATATGCAAATAAATAGAGTTGAACACAACAATTATATAAAACGAACCTTCATATGCAATAAAATAGAGTTAAACACAACAAATATATAAAACGAACCTTTATATGCAAGAAATAGAGTTAAACACAACAAATATATAAAACGAACCTTCATATGCAAAGAATAGATTTAAACACAACAAATATATAAAACGAACCTTCATATGCAATAAAATAGAGTTAAACACAACAATTATATAAAACGAACCTTCATATGCAATAAAATAGAGTTAAACACAACAAATATATAAAACGAACCTTCATATGCAAAAAATAGAGTTAAACACAACAAATATATAAAACGAACCTTCATATGCAATAAAATAGAGTTAAACACAACAATTATATAAAACGAACCCTCATATGCAATAAAATAGAGTTAAACACAACAAATATATAAAACGAACCTTCATATGCAAAAAATAGAGTTAAACACAACAAATATATAAAACGAACCTTCATATGCAATAAAATAGAGTTAAACACAACAATTATATAAAACGAACCTTCATATGCAATAAAATAGAGTTAAACACAACAAATATATAAAACGAACCTTCATATGCAAAAAATAGAGTTAAACACAACAAATATATAAAACGAACCTTCATATGCAATAAAATAGAGTTAAACACAACAATTATATAAAACGAACCTTCATATGCAATAAAATAGAGTTAAACACAACAATTATATAACACGAACCTTTATATGCAAATAAATAGAGTTAAACACAACAATTATATAAAACGAACCTTCATATGCACATAAATCGAGTTAAACACAACAATTATATAAAACGAACCTTCATATGCAAAAAATAGAGTTAAACACAATAATTATATAGTATTAACCTTCATATGCAATAAATAGAGTTAAACACAACAAATATATAAAACGAACCTTCATATGCAATAAAATACAGTTACACACAACAAATATATAAAACGAACCTTCATATGCAATAAAATAGAGTTAAACACAACAAATATATAAAACGAACCTTCATATGCAATAAAATAGAGTTAAACACAAACATTATATAAAACGAACCTTCATATGCAATAAAATAGAGTTTAACACAACAAATATATAAAACGAACCTTTATATGCAAGAAATAGAGTTAAACACAACAAATATATAAAACGAACCTTCATATGCAAAGAATAGATTTAAACACAACAAATATATAAAACGAACCTTCATATGCAATAAAATAGAGTTAAACACAACAATTATATAAAACGAACCTTCATATGCAATAAAATAGAGTTAAACACAACAAATATATAATACGAACGTTCATATGCAATAAAATAGAGTTAAACACAACAATTATACAAAACGAACCTTCATATGCAATAAAATAGAGTTAAACACAACAAATATATAAAACGAACCTTCATATGCAAAAAATACAGTTAAACACAACAAATATATAAAACGAACCCTCATATGCAATAAAATAGAGTTAAACACAACAATTATATAAAACGAACCTTCATATGCAAATAAATAGAGTTAAACACAACAATTATATAAAACGAACCTTCATATGCAATAAAATAGAGTTAAACACAACAAATATATAAAACGAACCTTTATATGCAAGAAATAGAGTTAAACACAACAAATATATAAAAGGAACCTTCATATGCAAAGAATAGAGTTAAACACAACAAATATATAAAACGAACCTTCATATGCAATAAAATAGAGTTAAACACAACAATTATATAAAACGAACCTTCATATGCAATAAAATAGAGTTAAACACAACAAATATATAAAACGAACCTTCATATGCAAAAAATAGAGTTAAACACAACAAATATATAAAACGAACCTTCATATGCAATAAAATAAAGTTAAACACAACAATTATATAAAACGAACCCTCATATGCAATAAAATAGAGTTAAACACAACAAATATATAAAACGAACCTTCATATGCAAAAAATAGAGTTAAACACAACAAATATATAAAACGAACCTTCATATGCAATAAAATAGAGTTAAACACAACAATTATATAAAACGAACCTTCATATGCAATAAAATAGAGTTAAACACAACAAATATATAAAACGAACCTTCATATGCAAAAAATAGAGTTAAACACAACAAATATATAAAACGAACCTTCATATGCAATAAAATAGAGTTAAACACAACAATTATATAAAACGAACCTTCATATGCAATAAAATAGAGTTAAACACAACAATTATATAACACGAACCTTTATATGCAAATAAATAGAGTTAAACACAACAATTATATAAAACGAACCTTCATATGCACATAAATGGAGTTAAACACAACAATTATATAAAACGAACCTTCATATGCAAAAAATAGAGTTAAACACAATAATTATATAGTATTAACCTTCATATGCAATAAATAGAGTTAAACACAACAAATATATAAAACGAACCTTCATATGCAATAAAATACAGTTAAACACAACAAATATATAAAACGAACGTTCATATGCAATAAAATAGAGTTAAACACAACAAATATATAAAACGAACCTTCATATGCAATAAAATAGAGTTAAACACAAACATTATATAAAACGAACCTTCATATGCAATAAAATAGAGTTAAACACAACAAATATATAAAACGAACCTTTATATGCAAGAAATAGAGTTAAACACAACAAATATATAAAACGAACCTTCATATGCAAAGAATAGATTTAAACACAACAAATATATAAAACGAACCTTCATATGCAATAAAATAGAGTTAAACACAACAATTATATAAAACGAACCTTCATATGCAATAAAATAGAGTTAAACACAACAAATATATAAAACGAACCTTCATATGCAAAAAATAGAGTTAAACACAACAAATATATAAAACGAACCTTCATATGCAATAAAATAGAGTTAAACACAACAATTATATAAAACGAACCTTCATATGCAATAAAATAGAGTTAAACACAACAATTATATAACACGAACCTTCATATGCAATAAAATAGAGTTAAACACAACAAATATATAAAACGAACCTTCATATGCAATAAAATAGAGTTAAACACAACAAATATATAAAACGAACCTTCATATGCAATAAAATAGAGTTAAACACAACAAATATATAAAACGAACCTTCATATGCAAAAAATAGAGTTAAACACAACAAATATATAAAACGAACCTTAATATGCAATAAAATAGAGTTAAACACAACAATTATATAAAACGAACCTTCATATGCAATAAAATAGATTAAAACACAACAATTATATAACACGAACCTTTATATGCAAATAAATAGAGTTAAACACAACAATTATATAAAACGAACCTTCATATGCACATAAATGGAGTTAAAACAACAATTATATAAAACGAACCTTCATATGCAAAAAATAGAGTTAAACACAAAAAATATATAAAACGAACCTTCATATGCAAAAAATAGAGTTAAACACAACAAATATATAAAACGAACCTTCATATGCAATAAAATAGAGTTAAACACAACAATTATATAAAACGAACCTTCATATGCAATAAAATAGAGTTAAACACAACAATTATATAAAACGAACCTTTATATGCAAATAAATAGAGTTAAACACAACAATTATATAAAACGAACCTTCATATGCACATAAATGGAGTTAAACACAATAATTATATAAAACGAACCTTCATATGCAAAAAATAGAGTTAAACACAATAATTATATAAAATGAACCTTCATATGCAAAAAATAGAGTTAAACACAACAACTATATAAAACGAACCTTCATATGAGAAAAATAGAGTTAAACACAACAAATATATAAAACGAACATTCATATGCAAAGAATAGATTTAAACACAACAAATATATAAAACGAACCTTCATATGCAATAAAATAGAGTTAAACACAACAATTATATAAAACGAACCTTCATATGCAAAGAATAGATTTAAACACAACAAATATATAAAACGAACCTTCATATGCAATAAAATAGAGTTAAACACAACAATTATATAAAACGAATGTTTATATGCCATAAAATAGAGTTAAACACAACAAATATATAAAACGAACCTTCATATGCAAAAAATAGAGTTAAACACAACAAATATATAAAACGAACCTTCATATGCAAAAAATAGAGTTAAACACAACAATTATATAAAACGAACCTTCATATGTAATAAAATAGAGTCAAACACAACACATATATAAAACGAACCTTCATATGCAAAAAATAGAGTTAAACACAACAAATATATAAAACGAACATTCATATGCAATAAAATAGAGTTAAACACAACAAATATATAAAACGAACCTTCATATGCAATAAAATAGAGTTAAACACAACAATTATATAAAACGAACCTTCATATGCAATAAAATAGAGTTAAACACAACAAATATATAAAACGAACCTTCATATGCAAAAAATACAGTTAAAAACAACAAATATATAAAACGAACCTCCATATGCAATAAAATAGAGTTAAACACAACAATTATATAAAACGAACCTTCATATGCAAAAAAATAGAGTTAAACACAACAATTATATAAAACGAACCTTTATATGCAAATAAATAGAGTTAAACACAACAATTATATAAAACGAACCTTCATATGCAATAAAATAGAGTTAAACACAACAATTATATAACACGAACCTTTATATGCAAATAAATAGAGTTAAACACAACAATTATATAAAACGAACCTTCATATGCACATAAATGGAGTTAAACACAACAATTATATAAAACGAACCTTCATATGCAAAAAATAGAGTTAAACGCAACAAATATATAAAACGAACCTTCATATGCAAAAAATAGAGTTAAACACAACAAATATATAAAACGAACCTTCATATGCAATAAAATAGAGTTAAACACAACAATTATATAAAACCAACCTTCATATGCAATAAAATAGAGTTAAACACAACAATTATATAAAACGAACCTTTATATGCAAATAAATAGAGTTAAACACAACAATTATATAAAACGAACCTTCATATGCACATAAATGGAGTAAAACACAACAATTATATAAAACGAACCTTCATATGCAAAAAATAGAGTTAAACACAATAATTATATAAAATGAACCTTCATATGCAAAAAATAGAGTTAGACACAACAACTATATAACACGAACCTTCATATGCAATAAAATAGAGTTAAACACAACAAATATATAAAACGATCCTTCATATGCAAAGAATAGATTTAAACACTACAAATATATAAAACGAACCTTCATATGCAATAAAATAGAGTTAAACACAACAATTATATAAAACGAACCTTCATATGCAAAGAATAGATTTAAACACAACAAATATATAAAACGAACCTTCATATGCAATAAAATAGAGTTAAACACAACAAATATATAAAACGAATGTTTATATGCCATAAAATAGAGTTAAACACAACAAATATATAAAACGAACCTTCATATGCAAAAAATAGAGTTAAACACAACAAATATATAAAACGAACCTTCATATGCAAAAAAATAGAGTTAAACACAACAATTATATAAAACGAACCTTCATATGTAATAAAATAGAGTTAAACACAACACATATATAAAACGAACCTTCATATGCAAAAAATAGAGTTAAACACAACAAATATATAAAACGAACCTTCATATGCAATCAAATAAAGTTAAACACAACAAATATATAAAACGAACCTTCATATGCAATAAAATAGAGTTAAACACAACAATTATATAAAACGAACCTTCATATGCAATAAAATAGAGTTAAACACAACAAATATATAAAACGAACCTTCATATGCAAAAAATACAGTTAAAAACAACAAATATATAAAACGAACCTCCATATGCAATAAAATAGAGTTAAACACAACAATTATATAAAACGAACCTTCATATGCAATAAAATAGAGTTAAACACAACAATTATATAAAACGAACCTTTATATGCAAATAAATAGAGTTAAACACAACAATTATATAAAACGAACCTTCATATGCACATAAATGGAGTTAAACACAACAATTATATAAAACGAACCTTCATATGCAAAAAATAGAGTTAAACAAAATAATTGTTTAAAATGAACCTTCATATGCAAAAAATAGAGTTAAACACAACAACTATATAAAACGAACCTTCATATGAGAAAAATAGAGTTAAACACAACAAATATATAAAACGAACCTTCATATGCAAAGAATAGATTTAAACACAACAAATATATAAAACGAACCTTCATATGCAATAAAATAGAGTTAAACACAACAATTATATAAAACGAACCTTCATATGCAAAGAATAGATTTAAACACAACAAATATATAAAACGAACCTTCATATGCAATAAAATAGAGTTAAACACAACAATTATATAAAACGAATGTTTATATGCCATAAAATAGAGTTAAACACAACAAATATATAAAAAGAACCTTCATATGCAAAAAATAGAGTTAAACACAACAAATATATAAAACGAACCTTCATATGCAAAAAAATAGAGTTAAACACAACAATTATATAAAACGAACCTTCATATGTAATAAAATAGAGTTAAACACAACACATATATTAAACGAACCTTCATATGCAAAAAATAGAGTTAAACACAACAAATATATAAAACGAACCTTCATATGCAATAAAATAGAGTTAAACACAACAAATATATAAAACGAACCTTCATATGCAATAAAATAGAGTTAAACACAACAATTATATAAAACGAACCTTCATATGCAATAAAATAGAGTTAAACACAACAAATATATAAAACGAACCTTCATATGCAAAAAATACAGTTAAAAACAACAAATATATAAAACGAACCTCCATATGCAATAAAATAGAGTTAAACACAACAATTATATAAAACGAACCTTCATATGCAATAAAATAGAGTTAAACACAACAATTATATAAAACGAACCTTTATATGCAAATAAATAGAGTTAAACACAACAATTATATAAAACGAACCTTCATATGCACATAAATGGAGTTAAACACAACAATTATATAAAACGAACCTTCATATGCAAAAAATAGAGTTAAACACAATAATTATATAAAATGAACCTTCATATGCAAAAAATAGAGTTAAACACAAGAACTATATAAAACGAACCTTCATATGAGAAAAATAGAGTTAAACACAACAAATATATAAAACGAACCTTCATATGCAAAGAATAGATTTAAACACAACAAATATATAAAACGAACCTTCATATGCAATAAAATAGAGTTAAACACAACAATTATATAAAACGAACCTTCATATGCAAAGAATAGATTTAAACACAACAAATATATAAAACGAACCTTCATATGCAATAAAATAGAGTTAAACACAACAATTATATAAAACGAATGTTTATATGCCATAAAATAGAGTTAAACACAACAAATATATAAAACGAACCTTCATATGCAAAAAATAGAGTTAAACACAACAAATATATAAAACGAACCTTCATATGCAAAAAAATAGAGTTAAACACAACAATTATATAAAACGAACCTTCATATGTAATAAAATAGAGTTAAACACAACACATATATAAAACGAACCTTCATATGCAAAAAATAGAGTTAGACACAACAAATATATAAAACGAACCTTCATATGCAATAAAATAGAGTTAAACACAACAAATATATAAAACGAACCTTCATATGCAATAAAATAGAGTTACACACAACAATTATATAAAACGAACCTTCATATGCAATAAAATAGAGTTAAACACAACAAATATATAAAACGAACCTTCATATGCAAAAAATACAGTTAAACACAACAAATATATAAAACGAACCTCCATATGCAATAAAATAGAGTTAAACACAACAATTATATAAAACGAACCTTCATATGCAATAAAATAGAGTTAAACACAACAATTATATAACACGAACCTTCATATGCAAATAAATAGAGTTAAACACAACAATTATATAAAACGAACCTTCATATGCACATAAATGGAGTTAAACACAACAATTATATAAAACGAACCTTCATATGCAAAAAATAGAGTTAAACACAATAATTATATAAAATTAACCTTCATATGCAATAAATAGAGTTAAACACAACAAATATATAAAACGAACCTTCATATGCAATAAAATAGAGTTAAACACAACAAATATATAAAACGAACCTTCATATGCAATAAAATAGAGTTAAACACAACAAATATATAAAACGAACCTTCATATGCAATAAAATAGAGTTAAACACAACAAATATATAAAACGAACCTTCATATGCAATAAAATAGAGTTAAAAACAACAAATATATAAAACGAACCTTTATATGCAAGAAATAGAGTTAAACACAACAAATATATAAAACGAACCTTCATATGCAAAGAATAGATTTAAACACAACAAATATATAAAACGAACCTTCATATGCAATAAAATAGAGTTAAACACAACAATTATATAAAACGAACCTTCATATGCAATAAAATAGAGTTAAACACAACAAATATATAAAACGAACCTTCATATGCAAAAAATAGAGTTAAACACAACAAATATATAAAACGAACCTTCATATGCAATAAAATAGAGTTAAACACAACAATTATATAAAACGAACCTTCATATGCAATAAAATAGAGTTAAACACAACAAATATATAAAACGAACCTTCATATGCAAAAAATAGAGTTAAACACAACAAATATATAAAACGAACCTTCATATGCAAGAAATAGAGTTAAACACAACAAATATATAAAACGAACCTTCATATGCAAAGAATAGATTTAAACACAACAAATATATAAAACGAACCTTCATATGCAATAAAATAGAGTTAAACACAACAATTATATAAAACGAACCTTCATATGCAATAAAATAGAGTTAAACACAACAAATATATAAAACGAACCTTCATATGCAATAAAATAGAGTTAAACACAACAAATATATAAAACGAACCTTCATATGCAATAAAATAGAGTTAAACACAACAATTATATAAAACGAACCTTCATATGCAATAAAATAGAGTTAAACACAACAAATATATAAAACGAACCTTCATATGCAAAAAATAGAGTTAAACACAACAAATATATAAAACGAACCTTCATATGCAATAAAATAGAGTTAAACACAACAATTATATAAAACGAACCTTCATATGCAATAAAATAGAGTTAAACACAACAATTATATAACACGAACCTTTATATGCAAATAAATAGAGTTAAACACAACAATTATATAAAACGAACCTTCATATGCACACAAATAGAGTTAAACACAACAATTATATAAAACGAACCTTCATATGCAAAAAAATAGAGTTAAACACAACAAATATATAAAACGAACCGTCATATGCAATAAAATAGAGTTAAACACAACAAATATATAAAACGAACCTTCATGTGCAATAAAATAAAGTTAAACACAACAAATATATAAAACGAACCTTCATATGCAATAAAATAGAGTTAAACACAGAAATTATATAAAACGAACCTTCCTATGCAATAAAATAGAGTTAAACACAACAAATATATAAAACGAACCTTCATATGCAAAAAATCGAGTTAAACACAACAAATATATAAAACGAACCTTCATATGCAATAAAATAGAGTTAAACACAACAATTATATAAAACGAACCTTCATATGCAATAAAATAGAGTTAAACACAACAATTATATAACACGAACCTTTATATGCAAATAAATAGAGTTAAACACAACAATTATATAAAACGAACCTTTATATGCACATAAATGGAGTTACACACAACAATTATATAAAACGAACCTTCATATGCAAAAAATAGAGTTAAACACAATAATTATATAAAATGAACCTTCATATGCAAAAAATAGAGTTAAACACAACAAATATATAAAACTAACCTTCATATGCAATAAAATAGAGTTAAACACAACAAATATATAAAACGAACCTTCATATGCAATAAAATAGAGTTAAACACAACAATTATATAAAACGAACCTTCATATGCAATAAAATAGAGTTAAACACAACAATTATATAAAACGAACCTTCATATGCAATAAAATAGAGTTAAACACAACAAATATATAAAACGAACCTTTATATGCAAAAAATAGAGTTAAACACAACAAATATATAAAACGAACCTTCATATGCAAAGAATAGATTTAAACACAACAAATATATAAAACGAACCTTCATATGCAATAAAATAGAGTTAAACACAACAAATATATAAAACGAACCTTCATATGCAATAAAATAGAGTTAAACACAACAAATATATAAAACGAATCTTTATATGCAAATAAATAGAGTTAAACACAACAATTATATAAAACGAACCTTCATATGCACATAAATGGAGTTAAACACAACAAATATATTAAACGAACCTTCATATGCAATAAAATAGAGTGAAACACAACCAATATATAAAACGAACCTTCATATGCAATAAAATAGAGTTAAACACAACAAATATATAAAACGAACCTTCATATGCAATAAAATAGAGTTAAACACAATAATTATATAAAACGAACCTTCATATGCAATAAAATAGAGTTAAACACAACAAATATATAAAACGAACCTTCATATGCAAAAAATAGAGTTAAACACAACAAATATATAAAACGAACCTTCATATGCAATAAAATAGAGTTAAACACAACAATTATATAAAACGAACCTTCATATGCAATAAAATAGAGTTAAACACAACAATTATATAACACGAACCTTTATATGCAAATAAATAGAGTTAAACACAACAATTATATAAAACGAACCTTCATATGCACATAAATGGAGTTAAACACAACAATTATATAAAACGAAGCTTCATATGCAATAAAATAGAGTTAAACACAACAATTTTATAAAACGAACCTTTATATGCAAATAAATAGAGTTAAACACAACAATTATATAAAACGAACCTTCATATGCAATAAAATAGAGTTAAACACAATAATTATATAAAATGCACCTTCATATGCAAAAAATAGAGTTAAACACAACAACTATATAAAACGAACCTTCATATGAGAAAAATAGAGTTAAACACAACAAATATATAAAACGAACCTTCATATGCAAAGAATAGATTTAAACACAACAAATATATAAAATGAACCTTCATATGCAATAAAATTGAGTTAAACACAACAATTATATAACACGAACCTTTATATGCAAATAAATAGAGTTAAACACAACAATTATATAAAACGAACCTTCATATGCACATGAATAGAGTTAAACACAACAATTATATAAAACGAACCTTCATATGCAAAAAATAGAGTTAAACACAATAATTATATGAAATGAACCTTCATATGCAAAAAAATAGAGTTAAACACAACAAATATATAAAACGAACCTTCATATGCAAGAAATAGAGTTAAACACAACAAATATATAAAACGAACCTTCATATGCAAAGAATAGATTTAAACACAACAAATACATAAAACGAACCTTAATATGCAATAAAATAGAGTTAAACACAACAATTATATAAAACGAACCTTCATATGCAATAAAATAGATTTAAACACAACAAATATATAAAACGAACCTTCATATGCAATAAAATAGAGTTAAACACAACAAATATATAAAACGAACCTTCATATGCAATAAAATAGAGTTAAACACAACAATTATATAAAACGAACCTTCATATGCAATAAAATAGAGTTAAACACAACAAATATATAAAACGAACCTTCATATGCAAAAAATAGAGTTAAACACAACAAATATATAAAA
Organism: Sepiola atlantica; assembly: GCA_963556195.1. Classification (NCBI taxonomy): domain Eukaryota; kingdom Metazoa; phylum Mollusca; class Cephalopoda; order Sepiida; family Sepiolidae; genus Sepiola; species Sepiola atlantica. The sequence continues at coordinate 17,926,810 of OY744551.1, read as the reverse complement.
CGAACCTTCATATGCAATAAAATAGAGTTAAACACAACAATTATATAAAACGAACCTTCATATGCAATAAAATAGAGTTAAACACAACAATTATATAACACGAACCTTCATATGCAATAAAATAGAGTTAAACACAACAATTATATAAAACGAACCTTCATATGCAATAAAATAGAGTTAAACACAACAATTATATAAAACGAACCTTCATATGCAATAAAATAGAGTTAAACACAACAAATATATAAAACGAACCTTTATATGCAAAAAATAGAGTTAAACACAACAAATATATAAAACGAACCTTCATATGCAAAGAATAGATTTAAACACAACAAATATATAAAACGAACCTTCATATGCAATAAAATAGAGTTAAACACAACAAATATATAAAACGAACCTTCATATGCAATAAAATAGAGTTAAACACAACAAATATATAAAACGAATCTTTATATGCAAATAAATAGAGTTAAACACAACAATTATATAAAACGAACCTTCATATGCACATAAATGGAGTTAAACACAACAAATATATAAAACGAACCTTCATATGCAATAAAATAGAGTGAAACACAACCAATATATAAAACGAACCTTCATATGCAATAAAATAGAGTTAAACACAACAAATATATAAAACGAACCTTCATATGCAATAAAATAGAGTTAAACACAACAATTATATAAAACGAACCTTCATATGCAATAAAATAGAGTTAAACACAACAAATATATAAAACGAACCTTCATATGCAAAAAATAGAGTTAAACACAACAAATATATAAAACGAACCTTCATATGCAATAAAATAGAGTTAAACACAACAATTATATAAAACGAACCTTCATATGCAATAAAATAGAGTTAAACACAACAATTATATAACACGAACCTTTATATGCAAATAAATAGAGTTAAACACAACAATTATATAAAACGAACCTTCATATGCACATAAATGGAGTTAAACACAACAATTATATAAAACGAAGCTTCATATGCAATAAAATAGAGTTAAACACAACAATTATATAAAACGAACCTTCATATGCAATAAAATAGAGTTAAACACAACAATTTTATAAAACGAACCTTTATATGCAAATAAATAGAGTTAAACACAACAATTATATAAAACGAACCTTCATATGCAATAAAATAGAGTTAAACACAATAATTATATAAAATGCACCTTCATATGCAAAAAATAGAGTTAAACACAACAACTATATAAAACGAACCTTCATATGAGAAAAATAGAGTTAAACACAACAAATATATAAAACGAACCTTCATATGCAAAGAATAGATTTAAACACAACAAATATATAAAACGAACCTTCATATGCAATAAAATTGAGTTAAACACAACAATTATATAAAACGAACCTACATATGCAAAGAATAGATTTAAACACAACAAATATATAAAACGAACCTTCATATGCAATAAAATAGAGTTAAACACAACAATTATATAAAACGAACCTTTATATGCCATAAAATAGAGTTAAACACAACAAATATATAAAACGAACCTTCATATGCAAAAAATAGAGTTAAACACAACAAATATATAAAACGAACCTTCATATGCAAAAAAATAGATTTAAACACAACAATTATATAAAACGAACCTTCATATGTAATAAAATAGAGTTAAACACAACACATATATAAAACGAAGCTTCATATGCAAATAAATAGAGTTAAACACAACAATTATATAAAACGAACCTTCATATGCACATAAATGGAGTTAAACACAACAATTATATAAAACGAACCTTCATATGCAAAAAATAGAGTTAAACACAATAATTATATAAAATTAACCTTCATATGCAAGAAATAGAGTTAAACACAACAAATATATAAAACGAACCTTCATATGCAATAAAATAGAGTTAAACACAACAAATATATAAAACGAACCTTCATATGCAATAAAATAGAGTTAAACACAACAAATATATAAAACGAACCTTCATATGCAATAAAATAGAGTTAAACACAACAAATATATAAAACGAACCTTCATATGCAATAAAATAGAGTTAAACACAACAAATATATAAAACGAACCTTCATATGCAAGAAATAGAGTTAAACACAACAAATATATGAAACGAACCTTCATATGCAAAGAATAGATTTAAACACAACAAATATATAAAACGAACCTTCATATGCAATAAAATAGAGTTAAACACAACAATTATATAAAACGAACCTTCATATGCAATAAAATAGAGTTAAACACAACAAATATATAAAACGAACCTTCATATGCAAAAAATAGAGTTAAACACAACAAATATATAAAACGAACCTTCATATGCAATAAAATAGAGTTAAACACAACAATTATATAAAACGAACCTTCATATGCAATAAAATAGAGTTAAACACAACAAATATATAAAACGAACCTTCATATGCAAAAAATAGAGTTAAACACAACAAATATATAAAACGAACCTTCATATGCAATAAAATAGAGTTAAACACAACAATTATATAAAACGAACCTTCATATGCAATAAAATAGAGTTAAACACAACAATTATATAACACGAACCTTTATATGCAAATAAATAGAGTTAAACACAACAATTATATAAAACGAACCTTCATATGCACATAAATGGAGTTGAACACAACAATTATATAACACGAACCTTCATATGCAAAAAAATAGAGTTAAACACAACAAATATATAAAACGAACCGTCATATGCAATAAAATAGAGTTAAACACAACAAATATATAAAACGAACCTTCATATGCAATAAAATAGAGTTAAACACAACAATTATATAAAACGAACCTTCATATGCAATAAAATAGAGTTAAACACAACAAATATATAAAATGAACCTTCATATGCAAAAAATAGAGTTAAACACAACAAATATATAAAACGAACCTTCATATGCAATAAAATAGAGTTAAACACAACAATTATATAAAACGAACCTTCATATGCAATAAAATAGAGTTAAACACAACAATTATATAACACGAAGCTTTATATGCAAATAAATAGAGTTAAACACAACAATTATATAAAACGAACCTTCATATGCACATAAATGGAGTTAAACACAACAATTATATAAAACGAACCTTCATATGCAAAAAATAGAGTTAAACACAATAATTATATAAAATGAACCTTCATATGCAAAAAAATAGAGTTAAACACAACAAATATATAAAACGAACCTTCATATGCAATAAAATAGAGTTAAACACAACAATTATATAAAACGAACCTTCATATGCAATAAAATAGAGTTAAACACAACAAATATATAAAACGAACCTTCATATGCAATAAAATAGAGTTTAACACAACAATTATATAAAACGAACATTCATATGCACATAAACGAGTTAAACACAACAATTATATAAAACGAACCTTCATATGCAATAAAATAGAGTTAAACACAACAAATATATAAAACGAACCTTCATATGCAAAAAATACAGTTAAACACAACAAATATATAAAACGAACCTTCATATGCAATAAAATAGAGTTAAACACAACAATTATATAACACGAACCTTTATATGCAAATAAATAGAGTTAAACACAACAATTATATAAAACGAACCTTCATATGCACATAAATGGAGTTAAACACAACAATTATATAAAACGAACCTTCATATGCAAAAAATAGAGTTAAACACAATAATTATATAAAATTAACCTTCATATGCAATAAATAGTGTTAAACACAACAACTATATAAAACGAACCTTCATATGCAATAAAATAGAGTTAAACACAACAAATATATAAAACGAACCTTCATATGCAATAAAATAGAGTTAAACACAACAAATATATAAAACGAACCTTCATATGCAATAAAATAGAGTTAAACACAACAAATATATAAAACGAACCTTCATATGCAATAAAATAGAGTTAAACACAACAAATATATAAAACGAACCTTTATATGCAAGAAATAGAGTTAAACACAACAAATATATAAAACGAACCTTCATATGCAAAGAATAGATTTAAACACAACAAATATATAAAACGAACCTTCATATGCAATAAAATAGAGTTTAACACAACAATTATTTAAACGAACCTTCATATGCAATAAAATAGAGTTAAACACAACAAATATATAAAACGAACCTTCATATGCAAAAAATAGAGTTAAACACAACAAATATATAAAACGAACCTTCATATGCAATAAAATAGAGTTAAACACAACAATTATATAAAACGAACCTTCATATGCAATAAAATAGAGTTAAACACAACAAATATATAAAACGAACCTTCATATGCAAAAAATAGAGTTAAACACAACAAATATATAAAACGAACCTTCATATGCAATAAAATAGAGTTAAACACAACAATTATATTAAACGAACCTTCATATGCAATAAAATAGAGTTAAACACAACAATTATATAACACGAACCTTTATATGCAAATAAATAGAGTTAAACACAACAATTATATAAAACGAACCTTCATATGCACATGAATGGAGTTAAACACAACAATTATATAACACGAACCTTCATATGCAAAAAAATAGAGTTAAACACAACAAATATATAAAACGAACCGTCATATGCAATAAAATAGAGTTAAACACAACAAATATATAAAACGAACCTTCATATGCAATAAAATAAAGTTAAACACAACAAATATATAAAACGAACCTTCATAGGCACATAAAATAGAGTTAAACACAACAATTATATAAAACGAACCTTCATATGCAATAAAATAGAGTTAAACACAACAAATATATAAAACGAACCTTCATATGCAAAAAATAGAGTTAAACACAACAAATATATAAAACTAACCTTCATATGCAATAAAATAGAGTTAAACACAACAAATATATAAAACGAACCTTCATATGCAATTAAATAGAGTTAAACACAACAATTATATAACACGAACCTTCATATGCAAATAAATAGAGTTAAACACAACAATTATATAAAACGAACCTTCATATGCACATAAATGGAGTTAAACACAACAATTATATAAAACGAAGCTTCATATGCAATAAAATAGAGTTAAACACAACAATTTTATAAAACGAACCTTTATATGCAAATAAATAGAGTTAAACACAACAATTATATAAAACGAACCTTCATATGCAATAAAATAGAGTTAAACACAATAATTATATAAAATGCACCTTCATATGCAAAAAATAGAGTTAAACACAACAACTATATAAAACGAACCTTCATATGAGAAAAATAGAGTTAAACACAACAAATATATAAAACGAACTTTCATATGCAAAGAATAGATTTAAACACAACAAATATATGAAACGAACCTTCATATGCAATAAAATTGAGTTAAACACAACAATTATATAACACGAACCTTTATATGCAAATAAATAGAGTTAAACACAACAATTATATAAAACGAACCTTCATATGCACATGAATAGAGTTAAACACAACAATTATATAAAACGAACCTTCATATGCAAAAAATAGAGTTAAACACAATAATTATATGAAATGAACCTTCATATGCAAAAAAATAGAGTTAAACACAACAAATATATAAAACGAACCTTCATATGCAAGAAATAGAGTTAAACACAACAAATATATAAAACGAACCTTCATATGCAAAGAATAGATTTAAACACAACAAATACATAAAACGAACCTTAATATGCAATAAAATAGAGTTAAACACAACAATTATATAAAACGAACCTTCATATGCAATAAAATAGATTTAAACACAACAAATATATAAAACGAACCTTCATATGCAATAAAATAGAGTTAAACACAACAAATATATAAAACGAACCTTCATATGCAATAAAATAGAGTTAAACACAACAATTATATAAAACGAACCTTCATATGCAATAAAATAGAGTTAAACACAACAAATATATAAAACGAACCTTCATATGCAAAAAATAGAGTTAAACACAACAAATATATAAAACGAACCTTCATATGCAATAAAATAGAGTTTAACACAACAATTATATAAAACGAACATTCATATGCACATAAACGAGTTAAACACAACAATTATATAAAACGAACCTTCATATGCAATAAAATAGAGTTAAACACAACAAATATATAAAACGAACCTTCATATGCAAAAAATACAGTTAAACACAACAAATATATAAAACGAACCTTCATATGCAATAAAATAGAGTTAAACACAACAATTATATAACACGAACCTTTATATGCAAATAAATAGAGTTAAACACAACAATTATATAAAACGAACCTTCATATGCACATAAATGGAGTTAAACACAACAATTATATAAAACGAACCTTCATATGCAAAAAATAGAGTTAAACACAATAATTATATAAAATTAACCTTCATATGCAATAAATAGTGTTAAACACAACAACTATATAAAACGAACCTTCATATGCAATAAAATAGAGTTAAACACAACAAATATATAAAACGAACCTTCATATGCAATAAAATAGAGTTAAACACAACAAATATATAAAACGAACCTTCATATGCAATAAAATAGAGTTAAACACAACAAATATATAAAACGAACCTTCATATGCAATAAAATAGAGTTAAACACAACAAATATATAAAACGAACCTTTATATGCAAGAAATAGAGTTAAACACAACAAATATATAAAACGAACCTTCATATGCAAAGAATAGATTTAAACACAACAAATATATAAAACGAACCTTCATATGCAATAAAATAGAGTTTAACACAACAATTATTTAAACGAACCTTCATATGCAATAAAATAGAGTTAAACACAACAAATATATAAAACGAACCTTCATATGCAAAAAATAGAGTTAAACACAACAAATATATAAAACGAACCTTCATATGCAATAAAATAGAGTTAAACACAACAATTATATAAAACGAACCTTCATATGCAATAAAATAGAGTTAAACACAACAAATATATAAAACGAACCTTCATATGCAAAAAATAGAGTTAAACACAACAAATATATAAAACGAACCTTCATATGCAATAAAATAGAGTTAAACACAACAATTATATTAAACGAACCTTCATATGCAATAAAATAGAGTTAAACACAACAATTATATAACACGAACCTTTATATGCAAATAAATAGAGTTAAACACAACAATTATATAAAACGAACCTTCATATGCACATGAATGGAGTTAAACACAACAATTATATAACACGAACCTTCATATGCAAAAAAATAGAGTTAAACACAACAAATATATAAAACGAACCGTCATATGCAATAAAATAGAGTTAAACACAACAAATATATAAAACGAACCTTCATATGCAATAAAATAGAGTTTAACACAACAATTATATAAAACGAACATTCATATGCACATAAACGAGTTAAACACAACAATTATATAAAACGAACCTTCATATGCAATAAAATAGAGTTAAACACAACAAATATATAAAACGAACCTTCATATGCAAAAAATACAGTTAAACACAACAAATATATAAAACGAACCTTCATATGCAATAAAATAGAGTTAAACACAACAATTATATAACACGAACCTTTATATGCAAATAAATAGAGTTAAACACAACAATTATATAAAACGAACCTTCATATGCACATAAATGGAGTTAAACACAACAATTATATAAAACGAACCTTCATATGCAAAAAATAGAGTTAAACACAATAATTATATAAAATTAACCTTCATATGCAATAAATAGTGTTAAACACAACAACTATATAAAACGAACCTTCATATGCAATAAAATAGAGTTAAACACAACAAATATATAAAACGAACCTTCATATGCAATAAAATAGAGTTAAACACAACAAATATATAAAACGAACCTTCATATGCAATAAAATAGAGTTAAACACAACAAATATATAAAACGAACCTTCATATGCAATAAAATAGAGTTAAACACAACAAATATATAAAACGAACCTTTATATGCAAGAAATAGAGTTAAACACAACAAATATATAAAACGAACCTTCATATGCAAAGAATAGATTTAAACACAACAAATATATAAAACGAACCTTCATATGCAATAAAATAGAGTTTAACACAACAATTATATAACACGAACCTTCATATGCAAAAAAATAGAGTTAAACACAACAAATATATAAAACGAACCGTCATATGCAATAAAATAGAGTTAAACACAACAAATATATAAAACGAACCTTCATATGCAATAAAATAAAGTTAAACACAACAAATATATAAAACGAACCTTCATAGGCACATAAAATAGAGTTAAACACAACAATTATATAAAACGAACCTTCATATGCAATAAAATAGAGTTAAACACAACAAATATATAAAACGAACCTTCATATGCAAAAAATAGAGTTAAACACAACAAATATATAAAACTAACCTTCATATGCAATAAAATAGAGTTAAACACAACAATTATATAAAACGAACCTTCATATGCAATTAAATAGAGTTAAACACAACAATTATATAACACGAACCTTCATATGCAAATAAATAGAGTTAAACACAACAATTATATAAAACGAACCTTCATATGCACATAAATGGAGTTAAACACAACAATTATATAAAACGAAGCTTCATATGCAATAAAATAGAGTTAAACACAACAATTTTATAAAACGAACCTTTATATGCAAATAAATAGAGTTAAACACAACAATTATATAAAACGAACCTTCATATGCAATAAAATAGAGTTAAACACAATAATTATATAAAATGCACCTTCATATGCAAAAAATTGAGTTAAACACAACAACTATATAAAACGAACCTTCATATGAGAAAAATAGAGTTAAACACAACAAATATATAAAACGAACCTTCATATGCAAAGAATAGATTTAAACACAACAAATATATAAAACGAACCTTCATATGCAATAAAATTGAGTTAAACACAACAATTATATAACACGAACCTTTATATGCAAATAAATAGAGTTAAACACAACAATTATATAAAACGAACCTTCATATGCACATGAATAAAGTTAAACACAACAATTATATAAAACGAACCTTCATATGCAAAAAATAGAGTTAAACACAATAATTATATGAAATGAACCTTCATATGCAAAAAAATAGAGTTAAACACAACAAATATATAAAACGAACCTTCATATGCAAGAAATAGAGTTAAACACAACAAATATATAAAACGAACCTTCATATGCAAAGAATAGATTTAAACACAACAAATACATAAAACGAACCTTAATATGCAATAAAATAGAGTTAAACACAACAATTATATAAAACGAACCTTCATATGCAATAAAATAGATTTAAACACAACAAATATATAAAACGAACCTTCATATGCAATAAAATAGAGTTAAACACAACAAATATATAAAACGAACCTTCATATGCAATAAAATAGAGTTAAACACAACAATTATATAAAACGAACCTTCATATGCAATAAAATAGAGTTAAACACAACAAATATATAAAACGAACCTTCATATGCAAAAAATAGAGTTAAACACAACAAATATATAAAACGAACCTTCATATGCAATAAAATAGAGTTAAACACAACAATTATATAAAACGAACCTTCATATGCAATAAAATAGAGTTAAACACAACAATTATATAACACGAACCTTTATATGCAAATAAATAGAGTTAAACACAACAATTATATAAAACGAACCTTCATATGCACACAAATAGAGTTAAACACAACAATTATATAAAACGAACCTTCATATGCAAAAAAATAGAGTTAAACACAACAAATATATAAAACGAACATTCATATGCAATAAAATAGAGTTAAACACAACAAATATATAAAACGAACCTTCATATGCAATAAAATAAAGTTAAACACAACAAATATATAAAACGAACCTTCATATGCAATAAAATAGAGTTAAACACAACAATTATATAAAACGAACCTTCATATGCAATAAAATAGAGTTAAACACAACAATTATATAACACGAACCTTTATATGCAAATAAATAGAGTTAAACACAACAATTATATAAAACGAACCTTCATATGCACATAAATGGAGTTAAACACAACAATTATATAAAACGAACCTTCATATGCAAAAAATAGTGTTAAACACAATAATTATATAAAATGAACCTTCATATGCAAAAAATAGAGTTAAACACAACAAATATATAAAACGAACCTTCATATGCAATAAAATAGAGTTAAACACAACAAATATATAAAACGAACCTTCATATGCAATAAAATAGAGTTAAACACAACAATTATATAAAACGAACCTTCATATGCAATAAAATAGAGTTAAACACAACAATTATATAAAACGAACCTTCATATGCAATAAAATAGAGTTAAACACAACAAATATATAAAACGAACCTTTATATGCAAAAAATAGAGTTAAACACAACAAATATATAAAACGAACCTTCATATGCAAAGAATAGATTTAAACACAACAAATATATAAAACGAACCTTCATATGCAATAAAATAGAGTTAAACACAACAAATATATAAAACGAACCTTCATATGAAATAAAATAGAGTTAAACACAACAAATATATAAAACGAATCTTTATATGCAAATAAATAGAGTTAAACACAACAATTATATAAAACGAACCTTCATATGCACATAAATGGAGTTAAACACAACAAATATATAAAACGAACCTTCATATGCAATAAAATAGAGTGAAACACAACCAATATATAAAACGAACCTTCATATGCAATAAAATAGAGTTAAACACAACAAATATATAAAACGAACCTTCATATGCAATAAAATAGAGTTAAACACAACAATTATATAAAACGAACCTTCATATGCAATAAAATAGAGTTAAACACAACAAATATATAAAACGAACCTTCATATGCAAAAAATAGAGTTAAACACAACAAATATATAAAACGAACCTTCATATGCAATAAAATAGAGTTAAACACAACAATTATATAAAACGAACCTTCATATGCAATAAAATAGAGTTAAACACAACAATTATATAACACGAACCTTTATATGCAAATAAATAGAGTTAAACACAACAATTATATAAAACGAACCTTCATATGCACATAAATGGAGTTAAACACAACAATTATATAAAACGAAGCTTCATATGCAATAAAATAGAGTTAAACACAACAATTATATAAAACGAACCTTCATATGCAATAAAATAGAGTTAAACACAACAATTTTATAAAACGAACCTTTATATGCAAATAAATAGAGTTAAACACAACAATTATATAAAACGAACCTTCATATGCAATAAAATAGAGTTAAACACAATAATTATATAAAATGCACCTTCATATGCAAAAAATAGAGTTAAACACAACAACTATATAAAACGAACCTTCATATGAGAAAAATAGAGTTAAACACAACAAATATATAAAACGAACCTTCATATGCAAAGAATAGATTTAAACACAACAAATATATAAAACGAACCTTCATATGCAATAAAATTGAGTTAAACACAACAATTATATAAAACGAACCTACATATGCAAAGAATAGATTTAAACACAACAAATATATAAAACGAACCTTCATATGCAATAAAATAGAGTTAAACACAACAATTATATAAAACGAACCTTTATATGCCATAAAATAGAGTTAAACACAACAAATATATAAAACGAACCTTCATATGCAAAAAATAGAGTTAAACACAACAAATATATAAAACGAACCTTCATATGCAAAAAAATAGATTTAAACACAACAATTATATAAAACGAACCTTCATATGTAATAAAATAGAGTTAAACACAACACATATATAAAACGAAGCTTCATATGCAATAAAATAGAGTTAAACACAACAAATATATAAAACGAACCTTCATATGCAATAAAATAGAGTTAAACACAACAAATATATAAAACGAACCTTCATATGCAATAAAATAGAGTTAAACACAACAATTATATAAAACGAACCTTCATATGCAATAAAATAGAGTTAAACACAACAAATATATAAAACGAACCTTCATATGCAAAAAATACAGTTAAACACAACAAATATATAAAACGAACCTTCATATGCAATAAAATAGAGTTAAACACAACAATTATATAAAACGAACCTTCATATGCAATAAAATAGAGTTAAACACAACAATTATATAACACGAACCTTTATATGCAAATAAATAGAGTTAAACACAACAATTATATAAAACGAACCTTCATATGCACATAAATGGAGTTAAACACAACAATTATATAAAACGAACCTTCATATGCAAAAAATAGAGTTAAACACAATAATTATATAAAATTAACCTTCATATGCAATAAATAGAGTTAAACACAACAAATATATAAAACGAACCTTCATATGCAATAAAATAGAGTTAAACACAACAAATATATAAAACGAACCTTCATATGCAATAAAATAGAGTTAAACACAACAAATATATAAAACGAACCTTCATATGCAATAAAATAGAGTTAAACACAACAAATATATAAAACGAACCTTCATATGCAATAAAATAGAGTTAAACACAACAAATATATAAAACGAACCTTCATATGCAAGAAATAGAGTTAAACACAACAAATATATAAAACGAACCTTCATATGCAAAGAATAGATTTAAACACAACAAATATATAAAACGAACCTTCATATGCAATAAAATAGAGTTAAACACAACAATTATATAAAACGAACCTTCATATGCAATAAAATAGAGTTAAACACAACAAATATATAAAACGAACCTTCATATGCAAAAAATAGAGTTAAACACAACAAATATATAAAACGAACCTTCATATGCAATAAAATAGAGTTAAACACAACAATTATATAAAACGAACCTTCATATGCAATAAAATAGAGTTAAACACAACAAATATATAAAACGAACCTTCATATGCAAAAAATAGAGTTAAACACAACAAATATATAAAACGAACCTTCATATGCAATAAAATAGAGTTAAACACAACAATTATATAAAACGAACCTTCATATGCAATAAAATAGAGTTAAACACAACAATTATATAACACGAACCTTTATATGCAAATAAATAGAGTTAAACACAACAATTATATAAAACGAACCTTCATATGCACATAAATGGAGTTGAACACAACAATTATATAACACGAACCTTCATATGCAAAAAAATAGAGTTAAACACAACAAATATATAAAACGAACCGTCATATGCAATAAAATAGAGTTAAACACAACAAATATATAAAACGAACCTTCATATGCAATAAAATAGAGTTAAACACAACAATTATATAAAACGAACCTTCATATGCAATAAAATAGAGTTAAACACAACAAATATATAAAATGAACCTTCATATGCAAAAAATAGAGTTAAACACAACAAATATATAAAACGAACCTTCATATGCAATAAAATAGAGTTAAACACAACAATTATATAAAACGAACCTTCATATGCAATAAAATAGAGTTAAACACAACAAATATATAAAACGAACCTTCATATGCAATAAAATAGAGTTAAACACAACAATTATATAAAACGAACATTCATATGCACATAAACGAGTTAAACACAACAATTATATAAAACGAACCTTCATATGCAATAAAATAGAGTTAAACACAACAAATATATAAAACGAACCTTCATATGCAAAAAATACAGTTAAACACAACAAATATATAAAACGAACCTTCATATGCAATAAAATAGAGTAAAACACAACAATTATATAACACGAACCTTTATATGCAAATAAATAGAGTTAAACACAACAATTATATAAAACGAACCTTCATATGCACATAAATGGAGTTAAACACAACAATTATATAAAACGAACCTTCATATGCAAAAAATAGAGTTAAACACAATAATTATATAAAATTAACCTTCATATGCAATAAATAGTGTTAAACACAACAACTATATAAAACGAACCTTCATATGCAATAAAATAGAGTTAAACACAACAAATATATAAAACGAACCTTCATATGCAATAAAATAGAGTTAAACACAACAAATATATAAAACGAACCTTCATATGCAATAAAATAGAGTTAAACACAACAAATATATAAAACGAACCTTCATATGCAATAAAATAGAGTTAAACACAACAAATATATAAAACGAACCTTTATATGCAAGAAATAGAGTTAAACACAACAAATATATAAAACGAACCTTCATATGCAAAGAATAGATTTAAACACAACAAATATATAAAACGAACCTTCATATGCAATAAAATAGAGTTTAACACAACAATTATTTAAACGAACCTTCATATGCAATAAAATAGAGTTAAACACAACAAATATATAAAACGAACCTTCATATGCAATAAAATAGAGTTAAACACAACAATTATATAAAACGAACCTTCATATGCAATAAAATAGAGTTAAACACAACAAATATATAAAACGAACCTTCATATGCAAAAAATAGAGTTAAACACAACAAATATATAAAACGAACCTTCATATGCAATAAAATAGAGTTAAACACAACAATTATATAAAACGAACCTTCATATGCAATAAAATAGAGTTAAACACAACAATTATATAACACGAACCTTTATATGCAAATAAATAGAGTTAAACACAACAATTATATAAAACGAACCTTCATATGCACATAAATGGAGTTAAACACAACAATTATATAACACGAACCTTCATATGCAAAAAAATAGAGTTAAACACAACAAATATATAAAACGAACCGTCATATGCAATAAAATAGAGTTAAACACAACAAATATATAAAACGAACCTTCATATGCAATAAAATAAAGTTAAACACAACAAATATATAAAACGAACCTTCATAGGCACATAAAATAGAGTTAAACACAACAATTATATAAAACGAACCTTCATATGCAATAAAATAGAGTTAAACACAACAAATATATAAAACGAACCTTCATATGCAAAAAATAGAGTTAAACACAACAAATATATAAAACTAACCTTCATATGCAATAAAATAGAGTTAAACACAACAATTATATAAAACGAACCTTCATATGCAATTAAATAGAGTTAAACACAACAATTATATAACACGAACCTTCATATGCAAATAAATAGAGTTAAACACAACAATTATATAAAACGAACCTTCATATGCACATAAATGGAGTTAAACACAACAATTATATAAAACGAACCTTCATATGCAAAAAATAGAGTTAAACACAATAATTATATAAAATGAACCTTCATATGCAAAAAATAGAGTTAAACACAACAAATATATAAAACGAACCTTCATATGTAATAAAATAGAGTTAAACACAACAAATATATAAAACGAACCTTCATATGCAATAAAATAGAGTTAAACACAACAAATATATAAAACGAAACTTCATATGCAATAAAATAGAGTTAAACACAACAATTATATAAAACGAACCTTCATATGCAATAAAATAGAGTTAAACACAACAAATATATAAAACGAATATTTATATGCAAAAAATAGAGTTAAACACAACAAATATATAAAACGAACCTTCATATGCAAAGAATAGATTTAAACACAACAAATATATAAAACGAACCTTCATATGCAATAAAATAGAGTTAAACACAACAAATATATAAAACGAACCTTCATATGCAATAAAATAGAGTTAAACACAACAAATATATAAAACGAACCTTCATATGCAAGAAATAGAGTTAAACACAACAAATATATAAAACGAACCTTCATATGCAATAAAATAGAGTTAAACACAACAATTATATAAAACGAACCTTCATATGCAATAAAATAGAGTTAAACACAACAAATATATAAAACGAACCTTCATATGCAATAAAATAGAGTTAAACACAACAAATATATAAAACGAACCTTCATATGCAATAAAATAAAGTTAAACACAACAAATATATAAAACGAACCTTCATATGCAATAAAATAGAGTTAAACACAACAATTATATAAAACGAACCTTCATATGCAATAAAATAGAGTTAAACACAACAAATATATAAAACGAACCTTCATATGCAAAAAATAGAGTTAAACACAACAAATATATAAAACGAACCTTCATATGCAATAAAATAGAGTTAAACACAACAATTATATAAAACGAACCTTCATATGCAATAAAATAGAGTTAAACACAACAATTATATAACACGAACCTTTATATGCAAATAAATAGAGTTGAACACAACAATTATATAAAACGAACCTTCATATGCACATAAATGGAGTTAAACACAACAAATATATAAAACGAACCTTCATATGCAATAAAATAGAGTTAAACACAACAATTATATAAAACGAACCTTCATATGCAATAAAATAGAGTTAAACACAACAATTATATAACACGAACCTTTATATGCAAATAAATAGAGTTAAACACAACAATTATATAAAACGAACCTTCATATGCACATAAATGGAGTTAAACACAACAATTATATAAAACAAACCTTCATATGCAAAAAATAGAGTTAAACACAATAATTATATAAAATGAACCTTCATATGCAAAAAAATAGAGTTAAACACAACAACTATATAAAACGAACCTTCATATGCAAAAAATAGAGTTAAACACAACAAATATATAAAACGAACGTTCATATGCAATAAAATAGAGTTAAACACAACAATTATATAAAACGAACCTTCATATGCAATAAAATAGAGTTAAACACAACAAATATATAAAACGAACCTTCATATGCAATAAAATAGAGTTAAACACAACAATTATATAAAACGAACCTTCATATGCAATAAAATAGAGTTAAACACAACAATTATATAACACGAACCTTTATATGCAAATAAATAGAGTTAAACACAACAATTATATAAAACGAACCTTCATATGCACATAAATGGAGTTAAACACAACAAATATATAAAACGAACCTTCATATGCAATAAAATAGAGTTAAACACAACAAATATATAAAACGAACCTTCATATGCAATAAAATAGAGTTAAACACAACAAATATATAAAACGAACCTTCATATGCAATAAAATAGAGTTAAACACAACAATTATATAAACCAACCTTCATATGCAATAAAATAGAGTTAAACACAACAAATATATAAAACGAACCTTCATATGCAAAAAATTGAGTTAAACACAACAAATATATAAAACGAACCTTCATATGCAATAAAATAGAGTTAAACACAACAATTATATAAAACGAACCTTCATATGCAATAAAATAGAGTTAAACACAACAAATATATAAAACGAACCTTCATATGCAATAAAATAGAGTTAAACACAACATATATATAAAACGAACCTTCATATGCAATAAAATAGAGTTAAACACAACAATTATATAAAACGAACTTTCATATGCAATAAAATAGAGTTAAACACAACAAATGTATAAAACGAACCTTCATATGCAAAAAATAGAGTTAAACACAACAAATATATAAAACGAACCTTCATATGCAATAAAATAGAGTTAAACACAACAATTATATAAAACGAACCTTCATATGCAATAAAATTGAGTTAAACACAACAATTATATAACACGAACTTTTATATGCAAATAAATAGAGTTAAACACAACAATTATATAAAACGAACCTTCATATGCACATAAATGGAGTTAAACACAACAATTATATAAAACGAACCTTCATATGCAATAAAATAGAGTTAAACACAATAATTATATAAAATGAACCTTCATATGTAAAAAAATAGAGTTAAACACAACAAATATATAAAACGAACCTTCATATGCAATAAAATAGAGTTAAACACAACAAATATATAAAACGAACCTTCATATGCAATAAAATAGAGTTAAACACAACAAATATATAAAACGAACCTTCATATGCAATAAAATAGAGTTAAACACAACAATTATATAAAACGAACCTTCATATGCAATAAAATAGAGTTAAACACAACAAATATATAAAACGAACCTTCATATGCAAAAAATAGAGTTAAACACAACAAATATATAAAACGAATTTTCATATGCAATAAAATAGAGTTAAACACAACAATTATATAACACGAACCTTTATATGCAAATAAATAGAGTTAAACACAACAATTATATAAAACGAACCTTCATATGCACATAAATGGAGTTAAACACAACAAATATATAAAACGAACCTTCATATGCAATAAAATAGAGTTAAACACAACAAATATATAAAACGAACCTTCATATGCAATAAAATAGAGTTAAACACAACAAATATATAAAACGAACCTTCATATGCAATAAAATAGAGTTAAACACAACAATTATATAAAACGAACCTTCATATGCAATAAAATAGAGTTAAACACAACAAATATATAAAACGAACCTTCATATGCAAAAAATAGAGTTAAACACAACAAATATATAAAACGAACCTTCATATGCAATAAAATAGAGTTAAACACAACAATTATATAAAACGAACCTTCATATGCAATAAAATAGAGTTAAACACAACAAATATATAAAACGAACCTTCATATGCAATAAAATAGAGTTAAACACAACAAATATATAAAACGAACCTTCATATGCAATAAAATAGAGTTAAACACAACAATTATATAAAACGAACCTTCATATGCAATAAAATAGAGTTAAACACAACAAATGTATAAAACGAACCTTCATATGCAAAAAATAGAGTTAAACACAACAAATATATAAAACGAACCTTCATATGCAATAAAATAGAGTTAAACACAACAATTATATAAAACAAACCTTCATATGCAATAAAATTGAGTTAAACACAACAATTATATAACACGAACTTTTATATGCAAATAAATAGAGTTAAACACAACAATTATATAAAACGAACCTTCATATGCACATAAATGGAGTTAAACACAACAATTATATAAAACGAACCTTCATATGCAATAAAATAGAGTTAAACACAATAATTATATAAAATGAACCTTCATATGCAAAAAAATAGAGTTAAACACAACAAATATATAAAACGAACCTTCATATGCAATAAAATAGAGTTAAACACAACAAATATATAAAACGAACCTTCATATGCAATAAAATAGAGTTAAACACAACAAATATATAAAACGAACCTTCATATGCAATAAAATAGAGTTAAACACAACAATTATATAAAACGAACCTTCATATGCAATAAAATAGAGTTAAACACAACAAATATATAAAACGAACCTTCATATGCAAAAAATAGAGTTAAACACAACAAATATATAAAACGAATTTTCATATGCAATAAAATAGAGTTAAACACAACAATTATATAAAACGAACCTTCATATGCAATAAAATAGAGTTAAACACAACAATTATATAACACGAACCTTTATATGCAAATAAATAGAGTTAAACACAACAATTATATAAAACGAACCTTCATATGCACATAAATGGAGTTAAACACAACAATTATATAAAACGAACCTTCATATGCAAAAAATAGAGTTAAACACAATAATTATATAAAATGAACCTTCATATGCAAAAAAATAGAGTTAAACACAACAACTATATAAAACGAACCTTCATATGCAAAAAATAGAGTTAAACACAACAAATATATAAAACGAACCTTCATATGCAATAAAATAGAGTTAAACACAACAAATATATAAAACGAACCTTCATATGCAAAAAATAGAGTTAAACACAACAAATATATAAAACGAACTTTCATATGCAATAAAATAGAGTTAAACACAACAATTATATAAAACGAACCTTCATATGCAAAAAATAGAGTTAAACACAATAATTATATAAAATGAACCTTCATATGCAAAAAAATAGAGTTAAACACAACAACTATATAAAACGAACCTTCATATGCAAAAAATAGAGTTAAACACAACAAATATATAAAACGAACCTTCATATGCAATAAAATAGAGTTAAACACAACAAATATATAAAACGAACCTTCATATGCAAAAAATAGAGTTAAACACAACAAATATATAAAACGAACCTTCATATGCAATAAAATAGAGTTAAACACAACAATTATATAAAACGAACCTTCATATGCAATAAAATAGAGTTAAACACAACAATTATGTAACACGACTTTTATATGCAAATAAATAGAGTTAAACACAACTATATAAAACGAACCTTCATATGCAATGAAATAGAGTTAAACACAATAATTATATAAAACGAACCTTCATATGCAAATAAATAGAGTTAAATAAAAGTTCCTTTGTTTTCTATTTTAGTGAAAAGCAAATAGGTATAAATTTAATGAATGTTGGATGGATTATACTTTTTTCAGCTTGACTGTTGGAATTTTTAGACACTGTTGAAGCCTCCCTATGTAAATATGTCTTCTTCAAATAGGCAGAATCAATTGTTTGTAAATAATTGGGTGTTTAAAAAAATATGGAATGCTTGTCTGAATAACTAAGGTTTACATGATAAAATATAAACAGATTTGTCCTTTATTGTTGTTTTGTTAATTTTCTTATCTATTTGTTTTTACTGGGGAGGGTTATCCTACCGTATGCAAGGCATTCACCCGATATTTCGATATTTTAGAGATTCAAACCAGGAGATCTCTTTAGGATTCTAACCGTTCTTTAAAACGCAATTGTTTGTATCTCTCTTGCGCTTGGTTCACCGGGTATATCCGCCGGGTAGTTTTTTGAACTTCTTTTTCATGAACTTGGTGGCTCTTATTAATACTGCAATGATTGAGATCTTCCTAAGATTTCCGTTTCTTTTCATGTCGTACTTTGGTGTTTAGTCATCTTCTCACTCTCAGCTCTGTTTAAGCCAGGAACACTGACTTCAATGACTTCATATGTAGATTAGGATTTGTATGATTATGATAGGATATGATATCATATGGATTATGATGGTTTATATTATAACAACGGTAAGTAGATTCATGTTTATACTTATCATGCGTGTTATATCTATATAATACGCTAAGCAACTTCAGGTTTGTATGTATGTTATCAACTTTTCACATACATTTATAAAATGAGATCGGCCAAATCAAATTATGTCGTTACGTCGACTAAAACTACAATTTTACATCAATACATTTCAAAGAGAGAAATTCGTTTCATTGATTTGAAGAACATTTAACTGACGATTACTTTGACGGTAAACAACAGAGAACATTTGTTGTTTTGAATAGAATTAAATTGCTAAAATGCTAAACAGATAAATAAAGAAAAGAGACATTTTTAAAGAATTCTTATGCAAGAAAATGGCATTATTTTCTTTCATTTTGCTTGTTTTTATCTACTTCTCATCGTCATCATCATCATCATCAGCAGCAGCAGCATCATCATCATCATCATCATCATCTTCATCATCGTCATCATCATCATCAGCAGCAGCAGCAGCAGCAGCATCACTATCATCATCATCATCATCATCATCATCATCATCATCATCATCATCATCATCATCATCATCATGTTGTTGTTTTCCTCTTTCTCTCTTCTGTTTCTTTTCTTCCTTTGTCGCTTTCTTTTTCTTATTTGCTTTCTCTTTGTCTAATCATCATCATCATCATCATCATCATCATCATCATCATCATCATCATCATCATCATCATCATCATTTTTTTGTTATTCGTTCTCTTCTTCTTCTTCTTCTCCTTCCTTTCTCCTACTCATGTTGTTCTTCCTCGTTTTTCTTTTTCTTCCTCTTTTTTCTTCTTATCTTTCTCCTCGTTTGCCGCTCTTTTCGTTCATTTTCTCCATTCTTTACTTATTCATACCCCCTTTCCTCCCACCAGTCTCATACTTCTTTTCTTACTCCCCCCCTCTCCGACTCCCTACCCTCAAGTGATCCTAATTACCCTAGCAACAAATGTTTCCAATCGCTTTTCTTATCAGTGGGGTGCCAACCGATTACACTACTAAAGCCCTTTACACAACATATTACACGCACACCTGACGCAACACAACTAGATCTACACTGCATCGCAAGACCGGGCGACCCCCCACATCACCCACCTCCACCCCAACAACACCCCACCCCCAAACCCACCCATGTTATCGTCCAGTCTTCGGCGCAATAACCATAACAGATTGCCTGATCTGGGCAGCTTTCCAGACACCGACAAATACAAAACACACACTTTGATAACCTTGGAGATTACCTGGCAAGAAAGAAAGAAAAAAAACTATGAATTATTATTCACATATTCCGGCCGTTGAATTCTGCCGCCTTCTTTGAGAAATGAGAGCAGTCTACAAATGTTGATAAAATAAAAGGTACAGCTCAATATTCGCATGATTTGTATTGACTATGTGTCTCTGGTGCGACCCATTCTGAAATATGGCCTCAAGGTTTCATCCCTCTTTTTTATTCCTGATATCCAACACCTGGAGCGAGCGAGTTTAGAGGCTGGTGACGCGGATGGTCCACGTGTAGCATAGTGGAATGTTCTTAGATCCCCACTGTGCATCTAATTCGACGGCAATCCGCTGGTCGTGTTTCAGTGGTGATGGGGCAGTCGAAGTTTCCATCTTTCTCTCTCACCTGGTAGTAAGTGATGTTAAATATAAGCTTCCGATCGGGGGTGGGGGGGTAAACATAGACGAAGCTTCGAAAAAGTGGAACTGAACACAATCAGCGTATCTGCCAAAGCGAAAGACTTTCCTTTTTACGCGTCTCTTCAGACTTCCTCCCATGATGCTTCTTCCTGTACACGTATCTCTCGTTCTACTCTTACTTCTAATGGAATTTTCCATTCTCTTACGTAATTTTAAATATACGTAGAAAGTTTCCAATCTAACTTTTTTTACACACCCGTCTCTAATATTGCTACACACGGACCCCACAAAAGTCCTATGAACAACGATTAGAGGCCCTTGACATGTATTCGCCGGGGCGTAAGCGGCTTTATGGCGACCTCGTCCTTCACCTTTAACATCGTCTGCGCCAACTAGAGTGTGCCTCGTGACCTCTTATCCACACGAGCTCCACAGAAGGGCTTCGTGGAAACAGATAAGCTGGGGTTTGGGGGGGGGGGTTTAAAACATAGTTCACCCAAACAAGGCAGGCCGCCACTGTAGACGTAACGGGCTACTGAGAAAAAGAGTGAGAGTTTGGGGGGGGGCAGTCAACCTAAATTGGGAGCTGTGCAGCGAGATGTTGTTTACATTAGTTTTAAATTTCTGCATGTCAGTACCGTCAGGAAAACAGGGAGCAGGGAGGGAATTCTAGAGTCCATCAGCACGAGGAAAGAAGCTTTTGGAGTAGAAAGCTCTTCGGCATCTGGGGGCCTCCACAGTGAATGGATGGGATTTGATAGATTGTCTGGTTGGTCTAGTGAATTTGCGTCGTGGGGACGAATCCTTGGAAGGCTTCTCTTTTTTCGGTTCGGGTTACTGGAGTATGGAGCAAGCTGTTGGAAGCTGTGGCCATCCCGCAGACGCCCAAACATTTCAAGACGACACTGAACGCATAGTGGCCGTTGATTTTTGGATGAGTACCTTTGCACATAATTCTTTTACCTCTTTCCTAACTCCTTTTAAATCGCTCTAGCGCTGTGTTAATCTTTGGCCAACTGAATTGACTACGACAAAAACACTCGGAGAAGGCGTTGGATAATAATATCAACAACAATGATAAGAAAACGTTTGAATCATAATTTTGATAATTTTAATAACTTTTATTATTTTTAATAATTTTAATAATTTTGATAATTTTAATAATTTTTATTATTTTTACTTTTAGTCACCCCAAACAAGACACATTGCAACTGAGACGTAAGAGGCTACTTTAAATAAGGGATAATATTTATAGGGTAATCCTAAGTGGTGAGGTATACTGCGAGATGTTTGTTCACATTACATTTAAATCTCTGCATGTCGGTACAGTTAGAGGCACAGGGAGCATAGAGGGAATTCCAAAGGCTTGCGGTCCGAGGAAATAGGCTATTAGAGTAGAAATCTTTCCGGCATCTGGAGACTTCTACATTGAAAGGGGTGGAATTTTGCTGATTGTCGGTTTGGTCAGGGGTATTTACGTAAAAAAGCATCAGTGCTACATGTTCTTCGGAGCACATTCAATTGTATTACTTGTAAAATACTATATTATAAGAATATATGTATGTAAAATATTAAAATATAATTTAATATTTTAAGAAACCCATTGAAGTAAAATTAAAGTCCAGTACTGTTAGAGAGATTAAAAATAGACATTCATCTAATGCTTCAGTGCGATACTCCGACTCTCTCGTAGAGTTCTGTCTGAATGTCTTGATGTTTACGCTCGCCACTCTCAGCGTAAATATTACTTAATTTATATGTCATCACGTGACAACTGCCCATGGCCAAGGGGATTAGGTGACCGCTTACAGATTCAAGGTAATTCTGTGAACAAGGTTCACGTTCCGTTACCGTCTGAGATTGTCATTTCGTAACACTGAGGAGAGCCGAAAGCTGGAAACGACGTTGTATGTAGGTGAAATATTAAAATATAATTAAATAGTATATATATATATATATATATATAGTATATATATATATATATATATATATAATAGTGTTACAGAAGATACGAACATATCAAACATGATACCATTGGTTTCGAGCTGTAACGTCGTAAGGAAACACAACATAATGTAGAGTGAACACACCTACCGTTAGCTCTCGTCAGCCATGTTTAAATTGTGGGTCATGTGATGATTCGGTGGAAAAATTTTACACGATTACATTAAAAAAACATTTTATTTGTTAATTTTCTGTTAAGGTAATTAAAGTTGTCGGCCTATTTAGAAATAATTTGAAATAATTAAAAATAAACAGGTTAGTAAATAAGATGATCACGTGACCCCAATTCTAACATGGCTAACGGGGGCTAATAGTAGGTGTGTTGGCGCTACAGTATCTATCGTTCTTTTAAGTCGTTACAGCTCGGATCCAATGGTTATCATGTTAATCTGTTCGGATTTTATGTAATACTATGAATAAATAAATATTATCCTCTTATTATTTAATAATTGAGCGCTTTTTTAATCTATATATATATATATATATATATATATGTGTGTGTGTGTGTGTGTGTGTGTGTGTGTATGTGTGTGTATGTGTGTGTGTAGTGTTATAAGAGATGTGAAAAGATAGAGAGAAAGAGAGAGTGTGTGCTGCAAAATAAGTGGCAGTGCTTGCATCAAATGTTAACCCTGGGGTCATAGAAATTGAAGCCTCATTACCTGAAAACCCAGGGTGCCTCATCTGTACCTCATTATGCTTACCACGCTTTGTTGGCGTGTCTTCAGGTTGAAGCGATGCCAAATCCGTGCAGATGAAACTTGTCCGATCTAAGAGTCTGTTGATGCCAATCCGAAATTGATATCTCAAAGTAGATCCGTAAAATAACAACAGCTCACATTCTTTACGTGCGTCCGTTTAATCTGAGAGAACAAAACAAAACAAAAAACGAGGGAAAGATCGTCTCTCTACTGGTACTTTATTACGTGGTATACTTTTCTCAGGTAACATGTATTCAGTGCAACAACGTGTTTGCCACTATTTTTTTTTTATCAAATAGGTTATTAAAAAAAACAGTTTTCAATACTCACCACTAGACGGTTTTTAGTGGTATACGTTTCTCAACCAACACCGTTTTCAATACTGATTTTAGAAACGACGTGCTTGCCACTCGAACTTTGTTACGTGAAACGTGCAAGGGGGGGGGGGCTCACGTGAAATGCTATAAAAGAATAAAGCATCAAAATGCATGAGTAAATATTTGTTGCCGTTTTTCTATTATTTTTACTCTATTATCATTATTTCTATTATTTTTACTCCAATTTTTTCAATTTTCTTGAATGTTAGCCTTTCGAGTGCTAAAACGTTTTCTTTCAACATCCGTTATGTATGGCAAATCACGCCAGTCATACGTGGTCGATGCGTATAAATACTCTCGTTCAGCGTGTACATGTTCTTTCTAACATCGAGGCTCGAGGCTCTAAACGCTCGGCTAAGACTTGCTCGTTAATGGCGCCAATAAGTGAACACTAGTTTCACCACTCGATTCAGTTTTTTGCTTATCATATTCGCCACAAAACTTTATTTCAAACGGACCAACGGACGCCCCGTTTCAAACTTGTGTAACTGGCCGCTGTGTTTCAAATAGGAAATGTTTACACGCGAATAGAAAGTAAGAAGATTTTTAATTCGGAGAATAAATATGATACCCCCGATTGAAAACAATATTTGATCGTGGGTGAGTTAAAAACGGGATTTTCCGCGCAAGGTTAGATTAAACCGAAAAGCGGAAAATTCAATTCGAGAGTTAATTCTGTCGAGTACACAGAAGGCATAATAGGTATTTCTTCGATCCCCACGGATCGTCTGCCGTTTTCTGTGTCGATAGAAACAGCTGTCCCTCTCTTTAACACTGGACTAGTTGGTTCATTCGATAGTGACGTCTAGTTCCAAAAATGATATAGAAGCCAAATTTGTCTTCCTCTCTACTTGTAGCTGCGCTAATAGAACAAAATAATAGAAAAACGGAAATAAATCTTTCCTCATGCATCTCGATGTTTTATTCTTTTAAAACATTCGACGTGAACTCTCCTTTGCTCGTTTCATTGCCAGGGTTGACGAAAGACAAAGCTTCGAAACAAATTCGTCCGAACATAGTCAGATCACAGGCCACACAGGAAATCTTTTTTCTACCGTTTCGGACTTCCTGTCCTTGACGTCATATCCTGACACGTGGCTCTTACTCTAATTTTAACTTTGAATGGAATTTTCTTTTCATCTACTTACTTAACCCTCATGAGGAAATGCTGTTTTTAGAAACACTTTTTACACTCTTCAAACATAAACAGTTAATCTTTAACTTCACTATAAAATGCTTCCAGTATTTTTTTTTTAAATTGGTTTCGGAATGTATACTTTTAGTGCTATTATCTAGAATTTGTCTTAAAGGGCAGTTATTTTTTGTAGATGTTGGTAAATTGAGCTAGAGTTTACATTCCAAAACCAATTTTTTAAAAAATACTGGAAGCTATCTACATAAAAAACAGAACAACCTAAAATTAATAACATCACATATGAAACCAGTAGTAACATTTTAAAATGCTTAACGTAATGCGATTTTGTTCTGTGATGCCATCCAGCATTACTGAATTTAAATCGTCAACGACTTCCTGGAACAATGCGGAAAACGTTCTCTGCGCGTTTCTCCGCCGTCTTTTAAAAAATTATCTTCTTTCTCCAGCATTTTTATTCATTTGCTTTTGACACCTGAGTATGATTCGACAAAGAATCGAAAACGTTCGTGAAACCTATGGAACATTTATTATTTTTTTTTATTTTAATACAAAAAAGACCATCAGAAAAATTGAAAAAAAAAAAAGGTATAATTAAACAGACGAATTATGTCATTTTTGTTTGCATGAATAAATAAATATATATGTGTGTGTGTTTGTGTGCGTGTGTGCGTGTGTGGTGTATATATGAAGAAAGTTAATCACATCTTTTGAAAATTGTTTCGTAAGGTATAAGATTCTTTTTGTTTACAAAATTAGAAACCACAAAAAATTAATTGTTTTTTTAATGAATAAAATTAATTTATTTATAAGCTGAGACTTTCGGCAAAGAAACTTGCCTTCAACAGAGCTAGACTTTTTTCTTTCTTTTTCCTTTTCATTTCGCTGGTATAGGCTCCAGAAGATATGACCCTCCTGTGGTAACAGAAAAATATATTCCCGATGTTGCTAACACGAGGATTTAAATAAACTCTGTTTTCGATGTGTGCGCGCGTGTGGTAGCGCTGGTATAAAAAGGGAGTTGATCACATTTTTTTAAAATTGTTTCGTAAGCTATAAGATTTTCTTTACAGAAATTAGAAACAACAAACAATTAACTTTTTTAATGATGATTACATACACTATACTGATAATCACACACACACACACACACACATATATATATATATATATATATATATATATATATATATATATATATATAATTTGAAACGGTTTCTGTAACCAGTAAAATGCAGAGACTTTTCTTTTTTTAAATGAACATATTATTTATTTAAAATGTAAATTTACGATTCACACAGGAATCTTCATCAGGATAATAGACATTTTTTCTTTCTTCCTTTTATTTTAACCGACATGGTGTCGCTTAATGTTGTGCTAGAGTTGTTACCGAAGCTCGTTGTGTAATAATGTCCACAAATGGAGATTCCGATGTGAATCGAAAATTTGAATTTTGAATAAATAATATGTTTATTCAAAAAATGTCTCTGCATTTTACTGGTTTCAAAAACCGTTTCAAATTACAAAATTTAAATGCATTCTATACAGTGGAAACATTTGACTAATTCTTATAACGTGCGACCAGAGCACACACAACTTGTGGACATTATTACACAACGAGTTTCGTTGACAACTAAAGAACAAAATTAAGCGACACCATATCGTTTTTTTAAAAAAAAGGAAGAAAATAAATATTGTCTATTATCCTGATGAAGTGTTCTTAGCATATAGTTCGTAAGTTATGTTATTCAAGTTACACGTTACGTCTAAACAATTGACCTGTTTCTTCTACTTTGAGTCCTAACCTTTTCATTTCTTTAAAAATCATCTGATTTGTTTGTTTGTTTTTTCACATTTAGGCCCATTGGAGAGTTTACTACTAAGAGGCCATCATCTCTATACAGTCATATACTTTCTACATCGATTTCTTTAGTAAGGGTTATAAGATGTAAACGCCGACCAATCGAGACATCGGAAGAGCCAATTTGATTACTCTAGATCGATTGTTTCTGTTTGTTAATTAAGACGGTAGTTCTACATTTTTTAATAATGTTGATTTCATCCTCGGAAATGTCGGAGAGAAGAATGGCAAAACCCATAGCACTTTCAAAACGTTATTTTGATATAGATGGATAATAGTAAACGTTATTTTCATATAGATGGGTAATAGTAAACGTTATTTTGATATAGATGGGTAATAGTAAACGTTATTTTGATATAGATGGGTAATAGTAAACGTTATTTTCATATAGATGTGTAATAGTAAACAATATCAAATTGGATAACGGAATATTTTATTTTGTTTTCAATTTTAGAACCAGTTGATACTTTCCGTCGTACTTAGCAATTGGTTTAATTGATAAGTGTTATTTATCTGCAAGTATTTCTTTACTAAGTTTACCAATTTCCTGTCTAGTTGAGTTAATAAAGTCTAGTTAAGGGTTTGGTTAAAAAGTCAGTTTTATGATCCTTTAGTAAGATATATGTTCTTTATCTGTTAATGTTCACTAATTTGTAGTTTTCCTGTTATAGTTTACTGTCAAAATGTTTTTTCCGACTAAGTCGGTGTAAGATTTTCTCTATTTTCTGTCATTTTTTATGATATTCTGACAAACAGTTTGTAGTATTCCTATTTAATGAGTTTATAGAAATTCTGGGTTTTATCAGCTTTCACCAATATGTATTAAGAGTTGTTAATTTCATTTAATATGTTATAAAAAAAGTTTTTGAAATTGTTTTTTCTATTATAGTAAGTAATATATCTAGCTATATTAATGGGATCATTTTCAAATTCATCAAGTTTTTCATCACGGAGGGCAGTTCCTTAGGTTCTGAAACCTGAGTATTCCCTTGGATCGTTGTACGCAGACTCTTCACGAAGAGAGGGCGTTTTCCTCTTCATTCTTCGTAATAATAACTCCATCTTCATAATTAATATAAGATATTTCCTTTTATGTATGGTAGGAATATTTTCAAGGTGTATGAAAGTTAATCTTATCCATGCTTGTAAACAATAATCCTTAGTCAGAAAGTGCTCAACAGTTCTGGAGAAGAAAGTATATATATATATATATATATATATATATATATATATATATATATATATATATATATATATATATATAACTTCTTTGTAAAATGGTAGGAAAAATCCCAGCAGAGTGCTCGATTAATTAAGAATTAAAGTTAAAAATTAAGAGCATAATATTTATTTATTCTGGTACAGAAAAATTAGTACAACATTCGTACCGTCGGTTTCAAGCACGGAAGGTCTTACCCATCCGGCTCTCTTCAGGTTCTGTTGTCATCTGTTTTGGAAATGTGAGGTCACATGACACTCTTGTTGGGACGCGTTATTTGCTCAGTGTGTTGTGTGTGTTTGTTTAAATTTAAATTTAGTGTAATAAGACCGTTGAGATTTAAAACACGAGGGAATTCAAGATTAAAGAGAATAAAAAAGGGGGAATAAAAAAGAAAAAAATATATATGAAAAAATATATATATAAATTTCCAAAACAGATGACAACAGAAGCTGAAGAGAGCCGGATGGGTAAGACCTTCCGTGCTTGAAACCGACGGTACGAATGTTGTACTAATTTTTCTGTACCAGAATAAATATATATATATATATATATATATATATATATATATATATATATATATATATATATATATATATATATAAGATCAGGAAGGATTATTACGACAACAAAAGGTTAATACCTTTTATTTGTCTAAAGCTCTGTCGAGGCGTGTTATATCAAGCGAAATATTAGATAAAAAAGTCAAGATGAGGAATAAAAAAATATTTTTATTTTTATTTTGATTTTGATAAAAATATCTGCATCTAACACATGGTTCTTTGAAGGCATTTTGCCTATTTCTTTATGTTTATATATATATATATATATATATATATATATATATATATATATATATATATATATATATATATAATTCAATATATATATAATATGTAATATTTATGATAATTAGGTTTTAATTCTTATTCACATACACATGTGTTTCATCCTTTTCCGGGACTCATCAGTTTGTAGGATGATTGTTCTGCCGGTCACACAATTCAAAACCTTCAGACCCCAGCCAACCATTTAACTTTTTTTCTGAACGGCTAGGACAATACAGCCAACACAACACAAACGGAAAAACAAAAAGAACAAGCCACGCATGCGTGGCCTCCTCTGTATGTGACTCGATGTGGCGAGTGTAAAATGCAATAAATTTGGGCAATTTGGTCAATTTAGGGCATTTTTGACCCCCCTTTGGCCCCCTGGGGGTGCAAACCAGAATTTTTCTGAGGTCAAGGATGCTCATTTTATATCCAGAACAATTGCCTCTACATTTTGGCCAAGTTTCAAAAGAATTGAATGGATGGATCAAACGTTATGGGAAAAAAGGGTCATTTTTTGCCATTTTGGGGGCTTTTGACCCCCTGGGGGTGCGAACCAGATGTTTTCCAAGGTTAGCGATATTTATTTTCTATTAGGAACAATTGCCTCCATATTTTGGCCAAGTTTCAGAGAAATTAAATGGATGGATGAAAAGTTATGGGGCAAAAAATGTCATTTTTTTGCCATTTTGGAGCCTTTTGACCCTCTGGGGGCGCTAACCAGATTTTTTTTCAAAAATCGGAGAATGTCACTTTCTAACCTGACAAAAGTTACAACTTCATGCAAAATTTCAGAGAAATTCAATGGATGGTTGCGGAGAAAAATCCGGACGGACGGACAGACGGACAGACGGACAGACGGACGGACGGACGGAAATGCCTCAAAACATAGGTCTCCCGATTTTATAAATCGAGGGACCAATTAAAGTATATTAACGTCTATGCACAATATCAAGAAGTCGGTTATGAACAGTGTTCAACGACCTAGGACAAAACAAAATATATATATATATATATATATATATATATATATATATATATATATATATATATGTGTGTGTGTGTGTGTTTGTGTGTGTGTATGTGTGTGTGTGTGTGTGTGTACTTTCCAGTTTCCTTTGTATTCTTAGAAAATGAAGCGTTATTTGAAGATCCATTATACAAATCAATATCTTTCCGCAGTTCCAAGGCGCGAACAAATAATTCATGGCTATTTTTATTTTGAAAACGAGACAAACGAAACCCAAAACGATTTTTATTTGCGTTTTAATTATAAAAATCAGTTTATTTTTATTATTATTATTTTGTCTATTTCTTTTTTTTGTTTGTTGGTTTTTTAAGAAACGCTTCTTTTTCTCGTAAAAACTGTTGTTTTTTGTAATTATTTTTAGATGCGACATCGTCGTCTGCCCTCCCCCCCCCGCTTCAGTTTCAAATAGGATTTTCATCGCTAACCGCGCAGATTGAAGGGACGCATCTTATTTTCTATGCGCCAAAGAATTTCTGCGAGATGCCCTGTCCATCAGTTGATCGGTCAGTCAGGCTTAAATTTCAAATAGCATTTCACACCAGAACACTTTTTGGTCGATCTTTCACGTGTAAGTTTTAAATAGCATTTTCTTTTGTCTTTCAAGCTTAAGTTTTAAATAGCATTTTCTTTTGTCTTTCAAGCTTAAGTTTTAAATAGCATTTTCTTTTGTCTTTCAAGCTTAAGTTTTAAATAGCATTTTCTTTTGTCTTTCAAGCTTAAGTTTTAAATAGCATTTTCTTTTGTCTTTCAAGCTTAAGTTTTGAATAATATTTTATTTGGTCTGTCACGCGTAAGTTGGAAAAGGCATTGTCTTTGATCTGTAACGAGTTTAAAATAACATTTTATATGAAAGGTCATCTTAAGTTCGCAATAAGATTTTCTTTTGTCTTTCAAATTTAAGTTTAAAATAGCATTTTCTGTTGTTCTGTCACGCTTAAGTTTCAAATAGCATTTGGACGTATGTTACAGATGTTTGCTTGGTATCTGGTTTTCTTATAATTTCTTTCTCCCGCATAATAGGAAGAATTCAAAGAATGTCAAGTTTCGATAAATGCGTAGACGATTTAAGTGCATTGTCAATATTTTGAACTTAAACATTTGAAGATGAGAAAAACACAAGACAATTGAAGAAATAATAAAAAAGAATATATATATATATATATATATATATATATATATATTTAATAGCATCTCTAAACCCTCCATATACGTCAGGTATGTCGACGACATCTTTCTATTAACTGAAAACTTAGATAAATTAACCTTAATCAAAAATACATTCGAAAATAACTCTGTATTAAATTTCACGCACGAAATAAATATAAATAACAAAATACCTTTCCTCGATATAGAAATAAAAGCCGGCACAGATAAGTTCACCAAATACCCGTACAAAAAAATTACAAGCAAACGCTCAAGCTTGCTTAATTTTAAAAGTGAATGCCCTTATAGATATAAAATAGCCGTAGTGAAAAAATCTCATCTACCGAGCAAAACGAAACTCATCCACTGATAACATATTTTAGACTGCACTTACGGACATTAAACAAACACTAATCAATAATAACTTTCCTAACCATATCATTGATCAGCAAATTAAACACTGTTTAGCCGCCATAACAAAAACACTACTACTACTACTACTACTACTACTAGTAATAATAATAATAATAATAATAATAATAATAATAATAATAATAATACTAATAATAATACTAATAATAATAATAATAATAATACTACTAATAATAATAATAATAATAATACAAATAATACTACTACTACTACTAATAATAATAATAATAATAAATATCAATCTATACTACTGCAACCAAATACACCAAGTCGATGTAAAAATAATAAAAAATATTATACATAAACATAAACTCCCCGACTGACAAAAAAATAAACTCCGTTTCACTATTCACTATAAAAAATGTAAAACAATTAACTTATTAAAAACTAGTAATGCTGTGTATGTATTTAAATGCCCCAAAACAACACATATATTGGTATGAGTAGGACTAGTATCTCTCGTCGCCTAACATGTCACCTTTCTTCCCCCCATAGCTCTATTTACCAACACTTAGTAGAACACAACACTCCAAAAAAGATTTTAGGGACATATTAGTCAAAAACACTGCAATAGTCGCAATCTCAAATTGCAACCTGCGCCTCTCCATAATTGAAGCCTTACTCATTCGAGCAAACAAATCTACCATCAATCAAGCTCGATATGAGGGGTAGAAGGTATACTAAAATGCCTTTAATATATTTTTTACATAAATTGTTTTAATCGAGTGTTTTAATAAGTTCGCCAATTTTAATTTGCCTGATGAAGACTTATGGAGGTCGAAAACGTTAGCAGTTTTGACGAGTTCCTGTTCACATTCGAACATAACATTAGATACCTTATCCGTCAACATAAAAAAATGGATCAAAAAAGAAACAAACAGGAATTGTCCCTGTTGTTTAATCAAACATGCATCAATATACATATATATATATATATATATATATATATATATATATATATATATATATATATATATATATATATATAGGATAAAATATAAACCAAAAGTAAAACTTTTAGTAGATGGAACCTATAGTGAAGAGGTTTAGCTCAATATACGAGATAGAGCAATTGTAGAGATAGAAGAAGAAAGAGTGATAAACAAGTGACGATTGTCCAAATTTATTTAAAATTTCAATTTTTCAATGCAAGGTCTATTCAGTAATAAACTAGTGTTTATTATTCTTTCCTTAAACCAAGGCTTTTCAAAGATCGGGATCTTATCATCAGAGGAGAAATACAGATAGATAAGTTGGCTTTACGAAAAAGCCAGAATTCAAATATTTGAAAAATATTATTAAAAATCTAGTGAAAGAAAAAGTTCCGTAAAAAAGATATGCGGTTTGTCCGGGTAGTAATTGTCCGTTGAAAAGATGTCCAATGAATAGGAGAAATTGTAGAAAACGAAAAAAGCTTTTTCGTAGGGGCAGTATGGAGAGAATGTTCAAATTGAAGTTAGTCCAAACGCACTTAAATGGAATTGAAAAGAGAAAAGCTGGCCATTATTGATAACTTCCTGGACCATAGAAAAAGGCAAAATCTCTGTGTGAATGCACTTTCTACATCTAGCAACATTGATGAGTCATTAACGACGAAACTGTCGATTACTATATATATATATATATATATATATATATATATATATATGGTGGTTGTCTATTCGATTTTCGTGTGATAAAGGTTCTCAGTGAGAGACGCGGATGTGGCTCTTCAAGTCTGCCAGACTTTTACAGGCCATACCACAGAGCTGGCAGGTGTTGTGATGATCTGAGAGGATGCCATAAATGAAGCCACTTCTTGTCCGTGCTTGATTTTGCCAAACATGCACTCGTTGGTGATTCAACAAACCTGCACGTGAAATAGTTACCAAGTTTCAAGCTTGGTATCTTAAGTGTTCCATGTTTCCTTGATGTGCTGGAGGTGTCACGTCCCGTCTCTTCTTCGCTGCTCTCTTCTGCTGCTGGTGTTTCATCCTATTCTTTTCAAAAAGCTGGTTGCCTTCAAAAAGCGCTTTCCTTCAGCTTGACCTCTCTACAGCCACCCCCTCCAAACCTCCAACATAAATTCCAATGCACTTCAAATCGTCCTTGAGACAATGTTTGAATCGCTTATGAGATGTATGCTGTGGACAAGTATTCCCAGTTAGTTCCCAATAGATCACCTGCTTGGGCAGTCTGTCATCAGTATTACGAATAAGATGACCAGCCAAAAGAAGTCTGCGTATACTTATACGAGACTTGATGCTTGGAACAGCAGCTCGTTCCAACACTTCGGTATCAGGGGTAAAGCTATCGCAACGGATGGTAAGCAAGTGCCTTAGTCAATTTTGCTGGAAACGCTCTAGCGGGCGAATATGAGCTCTGTAAGTGGTCTATGTCTCACAAGCATATAACAAATACACAGAGATCTTAGTTTCCAGACTAATATCACGTGGTGCCCATACCGCTTCTCCAAATGGCCAAATGGCCAAAAGACGCACCAGCGGTTCAATACGTCCATTTATATCAGCATCCAACGACCTGTTTCTCGAAATAACACTACACCGATACATAAAACGATCCACTACAGACAGTATGTGGCCTTCAACAAATATGTCTGGTTCCTGATAGAGGCTGGGGAAAACATAGCCTTTGTCTGGCCCAGGCTTATTGTGAAACACATGCTGCTACACGCCCATGCAAAGAGATCAATGATATCCTGCATATCATTCAGCGAGTTAGCAACGAGATCCACATCATCTGCATAGAGCAAATCTCGAATAACAGTGAAGAATGTCCCTGACAAAGTCTTAAAACGCTGTAAGTTATACAGCCGACCCGATGTGAGAAATCAAATATACACACGTATGTCATAGTTAGTGAAAGCCAACGACAGAGTTACAGCAAAATAGATGGAAAACAAAGTAGGTGCAGGTATATCATCCTGTTTAACACCGTTATCAACTGCAACGGGTTCAGAGAGACAAACATTGCAGTTGACAAGTGCTTTCATGTTGTTGTGCAGCTCACGAAGGAGTCTAACAAAGTTAGGACATCCCAACTTACCCAATACCTTCCACAGCGCACCTCGATTAACTTTAGCGAACGCTTTCGTCAGATCAACAAAGACCTGATATAGGTCTAGACGATGTTTAATGCACTTCCCCTGCATTTGACGCGCCATAAAGATCATATCAGTGGTACCCCTATTTCTTCTAAAGCCACACTGACTCTCAGAAAGCACAAACGGACTGATGTAGGCATTCAGGCTATTCAACAGAATTCTGGTAAATACCTTTCCTGTCCCATTCAGATGAGAGATGCTTCGATAATTGCCGCACTGATATTTCCTCCCTTTTCTCTTGTAGATAGAGACCATAATGGAGTCACGCCAATCTTGGTAAACATGCCCGCCTAACTAGATGTTGTCAATCAACCCTTTAATTTTAACTGTCAATGATCTTCCACCACAATTATCTTCCACCACAGCAGAAGACTAACACATGTATACCATCTCCACTAGGTGCTCCGCACTTCAACTGCCATATAGCTTCCTCCACGAAGTGGAGGAAAGGAACAGAATCCATTTTGGCAATGATAGCTATCTGAGGCAAGCTATCTATCAGATCAGTACGGACTATCGACGGATTCATGAACAGATCAGTATAATACTCTGCCTATCTATCGAGTATTGATTTACTGCTCTCCAGGAGTTAGGCACAAGGCCAGTTTTTATCTTACTCCCACAAGTAAGATGTGCCCCAAGGTCGGGTCGGGAAAGTGGGGTTTAAAAATTGCCTGGGCAGTCCCGTCGGCATTCCCCGTTAGGGGCGACTCAGGCAGTAAGCAATAAACTTACTCCTCCCCAAAGAGGGAAGGCGAAGCCTGGGAGGGTGGACCTCCTAGAACTGCACAGGACAGACCCATAGACCGGCGTAAATCAAGCCCCGAAGGCCAAGACAATACCAGTCTATGGGGTGCAGTATCCATCGGAACAGATACTACACTTTGATCTTAGCCAAAAGGTCAAGAAACCAAAAGCTTGCTTGGATCCCTAATGAACTATGTGCTTAAGTTGGATTTTAATGGGATTACACTAGAATGGCTAGGACCATAAACTGTCTTCATCAGTTAATACATTGCTTTACTGTCAGCGGCATGCTAATATCACTAGCCTTCTGTCGTCATCATTCATTCTTCATCTGATTCAATAGCTAAGTATAACTGTTCCACATACCTCAGATCCTGAGGTGACAAGCCGCTATCCATCCGCCTTTGATTACGTTCTAGCTTCTTTCTATAGCAGTTGAGCGATGTGAGCATTATTGTCATCAAACCAGTCCTGATGCTTTCTCTTCCTTAGCACAAGAACATCTACTGCTGTTTCATGAACACACTTCTTAAAACACTGCCACGTACCATCAAACGGTATCTGCTCAAGTCTATTCTGTAGGACAAGAGCAGTTTTCTAATCCTTCATCTTTGCAACATTTATTATACTCGGACACTTGACGTTGCCGAATCGCATCTTCGGCCGAATTACGAACCTCATGTCAGCACACAAGACGATGATCTGTCCAGCACTCGACATTCCTTTTGACTCTAACCTTGCAGACGTCCTTTAGATCGCGTATACGGATGATGACGTAATCGATCAAATGCCATTGCCTGGATCGTGGATGCATCCATGTGTTCTTATACTTTGGTTTCAGGTGGAAACACATGTTAGTTATCACTAAATCCAGTTCCGAACACATTTGCAGTAAACGTAACCCCCTCTTATTCATACTTCCAACTCCATAACGTCCGAGTGGACGCCATGTTCGATATTCCCTACCCACTCACGCATTGACATCTCCTAGCAAGACAATTTTATCATCTCGCGGAGCAGTGAGGATAACTCTTTTAAGATCTTCATAAAATGATCCTACTAACCCAGGTGGGCTGTCCAACGTATGAGCATAAACAGAAATAAGAGCTGCATATCGCTGACCAGATAGAAGCAAACGTAATGTCATAATGTGCTCATTTAAACCACAACGAAGATTCTCGAGTTTAGAAACAACCCATTTCTTAAGAGCTCATCCGACGCCATGGTCGTGTTTTTCGCCTTCCGGATTCCCGATCCAGTAAAATACATAGTAAGATCCCTCCTCTACATGACTACCTTTTCCCGACAATCTTGTCTCTGACAATGCTGCTATACCAATGTTGAAATGTAAAAGTCCTTGTCAACAAGTACTTTTCGTTTTTCCGGCCAGTCAGAACCATAACGATCCAGTAAGGTTCTGACGTTCCAACAAGCCATTTTCAAATTAAATTTCGTATTACTCATTACGTTAATCCCACTAAGTTAGACACATAGTTGGTATCTACATATGGATCACATTACCGAAGAGAACTAACGCTTTCAACAGACATTTGTAAGCTACATATTTGACGTTATTTACCCCCGACCTTTTTTTTCGATCACTGAAAACATAAAGAATATAGATATAGTACTGAGGTGGACGTGTGTTAAGAGCGCACCACTTTCCTAGCGAAACCAGCTTCTGCCAGTCAAACCAACCCCACGTGCACGCGACGTCAAATATATAGACGTATGGGGCCTTGCTTAGTGCTGTAAAACTGGACCCACTGCCTTGTAGGCTAAGGTTTTGCCAGAAAGGTTAATGGCTGATTGAGGCAACCCTGACAGAAACCCCCAGATGAGCTGTGGTCCTTTCACGACATGTGGATCACACTCTGGTGCCCAGCATCCTGAGTTCCAGCCATGGCTATATGGCAATACTACTAGGAGCGATGTCCTTTTTAGCCTTTGTTAAGGCAGGCATCTTTTTAGCCTTTGTTAAGGCAGGCATCTTTTTAGCCTTTGTTAAGGCAGGCATCTAGGGGAAGGAGATTTAACACGGGCTGTTTGTCTGTCGCCGAGTTCATAGTCGCTGAGAGAGTGGTCGTCGTGTCAAACAAGCGCTGATCACTATAATCCTGTTGCTGTGCTGGTACTTATATATATATATATATATATATATATATATATATATATATATATATATATATATATGTGTGTGTGTGTGTGTGTGTGTGTGTGTGTGTGTGTGTGTGTGTGTGTGTGTAAAAAAGACAAACGGAAAAAACACATTTTAATAAAGGAAAAAATCATCAAGAAACGAGAGATTTCGTTCGAGCGTCTTCAGAAAAAGTGAACATTTTAAATTTATTCGATAGCGGTAAAAACATGAATATGATTCGACGGTGAATCGAAAACGTTCGTCAAACCTATAGGACATTTATTTATTTTTTATTTCAATACCAAGAATACCATCAGAAAAATTTTTAAAATAAAAAAGGTATAATTAAACAGACGACGTTTATTTTTAACAATGTTTGCATAAATGAGAAAATTCTAAATGTTATATCATAGCGAAACCAGTTAATTTTCAATGACTTTCCATTTCATCGTTGGCGATCATGCGTTCTCATAATAAGATGTACTAGAAACAAAATGCTCCGTCTGGTTGCATATTTTTTGCTAGTATATATGACGAACGAACATATACTACAATGCCCTCCAAAGAAGGGGGTAATGCTTGGGAAGATGGTATCATGATAACAGAACAGATACTGCACAACCCTAACCCCCCCCCCGAAAAAAAACAAGAAGGTAATCACTGTGAAGATGGGATTACAGAACCCAACAAAAGTAACAGATAATGCCTAGGAGGATGGTATCATGACGAATGAACATATACTACATCGCTCTCCAAAGGAAGAAGTAATGCTTAGGAGGATGGTATCATCACAACGAAGCAAATAATAAACTTCCTTCCATGAATTGAGCATTGAACGATAGTACATTAGTCTTAAATCGTATAGTAAACTCAATTGAGCATGAAAAGTTAGTAATAGTAGAGTTTCGGCTTCAGACATACAAATACCAAATCTCCATTAGTAATATATATATATATATATATATATATATATATATATATATATATATATATATATAATGTGTGTGTTTATCGTTCAAGTTTCAAAGTATTGCATGGAAAGTTAATAAAATTGAAATATAAGCCAAATTAGCAATACAAGATTAATTAATTTTTTTTTTCTGGTCACCCCTGAAGAAGGAATTTTATTCCGTAATCGATAGGATTAATGTAAGAAAAAAAAATTAATTAATACATTACTTGATAGCGTGCCAACGCATTCTTCGTTCGACACCGGTTTTTTGAATTCTACCCGCCATTCATAACAGCAAGGCGATGACGTCGTACCATCATTGACGTTTATCAAATTAACAAAGAAATAAGTTTCTTTATTCTTGTTTTTTGTTGAAAAAAAAAAGACTCAATACTGGTCACCCCTGAAGAAGGAATTTTATTCCGTAATCGATAGGATTAATGTAAGAAAAAAAAATTAATTAATCTTGTATTGCTAATTTGGCTTATATTTCAATTTTATATATACAGGGTGGGCCAAAATAAGGGTCCTATCTTTAAATTTGAATAACTTGAATTTGAATAACTTCCACAAAATAAAAGTTAAACTCACCACACTTTATGTGTGTGTAGACTGACCCTTCCGAGATTTTTTGAACTAAACAAAACAAATTTTAGCCGAAAAACACTTCTTAAAACTTACAAAAAACTAAAGTATTGTTTTTTACACTGTTTTGAGTTTTTTAAGCAAAAATAATGTTTTCTAAATGAGGGTACGTTCCTTAGGGCTAATACGGCTCATGCTTGCTTCGGAAGGGGTCCTTTACTTATTCTGAAAATAAAAAAATAAAAAAATCAATAAATAAAAAAGTTATGAATTTTTAAAAATAGGACCCTTATTTTTGCCCACCCTGATATATATATATATATATATATATATATATATATATATATATATATATATATATATATATATATATATATATATATATATATTTAGTTAATGTTATTTAATTCAAGAGTGTGAGCGAAAATAAAGAACTGCATTTTGAGTACCCCTGCACTGGATTCGATTTATGGCGCCAATGTTGACGAGGACGCATGAACCGAAGCCAAAATACACATAAAAAGTCTCCATCATATTGACTGCCTTTCTCCAGTTTCTGACGATAGTTAAAATTAACATAAAATAAAAAGTTGGCAAAAATTGGTAGTCGTTCTACTCCAAACAACAAACCGATTTTTTAAAATACTTAAACCAAGAAATTTGATCCATTTCTTTTCTACAATAATGTACAGAACGAGAGAGAGAGAGAGAGAGAGAGAGAGAGAGAGAGAGAGAGTCAATTTTTGAATTGTTTTTTACTGTTATTTATTAGCGCCGCATGATATTCACAAGAACCCAAGCAGAAACGAATCTCTTCCAACGTTCATTTCGTTCGTGTATTTGTTTTACGGCATACCAACCATTAAATATTGCGTGTACGTCAACTCGTATTCATTTGATGACTTAGGTTCACAGAGATATTGTTAATAAGTTAAGCAGAATGTAAGAGTGAGATAGTTAACTTTTAGAGCCATCGTTCTTTCTAGAGGAAATGACGTCAGACAAGCGTGTAAAAGTGGGAGTCTAGTTTTGGAAGTCAGGAAGAGCAGGCCGAAGATAATGACGTCAGAATGAGTAACGAACAAAACAGGGGGCGGTGATGCCCCATATCCACACACCCCTAACTATCTACTTCTCGTCGCCAGCAAATATGTAGAGAATACCAACGGCCGAATAAAACCGATCTTCATCGTATTTTGAGAGTGATATTTCTTTTCTTTGTACTTCTTCTGACTTTGATTACAGTCCAGAAGGATCGAACGGGGAGCGAGTGTTGGATACTGCCCCTATGGGAATGGACGTATCTGTGGACCCGTGCAGTCGAGTGTAGAATAAGGTATGTTCTCACAGTCGGAGATCACAGACGTGACAGGGTCACCGCGTGACGAGACCCGAGGTCAAGGGTCAATGTGCACCTGCGAGAGGCTCTGTGACGTCACGGGCCTTTCGTGGGAAGCAGAGGGATCCGTGACGTCACTGATTCTTCGTGAGATGCGAGTTTTAGCAGTTTGGGTTTTGGAGGCGAACTTATCATACGTGATTTTTACCATGTAGTCTGCAACATTTTAGGGGAATTATTTCCCTAAGAAAATACAGGCGAAAGATCTCTTTTCCCCCCCTTCACGAAGGGTTAAGACTTAATTGATAAGTAATTATGAAAGCAGTAATTTGCTTGCTCTCTCTCTCTCTCTCTCTCTCTCTCTCTCTCTCTCTCGACGTTGGTAAATATCTCCAACCCGATAGATAACTAACGCCTGTAATAAAAAGAATTGAAACTTTAAAGGATTGTTTGTCTTCGGAGTCCGTCATGGGTTTTTTGTTGTAGCGGCAGTGTTCGGCAGTGTTCGGCAGTGTTCGGCAGTGAAGAAGAAACAATTCAACCACTAGACGACACGCCCCTCCACGCGACGAAGAAAGTACGAGAAATTTAAGATAGCAAACTATATGATTTTTGGTGTTAAAAAAATGACGAGTGTTTAAACCGGAACTGCCACGGCCCGTTCCGGGAAGAGTATACAAAACGAGAAAAGTCGTGGCCCTAAGTAGGGCTATGCAACGCGAGGACGTCGGAACACAAGGATAGCACAGGTACAATTTTATCTTATACAAAATTAATTTGAAAGGTTTTATAATAATATAGTTAGGTCTGAGCTCACGCCAGATAACGTTATTTTATTGTATTTATGAATTAGAAAATGCAGATATACCCGATACACTTGTGGAGAAAGTTTGAATTATCTACTGGACACTATCCTCGAGTGTCCTCGGTCTCTGGACGGGTCTGTCAGAATATTCTGATACGAAGATATTTGACCAAATACTGAAAATAACATAGTATTCAAAGGCCAAATAAGATCCCATCGACACGGCTGCACACTGGCCCATACGATCAATGGGGCACCTCTTTCTTTTCTCTTCATTAACAAGCAAAGATATTAAAACAAATAACACTCAATATTAAAATAGTCCATTATAAACAAAAGGACATATCACCGCAAAGTTGTAATACTGTTTTTT
Source organism: Sepiola atlantica (assembly GCA_963556195.1). Taxonomy (NCBI): domain Eukaryota; kingdom Metazoa; phylum Mollusca; class Cephalopoda; order Sepiida; family Sepiolidae; genus Sepiola; species Sepiola atlantica. The sequence continues at coordinate 17,883,364 of OY744551.1, read as the reverse complement.
TTATCCGTAGCTGGAGAGGGAACGAAAGGGGAGAATGGGAATATAGCGTACGGAAAGATACTAATTTTGAATTTTGCATTTTTATTTTTAACTAGTTTTCAAACAATCGAACCCTAATCTAATGGATGACCAAAACGAGTCACATTTTATTTTATAATCATATATATTCTGAAACTACATTAATTGTAGAAGAGTATTTCATTTAAATCAAACGTTATATGATACTATCGTTAGGTTGGCGTTCACGCCAATCAAACAACGTTATTTTATTGTATTTATAAATTGAAAATGCAGATATAATCCCATAAACATATGAATATAAATATATCTAGGCACCATTTTTTTTTCTTTTAAAAACATATTTCGTTAAATATGATCGACAATTTATGTCTGTATATTTTTGTTTTGATCCTTTCTAGTTTTCGTATATGTTTTCTCGTTTCGAGCGGAAACTGGCCGATGTATCTGCCGTATTCGCTTATGTCCTTAGAACTTTCGGAACTATCTGGATCCAATTCTAGGAGTAGTTATCGAGTAATAAACGCAGTGCTCAGATGTTTATAAGATGTTTTGGCAGAATCATGTGATTGTTACAGTATTAATAAATGATTAGTATAAGTATTACAAGCATTTTAGTAGGTTTTAACTATTATTGACATTTATTTTGTTGGTAGATGGCTTTTTTGTGTTTTGATGTGCAGAATTTTTAATATCTGTTGTTTTTGTTTGTTTGTTGTGTGTTCTAAAATGAAAATTAAACCATATACATATATACATGCAGATAAAACTCGATAAACATATAAAACCCCATAAACAATCAAATAAAAATGATATATATATATATATATATATATATATATATATATATATATATATATATATATATAAAGTTAAGACGTTTTCCCCTGTACCTTTGACGAGAGTAAGAAAATAACCACATGTATCACAGGCTACTAAACTCACCACTATATTAAGCTTATTCACTCGAGCGTGTTATAATACATCTATGATTATTTGCTTAATCTAACACTAAATATTACTTTTAGCCTTCCATCGCATACTCTCCCCATAATATTTAATCCATAGAGGTGGTGGAAAAACTTTTCCCTCTTATATTTTACTACTAACACTATCCCCACCTACACCGGGAACTAATAAACAACGGATTATTTTTTAAAAACGTAACCCTTGTTATTTTCTAATCATCTGGCATTAATTTCATACATAAATTCCGCTGATTTTCGAGAATATCGGATTACGTTATTTCTAACTATTTCGTATAGATGTATTCTTATTCCGTTTCCTACGGAATACATTTAACGAGCATAATTATTTGTAGGGTTTCGTGATTCAAAATGGCTGTTACTATCTCTACAGCGATTCGACTTTAGAGATTTTCCTTATCAGTCTTCGTTTGCTTCAGGTATAATTTCATTTTTTACTTAACCCCTTAGAGAATTTCAAACATAACACCTTTAAAGTATAAAAATCTTTTTCCAAATACTTACCGAGTAAACCTAACTGCGGTCTTCATTTCGATAACATTCAATTGTTGATAGCAATTTCATTGAAGCACGTAATATCAGTTTCTCTACGAAACTTACACTACTTTAACTAACAGACAAGACAAGTTCATTATTTAACTTTTGCTCATCCATACGAATCCCAACATTAATTCAACAGTTGTGTTTTCCTTTTCACGTTAGGTATTCTTCTGTTTTATTTGTGGGGAAATATTTTAAGCAAGACGTTTTCTTTTCTTCGTTATATTTCCTTACAACCTTTATTCTCTCTCTCTCTCTCTCTCTCTCTCTCTATATATATATATATATATATATATATATATATATATATACATTTCGTTGGCAACAATTTCTAAATAAAGCGTGTTTACACTTTCGTAACCAATAAACATTACAACGATACGTACATTTACTTCTGTTCACATAGATTTAAATTAGCATTCGTCGATTTTTTAAGAATATTTTCATACTGACGAATAACGTTCCTTAACTTACGACATTTATAAGAAACACCGACCAGCGTCGCTAAAAAATACTACTGATAATGTAACCTATTTGCGTTCTCTCGGCATTTTAATAAAATATATTATACAGGTGGTCCAAACCAAATAATCATAGTTTTGTCTTTTTGCACTCATACTTGCTTCAAACAGTATTTACTGACCGACACCTCAGATTTGTTTTGCATTTCTAACTCCATACGAAATTGGGATTTACGTGACTAAAATAGTAATTAATCTCACACCTTAATTTGCGAAATTCAGGTAAAAATTGATTTCATTTCTTTTATAATTATTACACAATATATATTTATCTTACGTGACTAAACTAAAATGTACATTCGTTACATATGGTCCATTTAAAGTTACAGTTGACTACCCACGTTAGACACAACGTAAGTTCTTACTGTGTCGAAAATCCACCAACATAAATAAACATTTACGCATTCTACAAGGATTTGCTTTCAATGACGGGCGAGAGAATAGCTAACAGTCCGGCCCGAAACAAGTAACCATTTTTCATAATCGGTCAGTGAAGGCTATATCCTTCTACACTGGCAATTTCTATTTTTGTTCAACTAAGAAGTAATCCTTTTTTAGGGTAAATATTGTCCGATGTGACCTATTTGCGTTCTCTTGGATGTTGACGAATTTTAATCCATTTTTAAGTTCATAAAAAAGAATTTCAAAAACTACCTGGCGAATATACCTGGTGAACCAAGTGCAAGAGAGATACACACAATTGTGATTAAAGGGACGATTAGAATCTTAAAAGGATCTCTCGATTGAAGTCTCTCAAATAGCGGGTGAATGTTTGTCATTTGGTAGGATGTTCTATCCCCGGCAAAAACAAAGCAATAAAAAAAATTGAAAAAAATATTTATGTAAAGAGTTTGAATGCCTAATAGACATCAATCCCAAGTGTCTTCGGTCTCTCTATACAGCGATTTGTCAGTACAACATGAAATTTGGATACTTCACCCTACAATTAACCCTGACAAAATATTCAAAATAACAAAAGTATTCGAAAGCCAAATAAGATCTCCTCGGCACACTGGCCCACACGATGGATATTGCCTCTTTTCTAAGTGGTGTTACCTCAAGTAACAGCACTAAGCTGGATACTCCACCAGACAAGATGAATTCTGATCCTGGAATCCGTAAAGACCACGAAAAGACTACAAGAAAGATAAACTATAACATAGCAAAGTGGTCAATTGGGGAGAGTAGAATTAATATTCTTCGCTTTCTTACAAACTCAACGTTGGCCAGGTCGAGAAGAACGTTAATGAAAACTAGGATGTCTATGTATAGCAGAAAGGGGTAAAGGGTCAGCCCCAAGAAGGGGCCCATTTATTTCTGAGAGCTAACTGAGCAAAAAATAAAAGAAGATGTTCTGGAACTACATTACTCAGAATAGTTGGCTTACTGTATCTCAATTTAAAACGGGGGTATAATAAGATCGTCAGATCAGAATTCGCGTCGGGCATCCATAAAAAGGAAATACCACGTTGCACTTTATTGTAATTGATTTATAACTAAAAAATTATAGAAAAGAAATGGCAATATGGTGTTCAGGTCTTGGAGTACACAAGGTCACTCAATATTCCCAAGTAACGCCGGGTGTGCCTCGGGGGAGTTAATGACTATAAATTTACCGAAAGAAAAGTACGTTCACTGATAATAACCGGTTTTATTCCTTGATGTCTGAGTGAGAACAAATCTCCCCAGATTTCTAGTACTCTTCACCACTTTCGATATTGAAAATGAATTTGCGTTATCACAACGGACGCTTACCATCGATTTCTCGCTGACTACGACCTTTAGTCTTCTCTGAGATTTTGAGGTCTGGTTAGTGCTCTTCATCCTCATTCTTTCCGTCCTCCTTGACCATTAACGACTATTTTGTGTGGTATAAGCCGAGGTTGGTTCCATCACTTTGGGGGGGGGGGGATTTTATGAAATTTTTTGCATTTTCTGTTCCTTGGTTTCATGTGGTGATGTTCTTTCTGTGTTTTTGTTTTCTTCCTATTGCAACTTCTATGTAACTGGTTCGTAGCATATGTTGTTTGGTTTCCGCATTCAAGGATTTTCGTTAAGATTTAACTTGTTTTCATCATTGCCGTCCGTTGTATGGTCCCAGTCTTCTCTTTGATTACAATTTCTCTCAGTCTTTTTTTCCAGGTTTTTCGGGATTGTTCCTAGTGCTCCTACGATTATTGGTATTATATTGACTTTCTTCATACTCCATATTCCTTTCAATTCTTTGGTGAGTTCCGTGTATTTGCCTATCTCACTTGATCTTCACTCTTTGGTCTGCTGGTATTTTTATTATTATTAATATTAGTAGTAGTAGAATTAGTATAAGTAGTAGTAGTAGTAGGAGGAGGAGGGGGAGGTTTATTGACACATATCGTAGTGATGACGGTGGCATGGCGTCATCTGTGTGTAGAGTTATTCTGTCTCACTTTCTTTCTCTTCCTTTTCTTTTGTAACAACCCTCGTCATAATTATGATGGCGTGTTTTGATTTTAGTCGCCGTTCTTCTCTTAAATTAACGGCCGTGCGTCGTTGATAGCTGTGTTGTGTTGACAACATGTTGTAGTAGTAGTAGTCTTCTTGTTGTTATCATGTCTCATAGTGATCATCTGTCCCTCTTTCTCTCTCTTCTTTTTCTTTGTAACGTGATGGTATGTTGATTGTAGCTGCCGTTCATCTCTTTAACAAGCATCAGCGATATTAATAAAAACAACACACAATCTGCGTTTCTATATTTTACCCTTTTTAAAATGTATTCTTCTTTAAAATTGCTCTTACTTTACACCAAATATCACACACTCCCCTAATCTCCCGAGGGGATAACCTGTATCTGAAAACACATCTGTTCTTTCTTACAGACACAAGCCAAGAGAAAGATTTGACTAGCTTATTTGCCACGTGTCACGCCATACTTCCTGCGTGTGATGTCATTTCTTTTGAACACATTAAAACTTAATTACTAGTGGCAAAATCCTCTTTCTACGTAACCATACTTTCCACTCATCATATTATTATAGATGCATTGTGGTCCTTTATGCACTAATACAATTGGGTAAGGGATGAACCTGAAATATCAGCCCAGCGTAAAATAACTCACTGTCGTTGATACTACTGTAACTGTTCACAAATAAAAACAAAAATCTCTATTCTGCACAAGTGGCTGAATTTTAAGTATTTAATCATTTTAAAAGTGTTTTTTTAAAGTTTGACGCTTTTTCGTAATACTCCATCACCCGTTTTTCTCAACTTTTTTACTTATCAATTTTTTTATTTTTTCGGTGTATCATGTCGTAAGAGAATTCCATGTTTTTTGGAAAAAAAAATTCAAATATTTTTGGAATAGAGATCAGTTTCGTACATAAATTGAACGTAAACTGATCCCCCACTTTTTGATCATCACACATTTTTAAAATTCCTTTTTCTGTGTACAATTACTCATCATGTCGCTAGAGAATTCCGGGTTTAGTATAATAGAAATACAAAAGTAGTTTCATTGCTAGAAATTGAAATTGTTACTCATTCCGCATTCCGGATTAATGAGAAAATCAAAAAAACATCATTTATTGTTTTCGGAAATGAGAGCAACTCTTATCAAATTATTCAGCTAAATCTAATGATAACGAAATGTTCATATAGAGAATAAAACTGCCCAAGTGCAGGGATTTGTCTTCTTCTTCTTCTTCTTCTTCTGTCTACTTGTGTTTATAAACCAACAGATATGTCCATGCAGTATAACTGATACTAGTCTTTTCATTCAATGTAGACCAGGTTGTCATAACAATCAACTCAAACATTAAAAATAATCCGGAAAAAATGAACTTTTTTAAAGAATGAATATTAAATCAGACAAATTATTTTTGAAAGAAAAATGTCCATGTTTTAAAAATCAAAAAGTTTATAACATCATTTTATTATTAAGTTTTAATTTAATGTTTGCTGTCAAGCTTACGCAAATTACACGAAATAATATATTTTCACTAAGATTTCTAATACATGCGTTAATTATATTTCGTGATCGTTAATTTATAAATACTGAAAATGTCATTAAAATTGATTGATTTTCTGAATTTTGATGAATTTGTAAGTTAATGGATGACTCAAATTTCCCATAGTCTGACTGTTCGACAGATCCCGTTTACATCTTGATGTCATTTCCCAGTGCACTAGTCTGGTTATTACGATGGTCGGGGATGAGCTGAATGTGTTAATCTACAAATCTACAAATCTACTGAATTCTAGTATATTTTTATTTTTTTAAATCTTTTTTTTTTTAAGTGACCATTATAGACAGTCAAAATCAATTATTATTTTTTATTTGAAACTTTAATTTTCGGCTTATAAAATATTTTATTTATTTTTTTTAGATTTACTTTTAAACTTTAATTTTTTTTAAACAAAAGATCATCTATGAATATCTGTTCAAAACGCGCTGACAAATAATTCCGTCGTAATGTTGTGGGAAAAATCGTTTTCTTCTCAACGCGAAAGGTCAACGAAGGTTTGAAAGAAGGTTCTAGAAACGGGCGATAGCGATCCATTTCACGAATATGCGCAGACAGCGTTAGATTAACACTATGTCAGCTCAGCCATTGTCACAGAACAGGAAGAGACAAAGGCCATTTCCACTTCACTCGGTTAAAAATAAATATTTCGGACGTCCTGAAAAAATGTATAGACATTCTTAGATGCGTCTGCGAATATCATTGAGAAGCTTTTTGGGTTTTTTCGTTGGTCTGTCACATTAAAGTTTCAGTACAAGAGGAACAGTCTCCTTGGTGACAGCTTTTGGGTTCGAATTCGGAAATTGACAAGCATAGTTTTTCAGCAAAATGTTACCCATTATATTTTTAGTCAAATGTTGAGGAGGGGGGAAATTAATAATTTTTTTCGTCAGTTTTTATTTATTATTAACACTTAAGAAAATCAAACTGCTTTTTATATTGAAATCTTTTCATTATGCTTGTAAATATATATTAAATATAATGCTCCCCTTTGTTTTATAAATCTCCCAAGTTTTATTTAAATGTTTTTGTTTAATTTGTTTTCTTTGTTTAGGCGTTATTCTTTTAAGTTTGTAACTTTTTTAATCAAAAATTCCTTATTTTTATAAATTTCTAAAGTCTACAAAACAGAACATTTTGTAAAGATATCTGCGTGTTTATTGTTTATAATTTAACCGGAAATTAAACATCCGGTGTCAAGCCAACACGTGTCCTTATAGTCGTTTATGATTTTGGTGTAATTCAAGTATAATTTATCCTAAAATATATATTTTAGAAATGGCAGAAACAACTGTTTGTTAATAAAGTGTTTTGGGGTGATGTATGGAATGTTTTTTCTGAATAACTATAATTATATGATGTAAAATAAGAGCTCTATTTGTACTATACACTATTTAGCTACTACATAAACCTTTGAGCGAATTTAAAGAAATATATTAAAAATATATATCTATAACTGAATCAAATACACACACACATATATATATATATATATATATATATATATATATATATATATTAAATCCCCGAAACAGTTTTTCATGGTAAACAACTGATGATCCCTTAAAATAGTGTTAGAAACTAACTAATATAATAACTGTAAAAAATAAATTGACTTACATGAGTGATTTTCCACTGGAAAACTTGAGACTATAAGTTTGTTTTTTTTTAGTTTTTTTTTAGTTTTTTTTATTATATAGTTTTAATGGTTGAGAAACTTCCGAGACTATATATATATATGCTAACATTATTAAACATAACATAATTCTTCTGTTTGATTATGCCTTTTTTATTTTTAGCATTTTTTTAATGATTGTTTTGGATGTGAAAATCAAGGAAATGAATATATGTTCGATATGTCTCACGAAGGTTTTTGATTATTCGTCGAATCTTCTTGAGGAGACAAAAACAAATTTTAAAATAACTGGAGAGAAGAAGAGAATTTCAAAAACAGCCGAGAACGCGTACGTGAAGTCGGTTAGACATCAAAAGAGCGAACTCGTACAAATCCATGACAGACGTTAACCGACGTCACGTGCGTTCTAAGCTGCTTTTTAACATTCTATTTTTCTTGTTATGTTTAATAATTTTTGCATAAATGAATACATATATATATCATGTTTATATGTTCATAAAAGTAATCCATGGACACGTGTTTCTGGCTCTCAGCGTTCATCAGCATTGATAACTTGGACATGGATCAAACCTTTGATATCAATGTCTATAGTCTGGCGTTTGACCTCCCGACCATGACGTCTTGCCCGAAATATGTACGATTTTTACCACATAAATAGTTAGTGTATTTTATGTAATTGTTTTTGTAGGTAATGATTTTTGGAGAAGATTGAATTTTTGGTCACCATTAACTTTAGAAGACGTATTGGGGGACCAGAAATGCAATCTTCTGAATTACTCTTTATCACTTAAGAAGTGAAAATCATAAACAGATAAATTTAACAACCATCACCTACAAAAAACAATTACATTGAATACAATAATATATATATATATATATATATATATATATATATATATATATATATATATATATATATCAATTAATCAAGTGAAAATATATTAACATAATTAACATACAACCAATATTTTCAAAATGCTCAATAACAAGTAGAACATTTATAAAATCCATAGGTAACTGTTTGAAGTGCCTACAGTTAAAACCTATCTCATCTCGTTCATTAAGTAGACAACTTTTATCAGGAAGCATAACAATAGCCACCTTTTCACTAATACAAATAAAACAAGTGGAGTTGTGCAGTTAACTTGTTGAAGACTTTTTAACTTTTTACTTTTATTCAGTCTGTAAAGAGATGTTATAACATTGAAACGCTGGTTGACTGGCGTAAACTGTAATAGTGTTTATGTAATTATATATATATATATATATATATATATATATATATATATATATATATATATATATATCAATTACACATAATATCAATATATCAATTGTGTGTATTTATGCAGCTTTTTTCATTCAAGCAAATATTGTTAAAAAAATGACAGAATTATTCCCCTTAATTATACCTTTTTTTAATATTTCTAATGATCTTTTGTATCTTAACAAAAAATAATATATCTTCCATATGTATCAAAAACGTTTTCGATTCTTGGTCGAATCATCTGCAGGTGACAAATAAAAATAAACAAATGAACTAGAGAAAAATGACTTCACGTGCGCATTTCTCGATTATCTTTAAAAATTCTCTTCTCACCTCTTTTCTTTATTTTCTTTTGTCACCTTAAGATGTTCTGACGAAGAATCGAAAACGTTCGTTATGCGTATAGAATATAGATGCATGTTTTATTTTAACACAAAAAATCATTACAAAAATTGAAAATATAAAAACGGTATAATCAAGCAGATTATAGTACGTCATGATGAAAAGAAATCAATAAAATTCTCCATCGCCAAAAGTCATAGCTAATATACAAAGTATTTTTTAAAGAATATGTTACATATTTTCTCTCTCTATATATATAGTTTAAAAATAAATAATTTATATATATATATATATATATATATATATATATATATATACATATGCGTGAGTAAATATGAAATGAGAGTTTCAGACAAAATGTGAAATTGCTTAAGAAAATGTAGAAAAAGCGTAGTAACAAACTAGCAAAAATATGGACACGAACACGTCATTGTAGCTGGGCCAAGATATTTCGGTCGATGGCTGCGACCATATTCGTTTGGGAAAGAACTTTATTAGCAAAAACTCGGCAATTTATACATAAGTGAGAAGAAAAAGAAAAAAGGAAGCGGCAGGAGCTAGAAGGAGGCAGGAGTGGGTATAAGAAAATTGAGACTACATGTGTAAGGTATATGAGGGGAGAAGGAGTAGGAAGAGTGGATATGAGCAGTGAGTGAGTGGTAGGATGAAGAGGAGGCTGGATTAACACGTAGTGTGAAATGAAACAATAAGAAAGGGGGAAGAAATGGAGGAAAAACGGGATGCGTATAATTAAGCATGCGACTACATGTAAAAGGGAGAGCAGAGGGTGGGGGAGTAGATAGAATAGTGGGTAAGGAATGGGGATATTAGTGAAGGGTGAAATAAGGGTGAAAATGTGTGAGGTGGCGAGAATTAGGAGCACCTAGTGAGAATCTTACGGTTGGAAACTATTAAAATGAATTAGATTAAATTGAATAAAATAAGACATTACAATAGATGACAATTGAAATTGAAAGAAATAAAAAAAATAAAAATAAATAAAAATTAGGAAAAAGGAGAAAACAAGAAAAATGGCGAGAATTTAGGAGGGGAGATGTTAAAGAATGTAAATTATCCATTGTCGCATTTTCTTAAGTTGTGTTCAGAAAGGATGATTTCAGCTATGATGTTGGAAAGGTTGTAGAAACCCGGTCTTTGTACGATGTTATTGCTGCATCGTAGAATCGAACTGGGTTCGATTAGGCGACACAATTTAACATCGTGGATGCATTTTATTGTGTTTACCTTAAGCATGTCAATGTGATGATATGGGAAATCATATGCTTGATTGCTTATGTTCATATATCATCTTTTTTAAAGGACGCCGTGTCTCGTCAACATAGATTTTCTTTCAGTCATTGCAGGGTATGGTGTATATTCCTGTGAGTGTAGGAGATATATGTTCTTTGTTTTTGTGTCTTTTTCAAATGTGTTTATAGTGAGCGTGGTCGATTGGATGGTTCTAAAACAATGTTGGGCAAGGATAGAGAAAAGATGTTTGTTGTGTGAGTTAGTAGGACGGAAGATGTTACTTTGTATAAGCGACATAGTGCTTGGAGATTTAGTTTTGTTATTGAAGTGTATCTGGATAAAATGGTTGGTATATTTCAATATTTTGATCGAGGATTCTATTGTCTCGTATTCCTTACTAAGATATACTGGGCTGCATTTACGTAAAGCTCTGAGATAAAAACCTATAATCATATTATATTTTCTGTAGTGATTGTCGTGTGACAAATAATGTATGTAATCATTTTTGTTAGTTGGTTTCGATAAACTTGATAAGATGGAGTATTAGTTTGTTATCCCGCTTTTCCACATTTCCTTAATCAATTTCACACACTCATAACACACACATATAAATATAAATATATATATATATATATATATATATATATATATATATATATATATATATATATATATATATATATATATATATATATATATATATATATATTGGTACAGGAAAATTAGTACAACATTTGTACGGTCGGTTTCAAGTACAGAAGGATTTAGATTCGGCTCTCTTCAGCTTCTGTTGTCATCTGTATCGAAAAACCGACGGTACAAATGTTGTACTAATTTTCCTGTACCAAAATAACTAAATATTACGCTCTTATTTTTTTATTTTAAACTTCAATTCTTAATTAATCGAGCACTCTGCAGGGATTTTCCCTGCTATATTACAAAGAAGGTGTATATATATATATATATATATATATATATATATATATATATATATATATATATATATATATATATATATATATATATATATAATTCAGTTTTTTAGTACTTTGCGTTTACCTGACGATCCTGGTTTCGTAAAATGAGAGTAGACTACTTACTTATATATTCGAATCTATTTCAGCGATGCAAATTTTTATTTTTTGCTTCTTTTCCTTTTAATTTCTTATTTTTGCACCTCTATATTCATTACTTTCTTCTTTTCAACGAAAACTTATCTAAAAATCTTATAGACATTTTTTGTAGATTAAGAAAAATCGTTTTCCGCACCAACTACCGGCATTTACCCGCAGGCCGGTCAAATTCTTTAATATTCCCGGGGCTTTGAACATCAGAACACAGGCCGTGTAAGCGAATAACACGATATCAAATTAGACATCGCCATGTTCACACGTGTGAGGAATCATTTCCGTGCAAGGTAGAAGACCACCGCTTCTACAGACCAAATTCCTGTGTCTTGTACTGATTCTTCGGACGTGATTCTTTGCGAATTCTAACTTGAAGGAAACATGAATTCCTTTAACAGAATGTTACTCCTTCTTCTAAAAGAGTATAAATATTCAACCACAGATTCCTTGTAGTTGATGATGTTACACATTCAGATTGGCAAAAGTCACTTCTCTTTATAAGAACACTAAAAGAAGGAATTGCGAAACAACGAAAGGCGTCTCTGTAGATAAATAAATAATACTTAATCATCTAATTATTATACTAAATCTCCCTTTATAAATGGAGGGCACTTTGGTTGGGACAAAATAATTACATCGCCCAGACAGTAACGCTATAATTTCCTCCCCCTACTTTGAACACTTTAAATGTAATTACCTAATTTGTATTTAAACCGTATTTATACGTTTCGATTGCGCAGCTGACCTGATGGCCAAAGGGTTAACGACGTTTGGTTACAAGACACAGGGTTGTAAGTTCGAACCTGTTGGTAAGTAATTTTAATCTATACTAATGAGCCTGAAAAAGACGAAACAAGCCGGTCTCTAGATAAATAAAAATTATTTAATTATATTTTTGCAGAGAACCATAACAATGTGTTTTTTAAATAAATAAAAAATGTTAAACAATTGTTTTTTTTATAAATAAAATTTGTAAAGTTCTCTGAATTACGAATAAGAGCAGTTATGTTGCTTTCAATGCTGGCAGATTGAACTTGAGTCGGAAAGATGTAGTAGTGGTGGGTCCAATGTAACAGTTCGGTTTAATATCTTTTTTGGAAGAGATACATTCTCCCAGGCGCCATTGAAACTGATTAAATTACGTTGGTTCGTTTTACTAGTTTGTTTTTTGTCTGAGATGGTATTATTGTTAATTATGGGTTAGAAGTTTTTGATTTTTATAGGAAATTATAAATCTAATTCGTTTATTAGTATTAACAGGAGATATATGTCTGTATATTATGTGTTTAATAACTTTTCGTCTTGTTTAGTATTATGATGCAACTATATATATATATATATATATATATATATATATATATATATATATATATATATATATATATATATGTATATATATATATATATATATGGGATTGTTTAGCTGGTTATTAGTTTTATCTAGGTTTCTAATGGTTAATTTTATTTGTTCATCTACTAGGTAGTTGGGGAATTGTTTAATGTTTTTAATTCATTGAGAAATATATTTTGGTTGAGAAGATCAATTTAGCCAGGTTTATTAGATGTTTTTAATTGCTATTTTATAGTGTTATGAACATTTGCTTCTGTAGTTGAACATCCAAGAATGAATGGAGGTAGTGTTATTAGATGTTTTTAATTGCTATTTTATAGTGTTATGAACATTTGCTTCTGTAGTTGAACATACAAGAATGAATGGAGGTAGTGTTATTAGATGGAAAGGGGATGAGGTCATAATTGTTGAAGTCAATAAGTACATCTAGAAATGAAATGTTGTTATTAATGTTTAGTTCATAGGTGAATGTGAGTACAGAGTTTGTTTGAAAAATGTTTTCTAGTTCTTTTATTATTGTTGTCTGCTAGAATAAGGATATCGTCCACGAACCTGACATAATTGGAGGGTTTGGTGATATTATTAAATATTTTGTTTTGGAGATTAGATATATAACAATTATTGAACGTTGGTCCAAGTACGGAACCCGGGGATACGCCATCAACTCATGTGTAAATATTATGGTCGTAGAAACGGACTTCGGTTGTGCATATTAATAATAACTTTTTGAGAATTCTAGAATTGATTTTGAGAGAAAGGAGAGATGAGTTATTGTATATGTCATTAATTATGATGTCGATTGTTTCATGAAGTGACACATTAGTGAATAGACTTTCGACATCAGTTAAACATCGATTATTTACTTTTGTAGTTTGGAGAATATGTATGAGTTTTACGTTTAACCATCTAAATATTGTAAATTTTAAATATTGTAAATTTTAAATATTGTAAATTTTAAATATTGTAAATTTTAAATATTGTAAATTTTAAATATTGTAAATTTTAAATATTGTAAATTTTAATTAGTCACTGATTCGTAGTCGGGGATCTTATCCATCGGCCATAGCCAATTAGTTAGTAAATATAGAGGAACTTTTAATGAAAATAGCGAAATCGGCGGCTATTTACCAGGCAGTTAGAGTGATCTACGAAACGGCGTTCGGATCGTGCATATAGCTATTTGTACTGCTTGTTATTAAAGCTACTCGAGAGTGTCCAGCCTTTGTGGGAGAGGGCTGATAAACAATAATATTTTTATAAATAAATATTAATTATTTAAATACCTAGAGACATCGATGTTTCATGCTAACGCAATCTTCAGTCTAGGAACTAATTCTCAACAGTCGGTAGGCGCGAACCCCGATCACAAATCGCCACTGATTCGTAGTCGGGGATCTTATCCATCGGCAATAGCCAATTAGTTAGTAAATATAGAGGAACTTTAAATGTAAATAGCGAAATCGGCGGCTATTTACCAGGCAGTTAGAGTGATCTACGAAACGGCGTTCGGATCGTGCATATATATATATATATATATATATATATATATATATATATATATATATATATATATATATATATATATATCAGGGTCTTTTTATTTCACCCCTGGTGGAGGAACCTCCCTCTGGTTATATATAGAGTTGGGAAGCAAATTAGTCTTATTGACAAATTTGAATATACTGCCCAAACGCAAACCGAAATTCTTTATTGATTCACTAAAATTTTTGTTTGTTTCTGATCTGAATATTTTAAAAAATCAGCGCACAGGAGAGGCGACTAATCAGGGTTTATGATCACCTGGACACCAGGTCCCTCAGAAGGACATTGCCAGGATCACTGGTGTCAGTGAGAGGATGAGATCTCCTGGCAGTGAGGGCACAAGGGCCGGAGAGATGAACCTTCTTAAACCCCCTCAAGAGCAAAATCAAAGAAAGACACTCACTGTCAGCATGAGAAGGCATGCTAAGATTCTAAAGGTCGATCCCATCACTGTAAGGACTACTGTGAACCGGAACTTTGGTCTCACGTCCTTTGTTAGACAACCAAAGCGGTTTGTTTTATTTTTTTAAGAATATGTAGAGAACCGCATTTTTCAAAATTCGCCTTTAATCGGACGTCAGTAGTGAATACGTTTTTCTGCCCTTTCTCTCAAGAAGGGGGTGCTCGGTATAGGAAATAAAAAAAGGCTGAGAAAACATTGGTTTGATTTGTTTTACGGCAAATCAACCATATGTGGCTTATTTAATGCCGAACAAAGCTATCAAATATAATTCTATAGGTAGGAATTGTATTTGATATAGAATTTATATGTCTAGAATAGATTGCACTTAGAATACGTCTGTCTTAAAATACATTGATCCTTAGAAACATCACGTTTTAATGACATTTTTATATACATACATTAAGCTTTGAATATATTACTCTTTGAATATATTGTTTTTTAATATATTACTCTTTGAAGATATTGTTTTTAAATATATTACTCTTTGAGAATAACCACACCAAAGCTGGAAAAGACTCCGACAATCCTTTAAACTACAGACCTCTACCACTAGTTTTGTGTTTGAAATAAAGTTGTCAAATATAATTCCATAGGTAAGGCAATTATTTATATTCCTAGAATATAATTCCATATGTAAGACAATTATTTATATTCCTAGAATATAATTCCATAGGTAAGGCAATTATTTATATTCCTAGAATATAATTCCATAGGTAAGGCAATTATTTATATTCCTAGAATATAATTCCATAGGTAAGGCAATTATTTATATTCCTAGAATATAATTCCATAGGTAAGGCAATTATTTATATTCCTAGAATATAATTCCATAGGTAAGGCAATTATTTATATTCCTAGAATATAATTCCATAGGTAAGGCAATTATTTATATTCCTAGAATATAATTCCATAGCTAAGGCAATTATTTATATTCCTAGAATATAATTCCATAGGTAAGGCAATTATTTATATTCCTAGAATATAATTCCATAGGTAAGGCAATTATTTATATTCCTAGAATATAATTCCATAGGTAAGGCAATTATTTATATTCCTAGAATATAATTCCATATGTAAGGCAATTATTTATATTCCTAGAATATAATTCCATAGGTAAGGCAATTATTTATATTCCTAGAATATAATTCCATATGTAAGGCAATTATTTATATTCCTAGAATATAATTCCCTAGGTAAGGCAATTATTTATATTCCTAGAATATAATTCCATAGGTAAGGCAATTATTTATATTCCTAGAATATAATTCCATAGGTAAGGCAATTATTTATATTCCTAGAATAGAATTCCATAGGTAAGGCAATTATTTATATTCCTAGAATATAATTCCATAGGTAAGGCAATTATTTATATTCCTAGAATATAATTCCATATGTAAGACAATTATTTATATTCCAAGAATATAAATCCATAGGCAAGGCAATTATTTATATTCCTAGAATATAATTCCATAGGTAAGGCAATTATTTATATTCCTAGAATATAATTCCATAGGTAAGGCAATTATTTATATTCCTAGAATATAATTCCATAGGTAAGGCAATTATTTATATTCCTAGAATATAATTCCATAGGTAAGGCAATTATTTATATTCCTAGAATATTTTGCTCTTAGATGATAAGAATACACCGCTCTTAGATAGCCAGAATACATTATTCCCAGAATACATTGCCCCCCACCCCGAAGGAAATTTCACAGTGCAAACGAAGCCATTTCTCTTAGAAAGGAACTTTACTGAGAGTGTGTAGCATTAGTCACAGAACTCCAAGAAAAAACATTACTCCCTGAAGAACATTACTTCTTTGGAAACATTATTCTTTGGCATTGATAATCTTATTTGTTCTCAACATGATTTACCCTCCTGGTATCTATTTGGAGCGAAAAATAAAATTAAAATTAAAAAAAGAAGAAATGAGGTTTTGATTTTTGGGGAAGAATCAGATTGAATAATACAGTTGGGGATGAAGTTATAGATACTGGGGCATGAGGTGACCAGCCGATTGATCGGATCAGGCCTCTCCGACCTCTAGTCTAACAATAGTAAGAATCCGAAGTGACCTAGCTACGGACGACTCAGCCATCAGGATCCCGTCCTAAAAAGTTACGGGTCACCACCAACGGCTTACAGGTGGCACCGTTTTCACGGTGTCTTACTCCCCTGTGTGGGGTGCGTGAGAAAAAAATGTAGCATCAAATAAAGTAAGCGATGAAAGTTGCTTTTGGGTTTTACGAGTCTTCAATTTTAAACCAGCCTGTGAGGAAGAAAAGATGCTTCCAGAAATTCTAGAACAACACCCCCCCCCAACGGAAGGACAAGTAAGTCTTTCTTTTTAGGCTAGTTTAAGTTTAGACGGGACACCCAGACAGATAGCCATTTCAGCATGGCTTTTTTTTTACTGTTCGCAGAATTCGTTCTCAGAATATTTTTTAAGGTAGTATAAAAATAAGTCGTATTTACTTTACATAACCTAATGTATTCTCTGTAATTTGTTTGCTCTGCTAACTCATATTTATTTGACTGTGTTTATAGACTATTAATGTTCTCACTTTCGTTAGAAATTACGCCTGTGATTTTCACTTCTTTTATGCATCATGTGTTATTTGTTTCGTTTGCGTTTGTCTTTGACAAACAGTCTTTGTGTGAAAGAATTATATATATATATACATATATATATATATATATATATATATATATATATATATATATATATATATATATATATATGTAAATTCAACTGTTCCTGTATTATTACTATTTGTTTATTTTTCCCGATATTGGTTTTCACGATGAAACAACATATTCAGCATGGTGTCGCTCGTGACCCCCAGCAAAAACGAGAATACCTTTGTTACAGTGCTACATGTCTAAGCTTCAGTTTGAAACATCATTTTCTCTGGTCTGTCAAGTGTTCATTTTAAATAACATGTCGTTGGTGTATGTCAGGCTTATTTTTATTTTTTGAATATATAACTTTTTCTGCAAATTTTAATGGAAGGAATGATTCACAGGTGAAAGTTCAAATATCGACCTTAGCGAAAAAACGGAAGTTGGCAAAATCTTGTGACTTCTGAGGAGAGGGAATTCTGTCTGTTTCCTGGCCATACATAAAGCAGAAAAGACGTGAAAGTCGTTGCTCCTAATTTTACCCCATTGAGGATAAGGGTGGGCGAATAATGTAACTTACATAATGCACGGCACAAGCCGACTTAATCTCTCTCTTTCCCCCCCCCCTCTCTCTCTCTCTCTATTTTTCTCTCTCTCTCTCTAACGCACGCCAGTAACCCGTCCTTTAAAGTGTTAATCTCTCTCTTTCTCCCTCTCTCTCTCTCTCTAACACACGCAAGTAACCAGTCGTTTAAAGTGTTAATCTCTCTCTCTTTCTCCCTCTCTCTCTTTCTCTCTCTATCTCTCTCCCCTCTCTCTCTCTCTCTCTCTATCGCTCTCTCCCTCTCTCTCTCTCTCTCTAACACACGCAAGTAACCTGTCGTTTAAAGTGTTAATCTCTCTCTCTTTCTCCCTCTCTCTCTCTCTCTCTTTCTCTCTCTCTATCTCTCTCTCCCTCTCTCTCTCTCTATCGCTCTCTCTCTCTCTAACACACGCAAGTAACCAGTCGTTTAAAGTGTTAATCTCTCTCTTTTTCTCCCTCTCTCTCTCTTTCTCTCTCTATCTCTCTCTCCCTCTTTCTCTCTCTCTATCGCTCTCTCCCTCTCTCTCTCTCTCTCTCTCTCTCTCTCTTTCTCTCTAACACACGCAAGTAACCTGTCGTTTAAAGTGTTAATCTCTCTCTCTTTCTCCCCCCCCCCTCTCTCTCTCTCTCTAACACACGCAAGTAACCTGTCGTTTAAAGTGTTAATCTCTCTCTTTCTCCCTCTCTCTCTCTCTTTCTCTCTCTATCTCTCTCTCCCTCTCTCTCTCTCTATCGCTCTCTCCCTCTCTCTCTCTCTCTCTCTCTCTAACACACGCAAGTAACCTGTCGTTTAAAGTGTTAATCTCTCTCTCTTTCTCCCTCTCTCTCTCTATCGCTCTCTCCCTCTCTCTCTCTCTCTCTCTCTCTAACACACGCAAGTAACTCGTCGTTTAAAGTACTAATCTCTCTCTATATATATCTATCTATCTATCTATCTATCTATCTATCTATCTATCTCTCTAACGCACGCAAATAACCCGTCGTTTAAAGTGTTAATCTCTCTCTCTTTCTCCCTCTCTCTCTCTCTCTCTCTCTCTAACACACGCAAGTAACTCGTCGTTTAAAGTGCTAATCTCTCTCTCTCTCTCTCTCTCTCTCTCTCTCTCTCTCTCTCTCTCTATCTATCTATCTATCTCTCTAACGCACGCAAATAACCCGTCGTTTAAAATGTTAATCTCTCTCTCCTCGCTTTTTTCTTCTCGTGACTTTTTGCTGTTGAATATATAATAATCTACGTACAAAAATGACTTGAAGCTTTGCGTGAATTATTTGCAATGTGAATTACACACCTGGGCATCGTAAAGCGCGCAGATTGAATGGGCGCATCTTAAAAATGAATCTGTTTTTTTTTGTATGTTTTTCTCATGTCGATCAAATTGTTATATTCGATAAGAATTTACGATTAAAAAATGTTGTCAAGGAAAAAGTTCTGCCATTGTTCTGCGGGTTTCAAATCCGATTAGCTCAGCTTTCATTAAATTAGCTGCAGTTATTGAATTATGAATGATAAAACCTTCTAAGCGTAGACACGTTCAGAATCGGATGAAAAAGGAACAATGAGAAAATATCGGTTTGTTTGTGAGCAGTCAAATTCCTCGTCTCCTCTTTTTCATTTCCCTGTACGTGTTTCCCGTCTCAAGCTCGCCCTATCTGTCTACCTAACAACGAACGGGCAAACGAAGATTCAGTGAAAACAATGGGTAATTATTTCATCTACGCGCTTCCATATTATTGAATTATAACATTGCAACGAACATTTGAGTCATTTGAGTCCGCAATCGATATGTAAAAGGCGAAATTATCGAAATTCGCCTTTGCGATTGATTTACATTGAAAACTAGGACTGCAATTTTATCTTCGGTTCGTCAATTAAAAGTAATTCATGCCACTCCTGTAAGGTGGCCCATAAAAATGCCATCCATTGAAGCGTTAATAAAATTCACACAGGAGGGATAGAGGGAGGTAGGGGAGTTAGAGAGATGGAGGTAGGGGAGTTGGAGAGAGGGAGGTAGGGCAGTTAGAGAGAGGGAGTGTGCATGTGTTCTTTTTTGTTGTGTTTTTTTGTTGTTTTTTTTGTTGCGTCTTTTTTGTTACTTATATTCACTTCAAACAAGGCAAGTGTTTCTGACTATCGGCCGTCATCAACATGGCTAATTTGGGCAAGACTATATATATATATATATATATATATATATATATATATATATATATATATATATATATATATATATATATAAATGAAGGAGAGTGGAAAGGAATAAGAGAAAGCAAAAGCCAAATCAAAATTCAATTCAAAAGTTCAAAGCAAGGTATAATCCGCAAAAAGGCAATTTATTCAAGTTAAATTTTCCTTAAGCCAGGCTTTTCAAAGATCAAAATCTTATCATCAGAGGAAGTCGCTGGGATAGATAAGTTGGCAATGGCCAAGATTTAAAATTTGAAAAAATGAAATAAAATAAAAATTGTAGGGAAGGAAACGTAAGGCAAAACTGTGCCAGGGTGCAAGCAAATGTCCGATTGCCAAAAAGTCCGGTGTCGAAGAGTCCAGCGGAGAGGATACGATGTAGATAGGTAGGTCGTTAGAGGCACGAGAAGTAATGAGAGAAGTTTCAAAGTTAAACTCCAAGAAGCCACAACTTCAGGTACGGCGAAAATAGAAAATCCAGGAAGGGTAAAAAGTCCAATAAGAGGTACATTCGATGATGCAGGCAGGCGTCAGAGGAGATTAAGATGTAAAATATTCGCCATTAAAGAAACTTTAAAACACTTTCCTTTGTCATCTCTGCCCGGGAAGTTTCTTTAATGGCGAATATTTTACATCTTAATCTCCTCTGACGCCTGCCTGCATCATCGAATGTACCTCTTATTGGACTTTTTACCCTTCCTGGATTTTCTATTTTCGCCGTACCTGAAGTTGTGGCTTCTTGGAGTTTAACTTTGAAACTTCTCTCATTACTTCTCGTGCCTCTAACGACCTACCTATCTACATCGTATCCTCTCCGCTGGACTCTTCGACACCGGACTTTTTGGCAATCGGACATTTGCTTGCACCCTGGCACAGTTTTGCCTTACGTTTCCTTCCCTACAATTTTTATTTTATTTCATTTTTTCAAATTTTAAATCTTGGCCATTGCCAACTTATCTATCCCAGCGACTTCCTCTGATGATAAGATTTTGATCTTTGAAAAGCCTGGCTTAAGGAAAATTTAACTTGAATAAATTGCCTTTTTGCGGATTATACCTTGCTTTGAACTTTTGAATTGAATTTTGATTTGGCTTTTGCTTTCTCTTATTCCTTTCCACTCTCCTTCATTTCTACCTGCTCTATCCTGGATATTGAGCTGTATACTCTTCACAATAGGGTCTTACCTTTCCTAAAAGTTCGCTTTTAGTACACCTCTTTATATATATATATATATATATATATATATATATATATATATATATATATATATATATATATATATATATATATTGAGAGAGAGAAGTTTTAAAATAAATATGTTACATACAATTTTAACTTTTCTCCTTCGGGGTTAAAATCCGTACCAAAGTCAGACGAGTGGAGTCTCTGCCATTTCTGAAGATAGCTTGTTCGCTGTCGGTGTGAGGTATGATCCTGGTCAGTCCTACAAGGTCCACCTTCCCAGGCTTTACCTTTCACTCGGGTAATGCCGATGGGGCTGCCAGCAATTTTTGTACGGCCAGAATGCTCTTCCTCTAGAGCGCTGGTTTCCGAATCCCACTTTCCGACCTTGTATCACATCTCGCCGTGAGAGGGAGATAAACAAACTTCTCGTTTGTTGCTTATGTCACCGGGCAACGCCGGATAACCATGCAAATAAGCCATAATTGTTATATATATATTTGGAACACGTCCCTAGCATAATTATACCAATACAAGCATTAATTTATGAATGTGTAATCAATCATTTGTGATCACAAGAAAATAAGAATTCGGCGAAGACTCAAATAGGAATGTATTAAAAACGCAAAATGTAAAGTCAGCTCTCGGAACAACATTCTCCGGAAACTGACCAATTCAAAGTGGGGAACTACAGTACATACACTAAGATGTACTGCCTTGGTTCGTTGCTGTTCCTCTACGGGGTACGCGTATCTTGTTTCGGAGACATCAACCCATGCAAATAAAGTCGACCAAACATTGAAAAACACCTGCAGCTTGATCACTGGTTGCCTGAAGCCTACTAACCCTAACCCCAACCCTAACCCTAACCCGCATCTCCCCGCTTGCATTGTCCTTCAGATATGAGACGGGAAGTTGCCAGTTTCTTGCTACCAGTGATGAACGCCATCTCCTGCATGGGCGTGAACCATCGGTCCAACGACTCAAGTCAAGTAGAAGTTTTTTTCAGCCATGTCAAATTCCTAACATCTTAGCAGCTGTGGACCACACGGTGAGAATCACTCATTTTTGTTGATATAAGAAACTAGCCCTTCGGAATCCTTCCTTTCTGGTTCAAAAGTACCATGAGTCCAATGGACGATACTCAACCAGCTGGGAATGGAAATAGAGCGATTAAGAGAATCTATGGCTAGATATGTTTAAATGTATGATGCGAACATATGTGTCCATAAATATTTCTATAAGCCACTATTCGCACTATTTGCACTATTTGCAACATCTCTTGAAGAAAACGTTATACACAGTGTAATACGTCAAATTAGTTGCTCAAATAAATGATATTAGAGTCACTGTTAAAAATAATAGGTTAATATTCGCCCATGCAGGGAGTATTGTTACCACATCTTGGCTGGTGCACCAACCGCTAGCCTCTCCTTCTTGGACAGTGTAGTAAAAAGAATTTCGAATATAATAGGTCCGTCACTGTCTGCCAAGCCCCAGCCTCTGTCGCATCGCCGCAATGCTGCAATGTTGCATACCTATGCTTACTTTACAAGTACTCCCAAGGAATGTGTTCCAATGAGCTTACTACACTTGCCACTCTTAACGATAATACCCCCGATACACCCGACTAGAAGCTGACCCCATCTCTTCATTTTAAAAGTCGCTAGCTACCAGAAGATTCTCTACTCTAATAGCTTCCTTCCTCGGGTCGCTTACCTTTGGGATTTTCTACCTGCTCCCTGTTTCCAGATTGTACTAACCTGCAGACATTTGAATGTAATGTGAGCAAACATCTTACTGCCCAACCCCCACCCAGGTTGCCCCCTATAATTCTGGCCCCTATCACAATAGCATGTTACACTTCAGTGGCAATATGCCTTGCCTGGGTGAACAAAAGTGTTTAAAATACGTTAGATAGAAAAACAAGGGAGAAAAGTGAGTAACGAGAAGAAGCCCGTCAATTAAATTATCGTATTTCTGTTTATTTTGTTAATACCTGATCTCTTATTGTTAAAAGAAATGAATGAGAATATCTCGTCTCTTGGAAGATTCTCTAAATGTGTATAAAGTTGAAAAGAATAAGAAATATACACCTTGACTTCTGTTAAAGTAATTAAAAACAGTCAAAATTACATCGGTCGCTCGGAGAAGAGACGTGTGCAACCAAAGCGAAACACTTTCTTCTACAAATGCAAGTGAAATACGCGATACATGGATGAGTCTGTGTAAATTCGTCTAAAATAATTCATGCTATAACAATTCAGCTACAATTATAATTCCTCTCCCATAATTTGTCTACAAATACAATTCAACTACGTCAATATATCTACTGATACAATTGATCTATGTTATCATATAATTTAATATATGAAATTAAGTCGGCCATATTTTCGTAGTTAGACCTATATAGCTTCCGTCCTAAAATATAGATATTGTGAGTAACAATTTGTTTGTCTTTAGGGTTGGTCCATGTTGTTAAGAATTTGATTTGTTTTAAAAAATAATTATTCCGGCTAGGAAGATTGTTCGACTGGGGCATTTCTTAAACAGCATCAGCCGCTTACGAACTCAATAAACATAACATGGATCTATATGTGTCCTCCATCACATAATCAGTTTTACTCTTAAAAATAATTATTTTTGTTCACTCCAAACTAGACATATTGACATTAAAACGTTAGGTAGGGAGTTGGGCAGCAAGATGTTTCTTCATATTACATTTAGATGTCTGCATGTTGATACGGTCGGTGAAACAGTGACTATGGGTAGAATTGCAAAGGCAAGTATTCCGATGAAAGAAGGTATTAGAATAGGGACCTCGAGAGTGAAGGGTGGAATATTGCTGCTAGTCGGGTAGGTCTTGATTATTTATGTTGAGGTGGTACAAGTTCATTATGTTCACGGAGCACATTCAGTGGAAGTACTTGACAAGCAAGCACAAGGATGAAAAACTGCAGTGATGCGACGGGGCTGGGGCTTGACAGACAGTGCGGGACCAATTAAGTTAGAAATTATTTTTTATATTCGTGCACATGTTACATAGTAAGAATCGTTTTTTGAGTGGAACATTTAAAGGTCAAGGCTCAGAGAGGGACAACAGGCTGGAGGGAACAACACGTGTCGGGCGGCTTATGTAGCGAGACGGGCTATCTGTCGATCTCTCTCTCTTTCTCTCCATCTCTCTTTTTTTCTCTTTTTTGTACATGTGAAGTCGGCTTGTTTTCTTTTTCTGTTCTTTTGAATAAATCTCGTTTCAAAACACTAAACAAGCGGTGTTAGCGTGCGTTTTATCAACAGACGAAAAGAGACCTGGGTTCACAACGACGGCGGCGGCGATGACACGGAATATAAAGGATTTATAGATTCATCAGTAAGGCGTAATGTAACACACCAGCCCAGATGTTGCAACAATACTCCATGCATGGGCGGATATTAACCTATTTATTTATAATGCTTACTTTAATATCATTTATCTAGAGAAACTATTTTATGAAAAACACTGTATAACGTTTTTTTCAAGAGATGTTGCAAGCGGTCCTTCTTTTCCTCTTCGCATTCGTCATTAAACGTTTTTCGGAATTAAACAGTAAATGTTATTTTGTTGTCTTTCTTATTTCATTGACTACTGTCCATTGACTTAATGTCTACTGAATAAAATTCAACAATTGACAAAAGAAATTAAACGAAAAATCAACTTTCGTGTTATCATTCTATGAACACGCAGATTAAGGGTATATACGACTGGAATTACGCGCACGTAAGAATTGCGCACGAAAATAATAGAATTGGAATAATAGAATAAGAATAACAGAATTAGAATAACAGAATTAGAATAACAGAATAACATTATCGAACATAATCACACATTCTGCTTAGCGGTCTACTTTTTATTTAGCTTACATATAGAAATGGCTCATCTGATAATCAGGATTTTTTTCAATTGTTACTTGGATAAATATATTTAATTTTGATTATAACAGCTACACGGGGTATGCATTTCCGCTTTACTTCCTTCAAAAGAAAATACGATGTTTTGCTTTTTTATTTATAATTTGAAAAAACCTCGTGTGTCTGTGTGCGTGTCTCTCGCCTATACGTAACTTTGATAAATACGCATTTAATCATTTTCTAATCGAATGTTTGGCTTTTGTATAAGCATAAAAATAAGAATACCATCTACACCCAATCCCCATCACTATCTCTTTTGCTCTCACTCCCATTTAGAGATCAGCCTGCTTATTTGCGATCCTATACGAACCGGAATACAGTGGGTGGTATATTCTTTAGAAAGCGTTATGTTCATTTTTGTTGTACCACTCCCCAATTCTAATTAATTGGTACATTATCTAAATAAAGAAATGCGAAACTTTTTAAATATATTTTTAAATATATTGACACCAAAACAGGTTAGGCTTATTTAATTATAATGAGTTAAGAATATATTGAAACATCGTATATATAGTCATCTCCAAAATCTTGATATTGCTCGTTTTCATGTTATTATGTTTTAACTTTCTAATAAATTGATATTCTGTAATACACATTTCTAATTTTTATTGCCAAATGTTCTTATGTGTGCGCAATCGTTTTAGCGATAGTAATATTATTATAATTATTAATAAAATAAAATAAAGAGCTTTTATTTTTTAAAAAGGATAGCGTTTTAAAAACGTTTTTTAGAATGTCATTTTCAAGGGAGATAATTTACTTCCAGAATTAGTAAAACGTCAAATGTCGCTGAGATGTCGGGAACAGATTCTACAATTTCCGGCCAATTTTCATTTTGGCGTTTCGCGTGGACAATGAAACTTGCCGTTGTTTTTAATGTTATTTAGAAGAATAAATGCGAAAGTTGTTTCAAACAATCCTAAGTATATCAACATTAAAACGGTTTATGCTTATTTAATTATCTGTAGTATATTTTTATTCGTCATGATACATTCTTCCCAGGCATTACCGCCTTTGGGGGGGGGGAGTATAGTATAGTTCTTTCCTCACGATACCATAATTTCAGTATTACCTTCTTTTTTGTAGAGGGGTAGTGTACTATCTATTCTGTGGTCATGATATGCTCCTAGGCATTAACCTCTCCTTGCGAGGGAGGGGTCGTTCGTCATGATATCATCCTCTCCATCAATACCTAATCCTTTAGGGTCAGTGTATGTAGCTCGTTCATCATGATATCATCCTCTCAACTTATATGCGATCGGAGGGGGCGTATATTTGTTAGTATATATATAAAGTTAGATATGTTTATATGTTTGTATGAACAGGATTCATTCCTAAACTAATTGTCTAATCATTATGAATTTTGGAACACGTTAGGCGTAAAGGGCTCCAAATGTGTGCTATATTTTGTTTAATGCAAAGGAGGTAAAAATTGATTGGAACCCCTTCGTACAAATTCAGTTACCTCTGATTTTTGTGAAATTTTAACAATAAGTATTTGACATCAATTAATAAATATTCTTCAAATTTCAGTTTATTTGGAGTATTTCCAATGGTTGAGGGGGAATAATATGGGATCAATCTTCCATTTTAAAATTCAAATGCTTCAGATTTGTGTTGAATTTGATCCACAGCCATTAGACACCAATTGAGTGAGATTTGAATTTGATCCACAGTCATTAGACACTAATTAAGTGAGATTTGAATTTGATCCACAGCCATTAGACACCAATTGAGTGAGATTTGAATTTGATCCACAGTCATTAGACACTAATTAAGTGAGATTTAAATTTGATCCACAGCCATTAGACACCAATTGAGTGAGATTTGAATTTGATCCACAGTCATTAGACACCAATTGAGTGAGATTTGAATTTGATCCACAGTCATTAGACACCAATTGAGTGAGATTTGAATTTGATCCACAGTCATTAGACACCAATTGAGTGAGATTTGAATTTGATCCACAGTCATTAGACACCAAATGAGTGAGATTTGAATTTGATCCACAGTCATTAGACACCAATTGAGTGAGATTTGAATTTGATCCACAGTCATTAGACACCAATTGAGTGAGATTTGAATTTGATCCACAGTCATTAGACACCAAATGAGTGAGATTTGAATTTGATCCACAGTCATTAGACACCAATTGAGTGAGATTTGAATTTGATCCACAGTCATTAGACACCAATTGAGTGAGATTTGAATTTGATCCACAGTCATTAGACACCAAATGAGTGAGATTTGAATTTGATCCACAGTCATTAGACACCAATTGAGTGAGATTTGAATTTGATCCACAGCCATTAGACACCAGTTGAGTGAGATTTAATTTTTATCCACAGTCATTAGACACCAGTTGAGTGAGATTTGAATTTGATCCACAGCCATTAGACACCAATTGAGTGAGATTTGAATTTGATCCACAGTCATTAGACACCAATTGAGTGAGATTTGAATTTGATCCACAGCCATTAGACACCAATTGAGTGAGATTTGAATTTGATCCACAGTCATTAGACACCAATTGAGTGAGATTTGAATTTGATCCACAGTCATTAGACACCAATTGAGTGAGATTTGAATTTGATCCACAGTCATTAGACACCAATTGAGTGAGATTTGAATTTGATCCACAGTCATTAGACACCAATTGAGTGAGATTTGAATTTGATCCACAGTCATTAGACACCAATTGAGTGAGATTTGAATTTGATCCACAGTCATTAGACACCAATTGAGTGAGATTTGAATTTGATCCACAGTCATTAGACACCAATTGAGTGAGATTTGAATTTGATCCACAGTCATTAGACACCAATTGAGTGAGATTTGAATTTGATCCACAGTCATTAGACACCAGTTGAGTGAGATTTAATTTTTATCCACAGTCATTAGACACCAATTGAGTGAGATTTGAATTTGATCCACAGTCATTAGACACCAATTGAGTGAGATTTGAATTTGATCCACAGTCATTAGACACCAATTGAGTGAGATTTGAATTTGATCCACAGTCATTAGACACCAATTGAGTGACCTCTTACATTAGTGACATTGTCTAGAATCAAAACCATGTAACGGATTTTCATCAAAATTAGAATAAGGATTCAAGACATAAGGTTTAGTCTCATTATATCTTGATTTTTAATCTTCGTAAGGGGGACATAAAAGTAGGTCAAAATATTTCGGGAAAGTCTGTAATCTGAAGAGGCGCCTCTATCTATTTTAAAACTTGTTGGCCTAAACCGTATTTCCCTTTCTTTACAGAGGATATGTGAATCCCCTCCGTTTTCGAAGTTTTCCTAAATTTGTACCGAATGAAAAAGTTGAAAGGATATCAAGTCTGACCCCTGGGAAAGTAATTGAAGAAAATTCAAGCCAGTGCGTGTACGGTTGATCTATTGCTATATAAACAAATCATTAAAAATATTTGATGACTGATAAATGATTTTTAAAAAGAAGAGAGAAGGGGATCAAAACGAACGGATATTTTCTCACCACAACTGCATTGAGCCACGTTAATTAGAGGATGCGGGATGGGGAAGGGAGGCGGGCGACCAATGAAGATCAAAATTGACTCCATTTGCAAAATTCTCAATAGGAATGTTGATTATCGTTTGACCTGCAGGTGCAACTCACATAGAAGACATTTGTTCAGGCAAGGTTAACAGATTTCTTTAAAAAAATAAACTAGCTAAGTACCTGTCCCACGTAAGTAGAAACGTGGCGCAGCGGATAAAAGTTCAAAGTAATAATCAGTTCTAAGTGACACTCTTCTGGGGGTCGAAAGTTCAATCCTCATTACAATTTAATAATTAAGAATTACTTAATACTATACCTGGTCATGGCTGACGGGACAAGAACAATCTACCGCAGTGGATTAAATCAAGAGTTCAGTTCGAAATTCCGTACAGATTCCCGAGTTCGACATAAAGATTCTCGAGTTTGACAAAACACACTTAAAGAATGCCGGCGGTTACTTCGGCCGATAATCCAAATAATATTCATTTCGAGTAGAATGATTTTTTTTTTACTCAATTTGTTTTTATAACTTTGACCTACTATCGATTTAGCAATGAAATTTTAGATTGTAAAAATATTTTTTAAACATTTATTTATTCAATTTTTTAGTTAGTGTTTCAGCTTTAATTGTAAGTTTAACATACCGTCTCCCCTGAAGGTGATATATCAGTAGATGACAAACCCATCATCCCATACCTGTACTCACAAAGGTTCATGACCCACTCCATGGTTAACGCTATCATCGACATCTCCATAGTTCGTATCATAGAATTATGATACGAATCAACCCGACAGTAGCTCTTTTGCTGTCAGGCTGAGGTATGGTTCTGATTAGTCCTAGGCTTTACCGTCTCTGTGAATAGGGTTAGTTTATTGTTAATCGCATGAGGCGCCTCTACCGGGGAATGCCGACAGGGCTGATCATGCATTTTTGGCAGGCCAGGGTGCGCTGATCTTAGTGTACATGTTTTTCAAAAGAACACCTGACCTTGTGTCTAACCTCCCCTGGAGAGGCGGTAAATAATATACTTTTGGGAAATTTTCTCCATTTTTGTTGATCTGTCGATATTTAATAATACGGAATTATAACGTTGACACATTAGATCTCGTTAGATCACCGAAGTTAAGCTACGTTGGGCCTGGCCAGTATCAAATGAGTGACAATTTTTGAATACTAGGAGTATGTTGTATGTTGGCGAACGACGATATGTCCCTGCAAAAATGAACGCTGTGAAACGGAATTGCAGACTGACCACCGCAAATATAGGTTATCTTCTATATAATATTGCTGTGGCCTTGAAGAGACGGTAATAATCAAGAAACACACAGTGGTATAATTAACAAAAGTATATTAATAAAATTGTATTACAGAAAGTATGCGTCCGATCCTGTGGCCATAACTACCGCCAATAATTACCACGGCGCTTTGTTGTAACTGTATTTATAGTGTTTGGGTAAGTCGATTTATTCCCAAAATAAGTAGATAAACTTACACCATTACAATATATATATATATATATATATATATATATATATATATATATATATATATATATATATATATATAAGCTGTAGTATCCGTCTATGCAGCGGTGCTCAATTCTAATTGCATTTTGTAGCCAAGTAAAGTAATAAGAAGTGAAGAAGTTCCGTAATTTACTTTCTGCCAATAAACAACATGACTGACCCTCATTACTTTACTCGCAGCCAATAATTACGGAATTTCTATTAAATATAAATTCTTAACGCAAATACGTCACAAATGAGTAAAATAAATTGTTTTTACTGATTTCTCAACTGCATTTCCATTAAAATCATTTATGTGACCAATAGTAACATTTACCCGGATTTCTTTATATTCTTTCAAGAAAGCGGATTGAGGTACTAAATAGACGAGTCTGACTTTCATTGTTGTCATCTGCATAATCACGTGGACACGTCGATTTTCATTATCGCGTCAAAGTTAAGCAATTCTGAGCCTGGCTTTTACATAGCAAAGGGAGGGGGGCGTTGGGTGGAAGGGGTTGAGGGGAAACATGAAGGTCAAAGGTTAACCTGAAAGCGTAAGTCGACGAAACCACGTGATTTCGGGGCAATGATTTGTTTTCTCTTTGGCTGGAGACACTTCAAGCAGAAAAAACGTGGCCGTGTGTAGCAGGGCGGCTATCCGTCTGTCCGTCTGTCTGTCCGTCTGTCCGTCTGTCTGTGTCTGTGTCTGTGTCTGTCTGTCTGTCTGTCTGTCTGTCCGTCTCTCTCTCTCTCTCTCTCTCTCTCTCTCTCTCTCTCTCTCTCTCTCTCACGTACACAAGTGGATTATCGCTTTGGTGTTTTATGCCACTCGATTTTTTAAATAAACTCTTTTGTAAACATCGGCGTCCGAGTGAGATTATCAACAGACGAATAGAACCTGGGTGCACGACGACGACGACGACGACGACGACGACGACGACGACGACGACGACGACGACATAGCTAAGTGAAAGTACAACACTAGATGGGTGACCATTTGAGAATATCGGGCGCTATGTGGGAGGACGGCGACACCTCACTGCTCCCCCCCCCCCAAAAAATAGAGCCCTGAAGATGCTTTTTGAAAGTACTTCAGCATAACCCGTACATGGGTTGACACAAAGAACTAACCGTCCCTTTGGGCAAAAGTTCTGTTATCAATCATGTGGTGAAGCTCTCCGGAAATAATAAGCTATCACGACCGAATTGACTATTGAATCGATCATCTATACTAAAACACATGAATGATAGGCCGCGTTGTTCTAGAGTTTTTTTATGTTTAGATTTTTGCTACATCTACGGCTGGTGATCCATATCGACCCGAATGTTTCCGATTGCGATTTACGGAACAAGCCGGAAATGACCGAAGAGTTTATGATTTAAAAATCACGAAAAAAAATGTAAAAAGGAAGACGTCACTAAAACAAACCAAATTAATTTAACTGTGATGACAGCAACTAATTTGTTTCCCGAAGAACTAACCGTATTCTGAAAAAAAAAACATGACAGCTTTAGGGCAAAACACAATAATGGTAACAGAAATTGTAACAAAAATTAACAACAAAAATGGTAACAAAAATTACAACAAAAATGATAACAAAAATTACAACAAAAATTACAACAAAAATGGTAACAAAAATTACAACAAAAATGGTAACAAAAATTACAACAAAAATGGTAACAAAAATTACAACAAAAATTACAACAAAAATTACAACAAAAATTACAACAAAAATGGTAACAAAAATTACAACAAAAATGGTAACAAAAATGGTAACAAAAATTACAACAAAAATGGTAACAAAAATGGTAACAAAAATTACAACAAAAATTACAACAAAAATTACAACAAAAATTACAACAAAAATGGTAACAAAAATTACAACAAAAATGGTAACAAAAATGGTAACAAAAATTACAACAAAAATGGTAACAAAAATGGTAACAAAAATTACAACAAAAATTACAACAAAAATTACAACAAAAATGGTAACTAAAATTACAACAAAAATGGTAACAAAAATGGTAACAAAAATTACAACAAAAATGGTAACAAAAATGGTAACAAAAATTACAACAAAAATTACAACAAAAATTACAACAAAAATGGTAACAAAAATGGTAACAAAAATTACAACAAAAATTACAACAAAAATGGTAACAAAAATTACAACAAAAATGGTAACAAAAATGGTAACAAAAATTACAACAAAAATGGTAACAAAAATGGTAACAAAAATTACAACAAAAATTACAACAAAAATTACAACAAAAATGATAACAAAAATTACAACAAAAATGGTAACAAAAATGGTAACAAAAATTACAACAAAAATGGTAACAAAAATGGTAACAAAAATTACAACAAAAATGGTAACAAAAATTACAACAAAAATTACAACAAAAATTACAACAAAAATGGTAACAAAAATTACAACAAAAATGGTAACAAAAATGGTAACAAAAATTACAACAAAAATGGTAACAAAAATGGTAACAAAAATTACAACAAAAATTACAACAAAAATTACAACAAAAATGGTAACAAAAATTACAACAAAAATGGTAACAAAAATGGTAACAAAAATTACAACAAAAATAGTAACAAAAATTACAACAAAAATGGTAACAAAAATTACAACAAAAATGGTAACAAAAATTACAACAAAAATTACAACAAAAATGGTAACAAAAATTACAACAAAAATGGTAACAAAAATTACAACAAAAATGGTAACAAAAATGGTAACAAAAATTACAACAAAAATTACAACAAAAATTACAACAAAAATTACAACAAAAATTGTAACAAAAATTACAACAAAAATGGTAACAAAAATTACAACAAAAATGGTAACAAAAATGGTAACAAAAATTACAACAAAAATGGTAACAAAAATGTGACCCTTGTAATAAGTATTCAGCCTGATATTGATTGCTCGCTGTAGAAAGAGAAGATTTGTTTTTAACTACGCTGTTATTTTTTAGCAACTTATACAATTCTAATTTTTTAGTATTAAAAAAATAATTTAAATACAAAAATGTTAAAAAATAAAAGTTAAAAACAGAATTTAAAAGAAGTTAACAGAAATTAAAATAAAAAAGGTTAGAACAAAACACTTGTCAATAATTTAAGAAATTATCAAAACAAAGATGGCTACAATACGTAAAAACATTTACATAAAAGTCCAATTTTTCACACGTCAAAAAGTTAACGTAAACATTGACTTTCTTGAATCGTTTTCAACTGCCAAATTTAAGCATTTTGATATAAGATTTTGAAAGTGAAATAGTATTATTACGTTGTTGTTTGATCGTAAAATTATTTATTGAATCAAATTGTTATAAAACTATTATGTTTGTAAAGATAATGTTGTTTGGATCTTTTCTATTTATAAAATTATTGGATGTAAAAAGCTTCGAAAACTTTTAATCTTTTAATTAAATGAGGATTTGCTAATAATTTTAAAACCAATTTAAATGACTTTCTATCCGACAATTCAAATGCTTTCACATTTCAAAAGGCCACAAAGTCATTTTTATTCTTTTATTAACAATTGAAAAATATTTAAATGGCTGACATGTTTACGAAGAAACGGGAATGCATGTTGGTGGATTTAATTTCGTAATTATTTTTTTTAATAGAATTTTAAATTTGTTTTAGTATTTGAGGTTTATTGCATTTTTAATTCCAATAGCGAATCGATTAACAATAAATAAATAATAAATAAAGCAAAGTTAGACAGGGCGTCAGTTTATAGCAGGAAATCCAGCTCAAACAAAGGAGCCACTGGATAGTTATGAAAATAGATCAGATCAGACGTGTGAGACGCCTTAGTCGACAGGCAATATAAAAAAAAAATCCCCCTCTCCGACGGGGGAGGTAATGCCCGTGAGCATGGTCTCCTTATACTGCAATCGAATATTAAACGGTTAAGCTTGGAAATCGGGTAACACTAATGTGTAAGTTACGTAGAGACGAGAAACACATAGTCACACAAAAAGTGGTAACATGATTTTATTAATAGTATTTCAGCGGAGTTAGGTTATCAACCTTGTGAATCATTATTGTTTTTATATAATAGTGCTCAATAGCAAGTAGAGCTATATATGCATACATACGTTAAGCTTCGTCAGGCCAAAATGAAAATAAAAATCGTTTTCTTTTATACTTTCATTCTGTTCACCTGGCCTAAAGAGGCCTAGTAAAAATAAGGTTGGAGTTGAGACATGTATGCACATATGTAGTCAAAAATATTCGCATTAATAGGAAATTAAAGAAAATAAATAATTTTATTAATATAAAGATTATGATGCTAATAACATTTGCGACAAGAAAAAATAGCTAATTGATTTTAAGAAAGGGGACACGATTCAATTCAAATGGGGAAAAAATGAACGTGTCAATATTTTTGTTTTCATCGCTGTCATCTGCGCTAAAAATGAATTATTATGATGTTTACAAAATTTGCGAAAATGAAACAAATTAAAGAACTTTTTACAAGGAAAAACTGTCAGAAATATTTCGTTGTTTTTTTGTTTTTGTTTTATCTGTCTTCTAACACTTCATAAAAATATGACAAATTAGGTTACAGATGGTGTAACTCCACACGTGCTGTGTATCGGGACCATCTGTAACCAGATTAGAGAGGGTGCGTAAAAATAGTGTTCAGAACGGTAGTTCTCAACACGAGGCTAGAGTAAGCATAACGTAAGTGGCAAATTCCATTAGAAGTTAACAGACTTAAGCTATGATTACGTCACATAGTGTTACGTCATGAGAAGAAGTACGTGGCAGAGAAGCAAGATCAGTTTTGCTTTACTTTTGGGTTTACGACGTCAAAGAAAGTAGACGCCCTTTTCGAAGTCTACTACCCTTACGGGATTTGGGTAGGAAATACTGTCGACCCAGATCTACCATGCTGTAAATTGCTGGGAAAAAATAAACCACAGAATCAAATAATGGCTTATGTGTTATAATATTTGGATTAATCGAACTACTGTTCTCATCTTGGGTGTTATTCTCAAAACGTTTCGGCCGATGTAACCTCTGACCTCTTTCAGATGTATTTTTTCGAACTCGAGAATCTTTCTGTCGAACTCAGGAATCTGTACAGAGTTTAGAACGGGAGTAGATTGCTCTCGTTCTGTCAGCCATGATCGGATTGAAGTCATAAGTGGTCTTACTCAACCTCCAGAAGAGTGTCACTTATAATTTAATTATTACTCAGCACTTTATCCATTACGCCACATGTATTTGCGGGTTATTTTTTGCTTTTAAAATTCTTCCCATTATTACAGCTACCAAAAGGAAAGTACAAAACAAAGCTGAGAAAGGAAATATCCACACATCAACTTGTGGCGTGTCAACAAAACAGGACTCCAGACAGGGGTGTTTTGTTGTAGTCTCGGATCGAAGAGCACTCCAACGTATTAAGTTGTGTTCTTTTTAAAAAAGAAGAACACTAAGAAGAAGAAGAAGAAGAAGAAGAAGAAGAAGAAGTAATCAGTGCACAAGCAGGTGTGTAATAAAAGTGTACTAAAAGTGTACAAAAAGTGTACTAAAAGTGTACTAACAGTGTATTAAAAGTGTACAAAAAGTGTACTAACAGTGTACTAAAAGTGTACAGAAAGTGTACTAAAAGTGTACTAGACTTCGGAATTCTTTAGATAAGGATTGATGATTTACATTATTTGGATTAATCGGACAATTGTTCTCATCTTAGTTGTTATATTCATAATATTTCGGCCGATGTAACCTCCCACCTTCTCCACGTGCATAGTTTCGAACTTGAGCACCTTCTTGTCGAACTTAGCAATTTTTATATCAAACTCGGGAACCTGGATGGAATTTAGGACTGAAAACTCTATTTAACCCACAAGAGTGGATTGTTCTCATTCCGTCACCCATGGAAGTATAATTTATTTTATTCTTACTTATAATCGTCTGTATTAATGCCTTCTATGGTGCCCACACTGATGGAGTTATTGTCATTGAGAGTATATCTAAAGAAAAACATAACCATATCCTCTCTGTTCACTCTTCTGTCAGTTTTCATATCTGTGCTGAGCTAATGTTAGTAATATTCAATGGCGCATCAACTGTAGCAAAACTGATGATGAAGGGAGATTTTGTCACGACTTTACCCTTGCATAAGATCCAATTCCGATTACTAAGAAAACTATTCGCCTCCGATGCAAACGGACACTTTGTAAGCT
Organism: Sepiola atlantica; assembly: GCA_963556195.1. Taxonomy (NCBI): domain Eukaryota; kingdom Metazoa; phylum Mollusca; class Cephalopoda; order Sepiida; family Sepiolidae; genus Sepiola; species Sepiola atlantica. The sequence goes on along the minus strand of OY744551.1, from coordinate 17,846,540 downwards.
TTCTTGATCTTTCCTTGACAACTTGCTCTGAATCTATTATTCTGTTTCCTCTGGGATCCTCCAACCTCTCAGTTGTCTCAATTAAGATCAAAGCGTAGTTCACTAACACCGCCAACCTCTTGTTCCATCGCAGAATTCATCGATACTCTATGGCTAATGAGCATAGTCTCAGATCTTTGATCGATACTCTATGGCTAATGAGCATAGTCTCAGATCTTTCATTGATACTCTATGGCTTATGAAAATAGTCTGAGATCTTTCATCGATACTCTATGGCTTATGAGGATAGTCTCAGATCTTTCATGTATACTCTATGGCTAATGAGGATAGTCTCAGATTATTCATCGATACTCTATGGCTAATGAGAATAGTCTCAGATATTTCATCGATACTCTATGGCTAATGAGGATAGTCTCAGATCTGTCATCGATACTCTATGGCTAATGAGGATAGTCTCAGATCTTTCATTGATACTCTATGGCTAATGAGCATAGTCTCAGATCTTTCATCGATACTCAATGGCTAATAAGCATAGTCTCAGATCTTTCATCGATACTCTATAGCTAATGAGCATAGTCTCAGATCTTTCATCGATACTCTATGTCTAATGAGCATAGTCTCAGATCTTTCATCGATACTCTATGTCTAATGAGCATAGTCTCAGATCTTTTATCGATACTCTATGTCTAATGAGCATAGTCTCGGATCTTTCATCGATACTCTATGGCTAATAAGGATAGTCTCAGATTTTTCATCGATACTCTATGGCTAATGAGCATAGTCTCAGATCTTTCATCGATACTCTATGTCTAATGAGCATAGTCTCGGATCTTTCATCGATACTCTATTGCTTATGAGGATAGTCTCAGATCTTTCATCGATACTCTATGGCTAATGAGGATAGTCTCAGATCTTTCATCGATACTCTATGGCTAATGAGGATAGTCTCAGATCTTTCATCGATACTCTATAGCTAATGTGGATAGTCTCATATCTTTCATCGATACTCTATAGCTAATGATGATAGTCTCAGATCTTCCATCGATACTCTATGGCAAATGAGCATAGTCTCAGATCTTTCATCGATACTCTATGGCTAATGAGCATAGTCTCAAATTTTTCATCGATACTCTATGTCTAATGAGCATAGTCTCAGATCTTTCATCGATACTCTATGGCTAATGAGGCTAGTCTCAGATCTTTCATCGATACTCTATGGCTAATGAGGATAGTCTCAGATCTTTCATCGATACTCTATGGCTAATGAGGCTAGTCACAGATCTTTCATCGATACTCTATGGCTAATGAGCATAGTCTCAGATCTTTCATCGATACTCTATGTCTAATGAGCATAGTCTCAGATCTTTCATCGATACTCTATGGCTAATGAGCATAGTCTCAGATCTTTCATCGATACTCTATGGCTAATGAGCATAGTCTCAGATCTTTCATCGATACTCTATGGCTAATGAGGCTAGTCTCAGATCTTTCATCGAAACTCTATGGCTAATGAGCATAGTCTCAGATCTTTCATCGATACTCTATGGCTAATGAGCATAGTCTCAGATCTTTCATCGATACTCTATGGCTAATGAGCATAGTCTCAGATCTTTCATCGATACTCTATGGCTAATGAGCATAGTCTCAGATCTTTCATCGATACTCTATGGCTAATGAGCATAGTCTCAGATCTTTCATCGATACTCTATGGCTAATGAGCATAGTCTCAGATCTTTCATCGATACTCTATGGCTAATGAGCATAGTCTCAGATCTTTCATCGATACTCTATGGCTAATGAGCATAGTCTCAGATCTTTCATCGATACTCTATGGCTAATGAGCATAGTCTCAGATCTTTCATCGATACTCTATGGCTAATGGGCATAGTCTCAGATCTTTCATCGATACTCTATGGCTAATGAGCATAGTCTCAGATCTTTAATCGATACTCTATGGCTAATGAGCATAGTCTCAGATCTTTCATCGATACTCTATGGCTAATGAGGATAGTCTCAGATCTTTCATCGATACTCTATGGCTAATGAGGCTAGTCTCAGATCTTTCATCGATACTCTATGGCTAATGAGGCTAGTCACAGATCTTTCATCGATACTCTATGGCTAATGAGCATAGTCTCAGATCTTTCATCGATACTCTATGGCTAATGAGCATAGTCTCAGATCTTTCATCGATACTCTATAGCTAATGAGCATAGTCTCAGATCTTTCATCGATACTCTATGGCTAATGAGCATAGTCTCAGATCTTTCATTGATACTCTATGGCTAATGAGCATAGTCTCAGATCTTTCATCGATACTCTATGGCTAATGAGCATAGTCTCAGATCTTTCATCGATACTCTATGGCTAATGAGCATAGTCTCAGATCTTTCATCGATACTCTATGGCTAATGAGCATAGTCTCAGATCTTTCATCGATACTCTATGGCTAATGAGGCTAGTCTCAGATCTTTCATCGATACTCTATGGCTAATGAGCATAGTCTCAGATCTTTCATCGATACTCTATGGCTAATGAGCATAGTCTCAGATCTTTCATCGATACTCTATGGCTAATGAGCATAGTCTCAGATCTTTCATCGATACTCTATGGCTAATAAGCATAGTCTCAGATCTTTCATCGATACTCTATGGCTAATGAGGCTAGTCTCAGATCTTTCATCGATACTCTATGGCTAATGAGCATAGTCTCAGATCTTTCATCGATACTCTATGGCTAATTAGCATAGTCTCAAATCTTTCATCGATACTCTATGGCTAATGAGCATAGTCTCAGATCTTTCATCGATACTCTATGGCTAATGAGCATTGTCTCAGATCTTTCATCGATACTCTATGGCTAATGAGGATAGTCTCAGATCTTTCATCGATACTCTATAGCTAATAAGGATAGTCTCAGATCTTTCATCGATATTCTATTGCTAATGAGCATAGTCTCAGATCTTTCATCGATACTCTATGGCTAATGAGCATAGTCTCAGATCTTTCATCGATACTCTATGGCTAATGAGCATAGTCTCAGATCTTTCATCGATACTCTATGGATAATGAGGATAGTCTCAGATTATTCATCGATACTCTATGGCTTATGAGGCTAGTCACAGATCTTTCATCGATACTCTATGGCTAATGAGCATAGTCTCAGATCTTTCATCGATACTCTATGGCTAATGAGCATAGTGTTTGATCTTTCATCGATACTCTATGGCTAATGAGGATAGTCTCAGATCTTTCATCGATACTCTATGGCTAATGAGGCTAGTCTCAGATCTTTCATCGATACTCTATGGATAATGAGCATAGTCTCAGATCTTTCATCGATACTCTATGGCTAATGAGCATAGTCTCAAATCTTTCATCGATACTCTATGGCTAATGAGCATAGTCTCAGATCTTTCATCGATACTCTATGGCTAATGAGCATTGTCTCAGATCTTTCATCGATACTCTATGGCTAATGAGGATAGTCTCAGATCTTTCATCGATACTCTATGGCTAATGAGCATAGTCTCAGATCTTTCATCGATACTCTATGGCTAATGAGGATAGTCTCAGATCTTTCATCGATACTCTATGGCTAATGAGGCTAGTCACATATCTTTCATCGATACTCTATGGCTAATGAGCATAGTCTCAGATCTTTCATCGATACTCTATGGCTAATGAGGCTAGTCACAGATCTTTCATCGATACTCTATGGCTAATGAGCATAGTCTCAGATCTTTCATCGATACTCTATGGCTAATGAGGATAGTCTCAGATCTTTCATCGATACTCTATGGCTAATGAGCATAGTCTCAGATCTTTCATCGATACTCTATGGCTAATGAGGCTAGTCTCAGATCTTTCATCGATACTCTATGGCTAATGAGCATAGTCTCAGATCTTTCATCGATACTCTATGGCTAATGAGCATAGTGTTTGATCTTTCATCGATACTCTATGGCTAATGAGGATAGTCTCAGATCTTTCATCGATACTCTATGGCTAATGAGGCTAGTCACAGATCTTTCATCGATACTCTATGGCTAATGAGCATAGTCTCAGATCTTTCATCGATACTCTATGGCTAATGAGCATAGTCTCAGATCTTTCATCGATACTCTATGGCTAATGAGCATAGTCTCAGATCTTTCATCGATACTCTATGGCTAATGAGGCTAGTCTCAGATCTTTCATCGATACTCTATGGCTAATGAGCATAGTCTCAGATCTTTCATCGATACTCTATGGCTAATGAGGCTAGTCTCAGATCTTTCATCGATACTCTATGGCTAATGAGCATAGTCTCAGATCTTTCATCGATACTCTATGGCTAATGAGCATAGTGTTTGATCTTTCATCGATACTCTATGGCTAATGAGGATAGTCTCAGATCTTTCATCGATACTCTATGGCTAATGAGGATAGTCTCAGATTTTTCATATTTGAAATCTTTCTACATTCTATTTTCAAAGAGAATGTGTCGTGTATCGCATCCGATATAACTGATTCGTTAATCGATGGTATTGAAAGTTTTATACCCTTCAAAATATTTCAGCAAGGATACAAAAGCCAACCTTGGTACACCCCTAAATGTTCTCCACCTTTGCTTACAGAAATCATCATTTGAATTGCTTTCAACGGAATAGACCCATCTTTAAAACAGCCCGTAAACACTGTAAAAGGGTTATATGAAACGATAAAGAGTTCTATGGCCAATCCTGTTTAATTTTACGGTAGCTGAGTAGAGGCTTGGTTCCAAAAACGTTTGGCGAATAACAAACAGAGTCATAGACAGATGTAAGACCTCTATTCCAAACATCATCAATGGGCCAAAGATAATATCTTCGTCATCTGATGAAGCAAAACTTTGCATCAAATTCCACTTTTTTGCGATCTACAATTTCCCCTGTGACCTTAATACTCTGAGCAACATCGATATCTCTGTCAAACTTATCATTGCTAAACTTATCAAGAACCTTGATACCAGTAAGGCAACTGGTATTAACACCATTTTAATCATAGTGCGAAAGAAACTGCAACCGGAACTAGCTCCTATTCTTACAAAACTGTTCAATCGTTTCTTAAAGGAGAACTGCTTCCCATCACCTTGGAACAACTTGTCAGTCTGACCAGTATTTTAAAATACTGGATATTGGCCTTCTACATTTCAGTACAGACCTATTAGTCTCTTGTGCGTTATGGGTAAGTTGTTTGAGTCTGTAATATATGAAAATGTTGCCAATCACCTCAGCAAAAGCAATCTACTTAGTGACAAGCAATATGGCTTTCGTCCTTTTATATCAACAGTTGACGTGCTAACTGTAATATCGCAGAGGATCGGTACGTCTATCGACGGGGTCTTCGTTTCTAGATGATAGTGATTAATATATCAAAGGCTTTCGATAGAGTTTCGCACAAAGGTTTGCTTCACAAGCTGGCTAGCTATGGAATATCTGAAAATGTCCTCTCAACCATCAACTCCTATTTCTTTTATAGGTTTATAAAAGTAGTGGTTGATGGGCAGAAGTCGAAAGTATATATTATAAATGCCGGTGTAGTTCAAGGATCCATTCTGGGTCTAACCCTCTTCCTGATATTTATGAATTATCTTCTCACTTGGATTTTCGTTGATATCTACACAGAAGAGACAATTATATACGGCAGCATTTCAAATTGATCATCTATTCCAACCTGGATCACGTGGTGTAATTGAGTAGAAGTGTCTTGTTACTTTTAATAACCAAGATTCTCTCCTTTAACTACTAACGCTCCGACCAACGTTTTTCTGCCACCGAAATAAATGATCCTATCCTTGAGGAAGCCCCAATGTTTTGAAGTGATTTACTCGTTTTAAAAAAAATAATAAATAAGGATTTACATTTGAGACTATCACTTGTATTAATATAGAGTCTTCGAAATAGTAGCCGGGGTTTTGGTAAAAGTTGAAGAACGATATGTCTATGGTGTTGCTGAACGTTATGGATGAAAGCAACACCGCAGACATATTGTTCTTTGACTTTTCCAAAGCGTTTTAGTTTTTCTTTTAGTTTTATTTATAGAAATTGGTCCAGGCATGAAGTCAATTGGTGTAAGGAGCTAAGTAATAGACTAGTTAAAGGTAAAAAAAAAAAGAAACTAGCCAATAATAAGTGTTAGGTATATAGATTCCGACCCAGAGACAGTAATTCTCCCCCCTTTGTAAGAAACATCGCTCATGGAATGTGAGAACTACAGGACAAAATAACGTAAGCAAGAGTTACGAGGCTGCCGAAAGTAAACCCAATCACCGACTATTCTTTCGACGCATCTATTCATACGAAGTTCATTTCTCGATGATAACATGGATTGGATTTTGTTTCTTTACCATCGGACTTTTCGTGTCCAAATGAATGTTGTCTTTTCACGGAGTCGAGTGCGTGTACTGGAGTGTCTCAACAATATGTGTGTAAAAAAATGTTCAGAATATTAGTTGTCCATGTGATGCTAGGGTTAGGGTTAGATTAAGGGGGTGGAAAATTCCTCTTCTGTTTCTCTTGTATGTTTATGATCTGGCAGATGAGTTGACCGAAAAGGTACTAATCTTTGCGAACGATGAAAAACGTATGACACAAGGTCAACTTCAAGATAATCTCAACAAAGTCTGGTTCTAGTCTTTAGCTGGGATTGACTACTGATCTCTGCAAAGTCATCTTCCGATCGGCTATCCACCTACTGCCCCCTTGACTATCAACTTTCCAACATTAATGTTCTTGGCCTTTTGGCTAAGATCAAAGTGTAGTATCTGTTCCGATGGATACTGCACCCATAGACTGGTATTGTCTTGACCTTCGGGGCTTGATTTACACCGGTGTATGGGTTGGTCCTGTGCAGTTCTAGAAAGTCCACCCTCCCAGGCTTCGCCTCCCCTCTTTGGGGAGGAGTAAGTTTATTGCTTACTGCCTGAAGCGCCCCTACCAGTGAATGCCGACGGGGCTGCCCAGGCAATTTTTTAATGGCCAGAGTGCTTACCTCTCGGGCGCTGGCTTTTCAAACCCCACTTTCCCGACCCGACCTTGGGTCACATCTTACTTGTGGGAGTAGGATAAAAACTGGCCTTGTGCCTAACTCCTGGAGAGGAGTAAATCAATACTCAATATTGTATGTGAAAGACCTTGCTACGGTTGCGCACAGCTTATCTAAATCAACGCGATATTGAATCAATATGGCGGACAAAGCTATTTGGGTTCCTTACCTGATCCGGAGATCCTTTTTGAGTCTAATAGCAGAGACCTTACGTCCTCTATACATAACTATATATACTATATTTACGACCTGTGTATCGCACTTTATTCGCTGTTTGAGCATCGCATCCTTTTTCAATTATTCTTTTCTTGTTAGTTGGAATTGTTGAACACTGGATGATTGGCTATCGTCATCTGCGCCACGGCCGCTCCCGCTCTCAAGTAACTAGTTTGGGCTTTGTTCTTTGCATTGTAATTGTTGTTTTTAAAATACGTTTTACCTGTAGAGAATATTTTATATCCTTGTAAAACTCATCATCTGAGAAAGCAAGAGAGAGAGAGAGAAAGAAAGAGAGAGACAAACAGAGAGAGACAAATAGAGAGAGACAAACAGATAGAGAGGGGGAGACAAATGTATACAGAAAAGACCCGTGAGAAACAAAGTGATACAATCTGTGTGAGAGATGGGGGTGGGGGTAATTCTTAGGTGAATGAGGCAGGTTGGGGTAATATCTAATCAAACTTTGAACGACGTGTTTCCTACAGAATCTCATTAATCGATATTACGTAGTATAATTATAACCCAGTATTCAAATTTTAAAATGGCCGCTATATGAGTTTTTAATGTAATAAAATATCATTATCTTTCTGCCAAGATCAATCATGTTAAACAAAACGTTGGTCGATCGATTGAATGATCGACTCATATTTTGAGTATTTAGTGCAACATGGTCGCGTAAGAAAACTAATATTTTCCTCTGCTATAGGCGCACAAAAAAACTATAATACTTGACTTTTGCCTTTAGACTTTAACTCAAGCCAGAAATCACATTTAAATTGTTAAATATTGATCGGGATATGTCTACTAGTAGATATTGCTGGAAAACAGGAAACGTTTCACACAACGAGGACAAGAATATAAACATGCATCAGGTGGCATGTTTAGTGGGGATCATAGATGGAATGAATACGGACGACAGGCCTGTTGTAGGAGAAATATTTAGCTAAAAGAAAAGCGACCACTCAAAAAATAGGCTGACCTTTGAAATAGTAATATCTTCTTGGATACAAGGTTTCATACTGTGATTATGACCCACTTGAGAGTTTCCAAAAGTAATGTGCATATCAGATGGTGAACCTCATGGTCAGACTGTTTCTTATGTCCATAGATTAACAGCTGATAATCTCGAGTTGTTTCGCGGTGTGCTCCAAGTGATCTCTCTCTCCCTCTCTCTGCCTCATTCTCTCTTTATATATATATATATATATATATATATATATATATATATATATATATATATATATATATATATATATATTTCAGCAGAGGGACAGAGAGTGTTAGTTTTTGTGTCTCAGAGACAGAAAGCCGGTTTGTGTTTGAAAGTCTGTCGTTATACCACTAAAGCTAGTGTTGGAATTAAGCACCGAATTAAGACAAGGACAACAAGTGGACGATCACGGTCTGTGTGCAGTGAACGCGAAGAGGTCAAGAAATTGACCCTGTTGAGTCGTGAGAACCAAGGGCAGATGAAGCAAGCGGTTATTATATAACATATTCTCAGACTGACGTAATTTCTAGAATATAGTGACGCTTGGAGCCTCAGTTGAGATAAGGCGTGCTGAAATAGTATGATGATAATTAAGCAATATGCTTAAAACATAATTAACATTCTCATCCTCCTTTTAACTTTTCAGACAATCATGTAGAATTCTTATAAGAACGTGTGCTTAAATTAATTAATTAATTATATCAGAAAGCATATCAGATGCTTTTTGTTGCAACTACCGGAAGTGGCTTCGGTAGTGAGAGAAAGACAACACACACGCACGCGTGATGACGCTCACTAGTAAAAAATGAATTTCAAGTGATTAAAATATTAATGATTAGAATTATTAAAGAACGAAATGATTACGTAGGGTCATCGTCAAGTAACGTATTGTACTTTACGGGGATCGCATACAAAAGAGCAATCTATTCAAGTTATCTAATAGCAATGTATTCTGGTTATCTAAGAGTAATGTATTCTGGTTATCTAAGAGTAATGTATTCTGGTGATCTAAAAGTAATGTATTCTGGTTATCTAAGAGTAATGTATTCTGATTACCTAAGAGCAAGGTATTTAAGAAATATAAATAATTATTCTACCTATAAAATCATTTTGACAACTATATTCATATATATATATATATATATATATATATATATATATATATATATATATATATATATATATATACCAGACCTATCTAAAAAGTATCCGACCATTATTTTTCTCTGCGAAATAAAGACGATAGAGCGGCGCCACTTTACACAGTGAAGGAAGACACCTTCATGCGCATGTGTGATCACCGCCTTCCTGCACGTTAGTTGCTACTTGTTGGTCCCTTGGTGAGGTGCTACACAACGTGTTCGTCGGATTATCGATTTTCTCAAGATGCCTGAACGTGTTCAGCAAAAGTACTGCATCAAATTTTGTCAAAAGCTTGGTGATTCTCAAAGCAAAACAATTCGTAAGATTCAGCAGGTGTTTGGAGAAGATGCGATGGGTGTAACACAAATTAAGGAGTGGTTCAGCCGATTAAAAAATGGCCGCACATCAGCGGAGAGTGACCAGCGTTCTGACAAGCCCCAAACTGCTCGGAGTGCAGCTATTGTTTAGAAGGTGCGAAATTTGGTGATGGAAGATCGTCGTTTAACCGTGCAGGAGATTGTTTAAGAGATCGGAGTGAGTAAAGATTCCGAACATTCAATTTTGCGTGATGATGTTAACATGCGCAGAGTGGCTTCGAAATTTGTGCCCAAGTTGTTGTTGCTGGAAAAAAGGACCTCCGTTTTCATGTTGCACATGACCTTCTGGAAACCGTTAACATTAATCCTGGGTTTTTGAACAACGTGATAACTGGAGATGAGTCATAGGTACGACCCAGAAACAAAAAGACAATCGTCGTAATAGAAGCATGCCGAGACTCTAAGGCAAAAACATGACATGTGCGAAGCCAAATCAAGGTTATGCTGACTGTCTTTTTTAAATCCGTGGAATTGTGCATCACGAATACGCACCGGAAGGATAAACAGTGACAAATGAGTACTACCAAGATGTTTCTTGGCCAAACATGGAATTATAGTCGTTCACCAACCTTCCTACTCTCCAGACATGGCTCCTTGTGACTTCTGGTTGCTTCGAAAATTGAAGACGCCACTTGAAGACTAGAAGAGAGATAATGCGGAAGGCGACGGCGGAGATGAACACCATTCCAAAAGAAGACTTTCAGGGGTGTTTCCGGCAGTGGATGGATCGGTAGGCTAATTGTGTACAAGAACAAGGGGCCTACTTTGAAGGGGATTAGGGTCCTAACCCGTCACGTATTTGAAATATGGTCGGATACTTTTTAGACAGGCCTCGTATATATGAAACTAAAAGTGAGATGTATACTTTTAGAAGTTCGAACCTATCGTGAAATGATTA